>JAVSCE010000410.1:0-318658 GCA_032199065.1 Smutsia gigantea
ACAGCGCAAGTTGTGGAGCAGACTGCTCAGGCTGGAATCATAGCATACAGGACAAAAGACTTTGTTTCCCTGCCTCAGTTACCTCATCTGAAAATGGGGGTAATGATAGTATAAACCTTAGGGGATTCTTGTGCAGAGAACTTAGAAGAGTACCTGGTACATACACAGTCACTTCTAAATGAGTGTTAGCTGTTGTTATTGATGTCTTCACTGTTGTGCTCTGCAAATAGTGCCAGCCGTCTGCTCGTGTAATTTGATGGCTCCAGATCTCTCCCTTTCCCAGTCACACATCACTCCTCTCCTCCTTTCACTGGTTTTAGAGTTTCCCTAATAAAATTCCCATTCCTTTATGAGAAGGTCCCCTTTTACAGCTCTTCCTAGCTGACTTCCCAAGGAGATGGCTCAGTCTCTAATGGGAGTGGGATACAAAAGAAGTACCTGGGTCTGGGAAGGGGAATAGCTGGTCAGAGAATGAGTAGCTGTCACCACCTGGCCTAGGCCAGTTTGCTTTGTGTGTCAGAAGTTGGGATCCTCTCCCTCCTCTGGGTGTCTCCATGAGGATGGGAGCAGGAACACTTACTTTAGCATTACTAGGGAGTCTCTAAGTTTATTTTTCCTGTTGCTTCTCTTGGCATTTGAGTGGTATATTCATTCCATTTGTCAATGACTGTATGATGTCACTTGAGACTCACAAAGATCCTATGAGGTGATCTATTATCATTACCTGGGACATAATCGAGGCCCAGAGAGGTAAGTGCCCAGATTCAAACAGGCAGTTAACTACAGAAGCTAAACCAGAATTCAAGTCTCTTTCCACTCTGCCACATGAGTTTCTGAAGGATGGGAGCCATTGCCTGGTACTGAGGTGGCTCTCCAATATGGTCACAGGTTCCCATGAGCTCTGACCATGTTTATTCTGAACAAACTCAGACTTTGAGTGGGCAAAATGCCCTTGCTAAAGAGTTTACTGCTTGCTTACATGCTAACCTTCACTCTGTAGGGAAAGAAATAAGCAGGTATTTTTATAACCAGCATGCTTCAAGCCCTTTGCATTTAGAAAATGTCACATGGAGGTTCAGAACACTGACTCTGGTGCCAGAGGGTTTGGGTTCCAATCCTAGATCTATCAGTTAGCTGTGTCACTTTGGGAAATTTATTTAGCATTTCTAGTTTTCCATTCCTTTTTTTTAATGTCACATTTCCTGTATTTTTATTTAATATTAGCTAGTACTTATTGAACACATGATCTTAAGTAATACAACAAGCTTAGGATGTATGGATTTTTATTAGCCCCATTTTATAGATGAGAAAACTGAAGCCCAGGGAAGGTAATACTCACTGGAGGGGGTGGAATTCCTGCCTTGGTTTGCATAACTCTAGTGTCTATGCTCTTCACCACCATACTTTGCATACTTGGTCTCCAGTATCATCATTGGTTTTAATCATTTACGATTTCACAGGTATAAAATAATCTCATTGTTTTAACTTGCATGTCTTTGGTTACTAGTAAGATTGATTATTTGTGTCACTTGGATTTTTACCATGGGTAATTATTCCTCAAATTATCCTGTCAATATATTTGCCCTTTATTCTTTTTATGGGGGGGACAGTTCCCATTTCTTAATCTCTAGAATGAGAATATGAATAGCCCTATCTCATAGGTTTGCTCTGCAAATTAAATGAGGCAGGGTTTATAAGAGAGATGGGAACAAAATCAGTTTTTAGAGGACAGTTTCAGGGAGGGAGTGAGAACAAGGCTGAACACTGCTGTGAGGCCAAGGGGACAGGTTGGGTTTCATAGCATGAGGTCACCAGAGACATTAACCAGGACTCTTAGTGCAGTGCTGGGGCATTACTCCTGTGGGGTGGAGGGTGAGAAGTAAATGCCAATTGAAGACGTAGAGACAGAAAGCATAGACAACTCTTTTAAGAAATGTCACTCTGAAGTGGCACAGGGACAGTTTGAGAGTAAGGGCTGCTGTGGGATCAAGGCAGATCATGGCTTTTTTTTTTCTATCATTAAGATGAGAAAGACAGGCACATGTTTAAATACTGCTCTGGACCCAGAGAGGAAGAGGTTGAATTACAAAAGAGAAGGGATGATAATGAGAGTTCCCTGAGGCCTAGGGGGAGATGGGACCCAAAACTGTGCTGGAATTCCTGGCTAGGACAGGTGGGGGACATTTCCATGGAGTCAAGCAGGTGCAGATGTCACCTGAAGACGCTAGGTCGCATAAGCTGAGGGAGTTCCCATATGCTGGCGTTCTTTTCTCTCTGAAATAGAAGACTGAGTTGTGGGCTGAGAGGGTGGGGTTAGGTAGATAGGGCAGGTTGAAGAGAGTGGAGAAAGTTTAAGTATCGAGGTCAGAGACAAAGAATATGAGTTAGAGATTGGCCAGGCTGCTGTGACAGGACACATGCCAATGCTATGGCTTAAACAAAAGGGAAGTTTACTTCCCTCTCACACAGCAGTCCAGGTGGACGGTCTGCGGCTGAAAGGGGAGCCCATTGGTGCTGAGGGGAGAGCCAGAGCCACTTCACACAGGGCTTTGTTGGCCAAGGGAAGGACCTTGGGTTTTATTCTAAGTGTGACTGAAGATATCAGAAGGGATGTGGAAGAAGGCAGTGGGTGGATATCATGAAGGGAGTTGGGGGGACACTGGGGAACCCTTGCCTTTTTAATGTCTAGAAAGCTGAGAAAACCTGGTGAAGTGGAAGGGACAGGGGTGCAGGGGTGCTGTGGCCACTCATCTGCATTCTCCCAAATGTGTGGGCTTGTTAATGGAGAAAGAGAGGAGAGTTGACTTCACTCTGTGTCCTGAAGTCCTTCTTGCTTCTTGGGCAGTTAATTGCCCAGGGTGCTTTACGTTTTCTGTTAGGTTATCTATACACGCTCACACACACACACACGCACACACACCCACACACATTAACTGGGGCACAGGCTTTGGAATCAGACTTGGGTGTAAATCCCAGCATCTGCACTTACTCAGTAGGTAGCTTTGGATTAACCTCTTAGAGATTCTATTTCTTCTTTTATAAAGTGGAGATATGAATAGAATGTCCTCCATAAGTTGTTGAGAAGATCAAATTAGAGCATGTAAGACACAGTTTCTGGCATGTATTAAGTGCTTGATAAATTGTAACCCTCATTATTATCAAGCCTAATAAGTAATAACTCTCATGATCATTTTACCTTTTTTCAAGAAATTTCCTCTATCTCTTAAAACAAAATGCCCAAACAACTCAAAGGTACATTTGCATTTCAAAAACTGTCTATTTGGAGCCAGCTTGTCTTCCTTTCCAGGCCTGACCAGGCAGACTAGAGTCTGGAGAGGAAGTTATTGGTGGTGGGAAACCACCTGCCCACCCTTTTGTATTCTCCTCTGAGAAATCTGTTGTCCTGGGAAATCTTTTCTTTGGATGGCTATTTGGCTGATAAAATGAAGCTGGGCTTCTTTGTGTCTGAGCACACACTGGTTCCAGGGCTCAGTGTGGGGGCAGAACAGCTTGTCACTAGCAGGCGATGGTGGAGTGTCACGCTGGCAGCCCCTTCTCCTCCTCGCGGAGCCATGTGAAGCTGTACCGTCTGTCTGTGAGCACTTCCGCCTGTGTGTACGTGTGTGTGGTGTTTCTGGCAGACTCTCTCAAGGATCCGATCTTAATTTCATCTCCCACTTTGAGGGGCTATATGGTTTTGTGTCGCAAGATGTAGACAGAATCACCCCCCTATCTGGACTGCCTTCAAAGAGTTAGGATATTCTGGTTTTCCCTGAAAAGGGTGTGAGCCGTTCTAGGTTTCCAAGTGAGGGGTCCCTGAGTCTCAGTGACACACTCTGCAGGACATGGGGAGCCCTGGTCTGGGAGGCTGGTGTGGACAGTAAGTGTTCAAGTTCTGAATCAGACCTTTTCAGGCTTGAATCCCAGCTCTAAGCTTTGGTAGCTGTGTAACTTTGGACAACTCGCCTCTCTGAGTCCCAGGTTTCTTCTCTGTTAGATAAATGCTTGGCATATAGTAAGTGCTCAATAAATAGCAAGTCATTAATAAGACCTGGGTTTTCATCTTGGCTGTTTCATTAACTAGCCTGAGTAGCCTTGCTTATAAAATTTCACCTTTGTGTTCTGATTGATAGAAGATGTGGGGAACTCAGAAGTCCCTTCCAGCTCTGAGGTCCTCAGAGGTCTGAGCCATTGCCTGTCCCTATTGAATTATGCCTCTCTCATCCATTGGATCATTCCTGCCAGTGTAGACACATGGTCCATTATCTTCTATCTTTAAAACATCTGCTCATCACCCTTTACCATGTGTCTTTCTCAATAAACATCCTGAATGCTTTATCTTAATTTTATGGGGCAGTGATTCTGGGGAAACCAGAAAAATGATGTGAAGGCAAGAAGCTGCATAGCAGTCCTACTTCTTCCAGATCTTGGCCAAGGAGATGCTCTGAGATGACACCAGCTTTGTTGCTCCTCACTGCTTATGATGGTTAATTTTATATGTCAACATGCCTGGGCTACAGTGCCCAGATATGTGGTCAGACAATACCCTGGATGTTTCTGTGAGGGTATTTTTAGGTGAGATTTACATTTAAAGCAGAGGACCCTCCATAATGTAGGTGGGCCTCATCCAATCAGTTGAAGGTCAAAGTAGAACAAAAGACTGACCACTCCTGAGCAAGAGGAAATTCTGCAGCAGGAAAACCTTCAGACGTGGGCTACGGCATCACTTGCTCCTGGGTTTCCAGCCTGACCGCCTTTGGAATTGAACTGCAGCTCTTTCCTGAGTCCCAGACTGCTGACATTTTCCATCAGGTTTTGAACTCACCAAACCTCCACAATCATTTGAGCCAATTTCTTAAAATAAATGCCCCCCACCTCTCTCTATATATATATCTATATGTATATCTATATGTATATGTATATCTATCTATCTATCTATCTATCTATCTATCTATCTATCTATCTATCTATATATATCCTGTTCATTCTGTTTCTCTGGAAAACTGATTAATATAATACTTGACCTGGCCTGTTCATATCTGTCCTCCTGGGTTCTGGGTTTCTTCTCTTCTCATAGAAATTATTTCCTGACCTGGTAAACTCAGTCATACCAAGGCATTATAGACACATGTGTGCCCCCTCCCACATGGAGTTTTCCTGTAGAAGAGTAACAGGGCAATGCTTAACAGAAACACCACCAAGAGTGGACACTCAGGCCTCAGGAGGGCTAGCGCCTCACTTCCCCAGAAAGCCAGGTATGGTAGCAGGCACAGTGCTAGAGGAGAGTCAGCCCACGGTGTGAAAAAGACGAAAACCTGATGTTGAAGAAAGGCAAGTCTTTGATGTCTGGTGGACTTAGGTGTAAATCCTGAGCTCATTCTTACTTGCCTGTCTTTGGGCAAATCTCTTAGCTTTCTAGTTTCCTCGTCTGTAAATTGAGGCTTTGATATATGGCATTGGATTGCTATGAAACTCAATTGAGAAACACATGTAAACTGTCTAACACATGGTAGGATCTAAATCACTCTTAATCCTCTTAAGAGAGAGTTATGTGGGGATAGGCACAGGCAGTGAGAGTTAAACCTCTATGAGAAGTTGCAGAACCGTCGTACAAAGTGCACCTTTCCATGATGACACATCCTTTTGTTCTGGATTTGCAGGTGTACGTTTAACTGCAGGAGCGGCCGACCTGTAATGAGAGCTGCTTATCTGTGCACAGTGTCCTGGAAGAGCTTCCCATCTCCTTCTCCCCCTGCAGTTGCTCCAGGGCACAGATAGGAGCAGGATTGCCCTGCCTTGTAGGCTTTGGTGGAGACTTTTGCTTTTGCCCTGCCACAGATTCCCAAGCTCACCTGGGTCACCTCCGCCTTGATCAGAGTAAGACCAGATCCAAGGTGTCCTTCCTTCTGTGGTCCCCTTGGGGAAACAGCATAGACATCATGAGAAAGAAGATGGCACAAAAACCTCAGGAACAAAGAAAAGGTGCTGCACCTTGTCCTTCTGCCTGACTGGAAGACACTCAGTTTATGTCTGTTGCCCTAATGATAGCTTTTGAGAAATTTTGTTTTGCCTTGGGCTAATCCTTCTTTCTAATTCAGAACCATCAGGCTTTACTTTATTATGTATATACATGTATATATATATATATAAATTACACTGGCTTCAGGTGTAAAGCATAGTGATTTGACAATTTATACATTACTAAATGCTCACCTCAATGTGTATTTGCTGTCTGTCAACATACAAAGATACTACAGTATTTTCTACTATATTTCCTATGTTATACTTTCATCCCTGGGACTAATTTATGTTTGTGCCTCTTTATCCCCCTTCATCTATTTAGCCCATCCCCTGTACCCCCCTGTCCTACGGCCATCACCAGTCTGTTCTCTGTGTATTGGTCTGCACTTTCAAAAGGTATTCCCTTTTTTGCAAGTCTCTGGGAAAGTGTAAAGATTTCCAGCCATGTATAGTACCTGGTTTGACATTCTTAAGAAAGCCTCCTGTGGTTTGGGAATGGAGAAACTACCCTTATCTCAGGTCTGTGTTTTCAGCATAAGAACTAATAGAAAAATCACATTGTCTGATTTTGTTGCTTCCCTGTACTGGCTTCTAATCTCTGTGGGACTTACAAAGTCATTGATTTGCATTTAGTGAGAGACGACTGTTCCCTGTTGTTGGTGGGTACCATGAGGGCACCCAGGAGAAGAGTAAGACATGGCAACCTTTCCTCCAGGAATGGGGAGAGCTTACAACTTTGAGGAAGCTTCTGTCCCACCTTCCATCCCATGGCACTACATGGCCAGGTGGCCACATAAGTTATCATCCATATGGGTACTCTGAAGACTAAAAGGAGATGCTATTAATAATTACATCAGGATAACAGACATGAACTGTGCAATCTGGCTGTTGTACTTAGTATTAAAAGCTGTCTAGGTGCTTAGTAAGTCTGAAAAGGGGAAGTAAATGAAGACCTGATCTCTTTCTCTTTCTCTTAAATAGTTACTCATATTGGTTGAAGCCTATCAAAAATGAGGTTTTGCTCTAATTTCACCAATTAGAAGGAGAAGTGGGGGTGGAGTGGAGTGACTAGGACTTGATCTAAACATTGGGCAGACTAGCCTCACAGGTGGATGGACTGCAGTCAATACCGATCATAACATGATATGTTCTGGGCCAGGTCAGCCAGATAACAGCAGAATTGGAGTAACTTGCTCCCAAACACTGCCCTGAACCAAAACAGTGGGATCAGAATGAGGATGATTAAAAAGAGCAGTGAGCTTTTGTTGAGCTAAATGAGTGAAGCAACTTTTTGTGCCTGTGAGTTCTAGAAGCATTGGCCATCAGGACCCCACCCCAAAGTCAATCAGCCAAAAATATCCAAAAAGTTTGATGATTCTGTAATAGTTTAATGAGTGGCTGAACATTTCTCCTGTGTTTTGGGGTAACTGTTTTTGTGAGTGACATTTTGCTTCAAAGTCTTGTCCATCCATCAATCCTTGTCCATCCTTCTGTTGCCTTCCCAAGTCAGCAGTGCCTCTTCCCAGCCCACCTGGCACCAGATGTTCCATCAGCCACCACTGTGTGTCCCGTGTCCTCCGAGTGGCAGAATGCGAAATCTCAGGTGACATTCACCTGGACTCGCTTAGCCCTCAACAGCTGCAGCCCCTTGATTACCTTGCCCGCCTTGGCAGCTCGGTGCCGTCACCGTATCAATTGCTTGTCAATTCGGTTTAGCCATGACTTTGACTGACTGGATTGAGGGGAGTGGAAGTGGGTGTAGGCGAATGGTTGAAATTAATTGCTACATAAGAAAAAATTGAAAGATAATTATTCCTGCCTTCCTGTCAGTGCTCGAGGGTAGATGACCTCATTAACTTGCAGCTTGTACACAATTCAATTACTAGGAGATGGAAAATACATTTTTAATTACCTCAGTGGCCTGCGTACCATTCATCTCCATTTGTACAGCTTCTTCTTTTTTTTTTTTTAAACTGTTGTGCTGTGAAGAAGTAGCACCATCTAGGAAGGCTATCATAAAAGCTGGTTCCTTGATCCTGTTATTCCTGTTTAAGGTGGAATATTAAGGTGTAAGATTAGCCCTTAGATGCCAAGTGAGCTGCAAGGCGCCTCTTGCTGTAGTAATGTTTTAAACTAGCTTTTATGTCAGAAAATTCCCAGTGAGAGAGAATTAAGGATAAAATTGTGTACTTGCTCTCCAGTCATTGAAAGGAGAAATTGAAAGCCGTAGGAAGCATGGAAATCAGGAAAGTGGGCCAATAACAATATCCATATGGATCCTGAAGGAGAATTCTGGGGCTTGTTTGAGGTCTGTTATTTCACTGATTGAATTAAATGATTTAATTATCTTGTGTATTTCTTGGAATCCTTTTTTTTTTAAAATTCTAGGCACAACTTAGAACACTGTCCAAGCTGTGGATGGTTTTGCAGCAGTCCCTAGGTATTTGTTGCTTGTTTGTGTTCTCAGGATCAGTTGTGTCCTGGAGAGTTGCTCTCCATGCATCTGTGCATCTCAGTCCCCCAAGTGCCCTAGGCATGTGTTCCCAAATACCCTGAAACAAGGTAGATGTGATGCCCTCTGGATAAAATCATACAAGTGGGACTTGCTCCTATAACACATCCACACAATCACTGATAGGTTATTCTTCCTTTTCTATATGGAACTTGAAGAGGTGAGTCCACATTGTACTTGTAAAGTTTCTTTAGTCTGTATATTCGGGAATTTAGGAGCTGTATTTGCAAAGGCAGCTTATTTATTTGTGTGAGCTCCATGGATATTGTTCATTAATTGTGATATGGTGATGTGCCTTGTATAACAGGATTAGCAAATATATGTAACATATTTTGAAAAGTTTGGGTGACTGAATTGACTTGCTTTTGCATCTATTTGGATATAGCATTACAAGACATTGCTCTTGAACCATACAGGAAATACTTAAGTAACACAGTGAGAGAGATATTAATTCTGCCCATGCCAGATTTGTGCAGGAGATCCTTTCTCTCTATTGCCCCCTCTTTAGGCGTTCATACATGAGCTCAAGAACATTGACTGAATTCTAGTTGAGCAACGGATGAATAAGAGACATTTTCAACTATTTTCATGGAGTTCAAGGTCTAGCAAGGGAGATTGACATGTAAATCAGTAACAATGTCACATGATAAGTGGGACAATGAAGTATTCACATGTAACTAAAAAGAGACTGTGATCAACTTTCCCAGGGTGTTCTGGAATACTTGCTGTTCCAGCCAGGCTTATTTTGTTTCTAGCTCATGATTGAGAAGAGAGTTTCTAATTCTGTTGAGTCATCTGTGGTTAGCTCTCTGAAAAATAGGCCCAGAGTTCAAGTGACTTTCAGGAGCTGGGAATTGCAACCTGTGTTTTCAGGAAGGAACCAGGTCAGAAAGGGTACTCCCCTACAGGTACCTTGAGATCACCAAGGACCTTGTCTGTACAATTATGAGAATTTGGTGGTGAAGGAGTTGTGTAGGTTGTCCATGGTTCTGTCTAGTGGTAAGCTTTAAATATTTAACAAGTTCATTAGAAATTTTACTGTTATGAAAGATGTATAGCTCACAACTTATAAATAATACTGACATCTGCAACACATTTTATTACAAATCTCATATAGTCAGTTGATTACCACAGAATGTTTTCATTGATTTTTGCTGAAACTGTTGCATATGACAGCCAGTCTATGGTTGCAGTCCACCCAAAATTTGACAAAATCAGACTGCAAATAAATCTGTGGTTTCAGTCTGGTTCAGCAAAGAAGTTCCTCACATCATTGATAAAGGAGTACAGTTTCAACTTGAATGATACAACAAAGACACATATCAGAACTTTACACATTTGGCAAAGATGTGAGATATTTCTTTAGTGTGGCAAATAATAGTTCAAGTAGTGGAGGAATATTTCCTCTATTTTTTTGTGCTATTCACAATGTAACAGCTACAAAGATGGCAGAGTTTAAGTTTAACCTATATTGATCATTACCTTAAATCTAGACGGTCAGCAGAGCAATATAATCAAGCACTGATTTGTGGCATTCACTGATTTCTATGATGTAAATACTCCCACCATAGCCATTTCAAGCTACCAACAAAATACCACGGAATGCAGAATTGGGAAGAGAGATGCAACAGCATGCCGTTCTATAGTATTTCCACCACACAGATATGAGTGAGTAGTTAATAGGGAAATGCAGTAAATTAATTAGGGAATGAGGAGCTTTGAGTACTACATTTATTACCTTTGTTTTTAATACAGCTTATTTGATTGTCACAGTTGCTACCTATTACCTCATATTTGACAACTTCCTGGATGGAGGTTTTCCTTCCAGTCCCAGGACATTTGGAAGGCCTCTTTCAATGCATATGCATTCTCTATAAATATTAACAAATTGATTCCTTAGAAGAGCAGGATTAGCTATAAAGACTGAAGTCTTTGGAGTCAGACCAGAGTCTGAAACCGAGCTCTTTCACTTAACTGGTCATTAGGGATTGTACTAGTGACCTACATCTCTTGGCCTCTGTTTCCTTGTCTGTAAAATGGAAATAATGGTACCTAACTTACACAGTTGTTGAAGGGTTAAATGAGAGTGTTTGAATTAGCATCTTGCATGCAGACAATGTGTAATAAGTGACAGCTCTTATGATTAAGTAAGAACCTACACACACTCGGTACTGATTGAACTCAAATATTTTTCTTTGCATTAAATGAAATAGTGGTGATAGAATGGAGAGGTTAAGAGGCATATACTCTAGCAGACAGGGGCCACGTGAGGATTCAGTTTCCATTTTCTGTTATAAAACCTTGAATTCTGTGCCTGGGAATAACCCAGGTCACAGAAACAAGTTAGGGATTGCAGACAGCTGTGTACTTGTAGGTCTTCATACTAGGTGGGGGGAACATTTCAAACTGACTTCTTGTTTTTTTTTCTTATTTCATAAGTAATAAGTCTTTATTGTAGCAACTTTAGAAAGTACAGATGAGCCAAACTAACTGGTAATTCCACTCTCATCAATAATCAATAACCTCTGTGAACATTGGTGCTTTTCTTTATACACTAATTTTTGTTCCTTTGAAGAATTGAATAATACATTAACACTTTCATAATTTAATTTCTTTTACTTAACAATATTGTGGACATCTTTCATGTTAATAAGTATTTTTCCCCCAACGTTAATTTTATAGCTATATAGCATGTGATTGTAGAAGATACCTTAATTTATTTACCAAGCATCCTATTATATTTTCTATAATCAGATATCTCTTCATAAGAAGAATTTCCTTAAATTTTATTTTTAAAATCATGTAAACATTTAGAAATATTTTATATTAAAATTAAACATTTTATATTAAAATTCTTATAATGAATTTTATATTTAAAGTTCATAATAAAATTTTTACATTACAAGTTTTATAGTGAAGAATTTTACATTAAAATTTTTTCTATTAAAAAAAGAAATCTCTGTTCACTTTGAGGCTCTTCTGGCCTCATCTTCTGTGGAGAAGGTGGTGCTCACAGCTGGATCACGAAAGGGAATTTCAGACTCAGTGACTCGGGCCTACCAACCTTACTCTAGCTTCCATTCATCTTCCTCAGTTCTTCCTTCTCAGAATTCTAGCTTCCATTCATCTTCCTCAGTTCTTCCTTCTCAGGATTCTAGCTTCGTAAAAGGTGCAATAAAGGGAACGGATAGCTTTGACTGCCAGTCTGGGGTGAGGGTTCTCCATCCCAGAAATGCCCCCTCTGTCTGGAAGTGTTCCTCGTTGTGCTCATGATGGACAAATGCCTTTCTATCCCCATAACACACCTCACTCATGACGACTTTTCTGCCTTTGCTGATGACATCTCTTTTGTTTTCCCATTCCTCTGGGTTAAAAATACATTCTAGGACCCTCTGTGCATGCAGACCTTTTCAGCAGACCTTTCCCCACCCATGCCGTTGCTTACCCCTGCCAGCCTTGCACTTGCACTCACCATACTTGCCCTGCGCGGTTACTGTTCGGTGCAGTACTTCCCTGCTGTACTGGAATGGGGAGGGCGGGAGTTCAGGGCTCTGTCGAAGTGTCTGCTTTGTTTTCATAATGCCACTGCCAGCATAGAAAGCCCTGCTCACAGTGAGTGAGTAATACCTGCCTATTTAATGGAACTGATTTGATTGTTGGAGGTAGGTATGAACCAGATATGGTACAGTACTCTGTTTTCAATTTTTTTTTTAAAGCAAAAGAACCCTTACATTCCAACAACACCTTACTTGGAGCTGCCCTTTATAAAACAGATTAAAATGGAGCACTGGTTGCTGTGAGATTGGAAGCCCAGAGCCTTGCCCCATCAGTCTGTTTTTCACCCCACCCAGGCATATCCATAGAATCCCGGAGATCCTTTCTGGACTTGCATCATAAGACCTACCTTTGAATCCTTGCTCAGGTGCTGTGTGACCTTATACAAGTATCATCTGCAAATTGGGTATGTTAATTCCTACCTCACAGAGTATTTGGGAGGAGTAAGTAACCTGACTTACCGAGAACACATAGCACAATGCCTGGTGCCGATAGTAAGCACTCAGAAAATGTCATCTTATTTATTTCCCTCTCTCCTTCCTTCTTTTTCCCCTCACTTTCCTCTCCTGTTCTCTTTGCTTGGCTAACAAAGCTTCTCAGTCTAGTTTCTCAGTGGAATGGGCCCATCCAGTTCAGGGGGTGGTGTTGCCCGACCTCCTCTCCACCTCTGTCTGCAGGGAATCCACCTCCCACTCTGACCCTGTCTAGCCGTGAGCCAGTGTCTAGTTCAGGGGCTCTTCTGTGTCTGATGGAGGGGTGGAAGCATGGACGTTCCCAGTACCCTGGTATGTCTGGCTCTTACTGTTTTTATCTCATGAGGCTTCCATGTTCCTTCTGATTTAGAGACAAGGCTGTTTTTAGGGGTTGTATGGACCAGCCACTACTTCTGTTGAGGGACATCAAGTGTCCCTAGTAGGGGCTTCTGTCATTAGCAGTCTGGTGTGGTGGTGAAGAATGGAAGCTTTGGAATCAGAAAGCCCAGAAAGCTTTGCGATTTGAACCCTGGGTTCAAATCATGACCAGCCCTCTTAGATTTGTGTCCGTGGGCAAGTCACCTAAGCACTCATGCCTAAGGATTACATTTCTTCATCTGTAAAGAGAGGATTGTATTAGAAATAATGCCAACGTTGCAAGATTGTTGTAAGAATAAAATGAGAAAAGGTATATAAAATTTTTAGCAAATATTAAAGTTTTCAAAATGTAATCAAACTTCAAACATACTAAAATGGACTCCATTTCAAACTGAATGACTGCCTTCACCTAATCAATGGTAAATGCATCCAAATGACCCAGAGGAGGTAGAACTGCATTGAGGTATGCTTGGAACAGTGTCTTGCACGTCATCAGTGTTAGCTATTATTATTCTGCAAGTATTTATTAAAAAGTTAGTAATTATATAATACAGTACAATGAATTATTGCACTATATAATAAATAATTGCACTGTATTCAAATATATTTAATGCTATATAAATAATTATGCAATAAACAGTTATATAATTGGATTAACCAAAAAGTTGCTTAAACTCACTAGTAATAAAAATAGAAGTTAAAACAATGAAATGCTACTTTTTTATTCAAATACAGTTGACATGCAGTATCCTGTTTCAGATCAACATTTTATACATTGTGAAATTATCTCCACAATAAGTCCAGTTACCATCTGTCACCATGCAAAGTTATTACAATATTATTGACTCTCTTCCTTATGCTACATGTTACATCCCCATGATATATTTATTTTATAACTGGAATTTTATTAAGTACGTCTTAATCCCCTTGCTCCTTTTTTTGTTCATTCATTTTGGCCAAGATTAAAAATAATAGTAGTACTAATGTTGGTATTACCTGGGGAAGCAGGCACTCTTGCACTGTTGCTGGAAGTAGCTAAAACTGACATGAAGTATGGCCTTTTGAAATAGCATGCTACTTTTCAGAACTTATCCTAAAGAAATGACCATTTTTCTAAGCTGTAATTTCAAGGCTTTTCACTGTAGTATTGCTTCTGATTAAAAAAAAAAGTGCAACAACTTAAAGGTCCATCAGTAGGGGAAGGATTAAATAAATTTTGATGTTCTAATATTATGCTGCCATTCACAGTTACAGTTTATAAATGTGTATTCCTTTACATAAGAAGATTTATTAATTATGTTGTTTATAAAAGCAACATGTTGTAGCATGATTTCTTACCTGTTTAAAAATGTGTCTTGATATAGGAGTTTGTGCATGCACATGTATGAGCATGTTTTTTTTGCACATTGTAAAAATTCTGGAATTATATTCACGAAAATACAACAGTAGGAGAGTTTTAGAAGATGTACCTTATTCTTGAAACATTCCTGCAGAATTTGAACTTTTTACAATAAATATATACTGATTTTATAATCAGAAGAAAATTTTTTTCTCTCATTCATTAAAGAGGGACCTATTGTTTGCAAAGCAAGGTGCTGTGTGTGGTTGATTAAGATAAGTGCCCAGTCTCAAGGCTAGTGGTAACTGGGAGATAGACAACAGGTGCAGTGGGGAATGAAGTGATGAGAGATTTATTCCAACTCTGTGGGGTAGGGTGGGGGTAGGAAGGGACATCTGAACTTGGCTTGGAAGGATGAGAATCAGTGGGACATAGGAAAAAGCATCGGGACTGATAAAACCAATTGTGCATAAGCTGCATATGGTCTGAACTAAAGTGATGGTTCCCTGCTCCCCCTCCCCCCACCGCTGTTGCCCAATCGCCCCTCAGAGAAGGAGTTTCTTTCTATTCAAGTCTTCTAAATTCCCTCAGACTATGGGATTCTCCTTCAATTGTTTTATTTTGAAAAATAGCATTAGCCTGAAGTGGCCTAAATCAGTGTTAGTTTCTGATGTTTATAGAGGTTCTCAGCACAGATTTAGGAATTATTCCTGTGGATGTGACTTCACAACGGCAACTGTTAGAATTTGCCATAAATGTGCCTTTTACACATCACATCACGTTACAGATCACTGTGGGTACACAGTGAAGGTCATGAATATACATATAAGTAAGAATTAAAAAAAACAACAGGTATAATGGCATGTAAAAATAGTACTTGTGATTTAGGATGAAATTTTCATGTTAGTATTATACACAGATTTAAAAGTGCTGCTTCTCAACTTAGAGACAAAGAAGAAGTTCTTTTGAAAACTGACTCTCAAAAGGGTCTAACAATGATTACTGATGTTAGAATAAAATTATTTCATGAAATATAAAAATGGAAAGAGCATTAATTCTAAGTCAGTGTGTGACTTTTTTATGCATGCTGTTTTACATGTGTACGTGTAACTAAGTTAAATTAAATATTTAAGTATACATTTGGCTGTTTTGTGTACATCCCTGAAAGTTTTTCTTCTGGTTCTCTCATTGGAAAAATGGGAAGTTGTCATTGAGGGAGTTGCCTTATATGCAGACAGTATATTTCCTGTCTTCAGCATATGTATGTGTCTGATATCTATGTATGTTCAACTTGTGATACTCTCATAAATAATAATAACAACAGCTACCAGCTTTGTCCACCTACTGTGAGCTGTGGAATGTATCTTTTATGAATTTACCCTTGTTCCTCAGGATAATCCTGCAAGGCTTTGTATTTGTTTGCTGCTATGACAAAGTACCACACACTGGGTAGCTTTAACAGAAATTTATTGACTCACAGTCCTGGAAGCTAGAGGTCTGAGATCAAGGCATCAATAGGATTGGCTCTTTTTAAGGCTGAGAGGGAGAATCTGCTCACACATCCCCTCCTAACTTGCGGTGGTTCGCTGGCAGTCTTTGGTGGTCCTTGTCCTGTCGAATCATCATACCGATCTTCGGCTTCATCTTCACGTGGCGTTCCCTCTGTGAGTCTGTCTGTCTCCAGATGTCCCTTATTTGTAAGGACACCAGCCCACCCTAATGACTTCATTGAAACTAGCTTTACCTCTGTGAAGAGCCTTTCTCCAAATAAGGTTTCATTCTGAGGTACCAGGGGTTAAGACGTCAACATAAGAATTTGGGGTGCACACAGTTCATCCCAGAAGCAGGTATACTACTGCTCCTCCACAAATGAGAAAATTGAGACTTGAAACTGCACAATTAGAAAGTGGTAGAGCCAGAAATTGAACCCAGCTTGGCCTGGAGCCAGCCCTTTGCCTGCTCTGCTCTGCCCTGCCGTGCTGCCTTCCCCGTCTGTGTGTACTCAGGAACACAGCTTTATGGAAACTCTCTCAGCAGCCATGGGGTCTGCGAGGGCTTATCTGAAGAACTGACGCTACAATTAAACTCCTTCATCCTGATAGCTTTATGTCCAATCGTGAACTAGAGGCTGAGTAGATAAGCTTCCTGTTTATGCAGCTAGTCCTCACCCTTAGGAAATCTAGGAGCTAAAACTTGAGGCTGTGGCTCTTTCCCTTGTTCATTTACTGTTTATTAGGCATCTGCAGTTGGTAGGTAATACTGAGAAAATATAAAAAGACAGGATCCTGGCCTTCATCCATTCCTGTTGCCAGTCTGAGCTCTGCATAATCAAATTAAAATTTAAAATGGGAGGCCCACATGTGAGAATAAATTTGGCTTGGAAATCATAGCAGAACTTTTGATTTTTAATTAGTTTCAGGAAAACAAACCCACCCCATTCTCAATGTAGGGCTTCCTTGGTTTGATAGTGCTTCTTTGAAGAACAAGAGGATTCAGGGAAGAAATTGTGGTACCTTTCAGGATTCCGAAAGAGCCAGCAGATTTTTACTAGTTTTAAGATGGAGGGATAGCAGCCATTAATTGAACTGTGTGTCCAGTTCTATGCCAGGAGCTTGGTGTACATGGTCTTATTCCATTTAATTCGTGACAACAACTGCTGTCCTAGGTGCTATTTCTCCATCTCAGCGGTGAAGAAACTGAGTCTGAATGAGGTAAGGCAGAGAGAGTGTATTCATTCATCACAAATGTTTCCCAAGGACCCTCACTTTTCAGGCACTGAGTGCCCAGTGATTGACGAGACAGACCCAGTCCCTGTTCTTCTGGAGCACACAGACAGAGACCACTGGCACAGCTGAGAGTGGAATCTGGTTCTGCCCATCTCCAAAGCCTGTGTGCTTGACCTTCAGGTTAAAAGGAAGATAAAAAGGACCAATCCCAATGAAGTTAATAAACATGGAACAGAATAAACAGGCTGAATAAAAAATTGTCAGTCTGGCCAGAATGGTGTTAGCTTAGCTTGCTCATGATCTTTGCCAACTCCATGGAACTACTATCTAACCCCACCATAATGCTATCAATGAGGTCCAGAAACTCTACCCCATAAAATGTGGGGTCATGTTATTGCTTATTGGGAAGGAAATGGAAAGGCTGGGGTGAGTTGGCTGCCAATTGTTGATTGCCTTATGTCCAAACAGTATAATCCTGGGGCTTGGGACCATAGGGTTTCACTGTAATTTATCTAAAATCAAAAAGCTACACTCAGAGAAACATAGTCTGTTCAAATATTCTATTTCTAACAATGTGTTCTCATTGTAAGGGAACTCTCCAAATCCTGTTTCTTTTTAATATTCTTACGGCTCTAGTCCAGAGTCTCTCAAGATCAGCTCTACTGTCATTTTAGACAGATAAATCTTTATTGTGGGAAGGTTGTTATCTTGTGCATGTAGGAGGTCGAGCACATCCCTGGCATATGCCCCTGAGATGCCATTAGCACACCCCCTAGTTGTGACAACCAAAAATGTCTCCAGACATTGCCAAATGTTCCCTGGAGGACCAGATTGCCCTCTGGGGCTGGGGGCTGAGAACTGCTTCTCCATCCCTATGGTACTTGCATTATCAGAAGTCCAGTCAACCAGCAAATGTTCATTGGGTTTTACTGGGCTTGCACAAGGCAGTGTACTAGAATGCACTAGGCCCAAAACATGATTGGAGTCATGCTGGGGAGACAGGAATTGTATTTGAAGGCAGAGGATAAAACTGGAGGTTAGAGAGGTCACAGGTGATAAGCAGCACCTGCGGAAGGTGGCATCAGGCAGAAGGTGAGTGTGGCTGGGCCTTGAAGGATATGTGTGTAGGACTTGGAAGAGTGTGAGCAGGAATGCTCATGGTCTGTTTGGGTCCCGGGAGCGTTATGTATAGAGCAGAGGTAGAAGAGAAAGTGGGTCAGGTAGGTTGGGATTGGAGTCTTGAATGGCTGCACACAGCTAGAAGGAACAGAGAGGCTCAGGAGTTCTCTTGGATACTCGGGGCTCCTTGTCAGGATGTGGGGTCTGTAGGTAGGTAGGTAGGGATCCCATGGATTCATTTTTGTCCTGGATCTGAGGCCTCTTCCTCAGTACCTGGAGTTTGAGATCTTCACCTCTGTCCTATGTCAACAATGGAGATACTGTGTCTCATGCTCTCGGCATCTTTTTGGCTGCTTTCTCATTCCTGCTCCTCTTTCCCATTGGTTTGTTTATCTTTGGAGTTTTCTATTTGCATTTGGGAGGGAGACTCTGAGTCTGATTCTTAGCTAGTTAACATATCCTCATTGGGCAGAATTTTTCTGCTGGCCACATCGCAGGTCGTGTTTGGCCTGTAGCTGGACTGCTTTGGGGCCAGGTGCCCAGCTGTGTTCTGAGATGGCTGTCTTTTTTGTGGATCACCTTAGGCTGCTTCCCACAGTAAGAGGTATGAAGATGATCTCATGGTTGACATGTCTGGAACAAAGACTGAAGGAGCCAAACTCTAACTCTGTAGGCAATGAGCAGGGTTTCTAGGGTTATGAGGGTGTGAATGCTGACCCTGAGGGCTCTTTGTAAAAGGGCAGTCGTGCTTTGGTTAAGCCCTGGCTGATTTCAAACCACAGCCTGTTCACTTATTAGCAAGTAATTTTAGGCAGATTTAAATGCCCTAAATCCCAGTGTCGAGATTGATGATGGTGATAATACCTACATCTCCAGACGGTGGGGGCTTGTTTCCTTTTGCTGCCAGATCCCCAGCAACTAGTATGGTGCCTGGCACATAGCAGGTGGTCAGCATCTGTTTACTGAATGAGAATAACTACATTTATTGAGCATCTACAACATCTCAAGTGCTATTCTAAGCCTCTTGCATGTCCCAATTCATTAAACCTTGCAAGGATGGCAAAAGGTAGACACTGTTACTATCCTGTTTTTGCAGAAGAGGAATTGGAGAACCAGAAAGGTTAAGTCACATAGTAGAGACTCCTACAAGTAATCCACGCATCCTGGCTACAGAGCCCAAGCTATACTGCAATCCTTTTTGAATGTGTGATGAATTGATACATTCTCTGAAAAGAGTAAACCCTTAATGGATGGTAACCACTTTGAAAAGCAAACAAACTTCCCCATTAAAAGGTAGTTTCTAAGAACAATGAGAAGGAAAGAATAGTACCTCAATACTAGGTATTACACAAATGCTTGTAAACTAAGCAATGTCTGTCCCTCTCTGGGGAGTTGGTATATTTAAAAATAATAGTCAATGTTGACATAGAATTTACTATGTTCTAAGGACTTTATATTATCTCAGTTCTCCCAAAGACCCACTGAGTTAGGTGTTTATTATGTTTTCCTTTTAGAAAGTTAAAAAAATAAGGCAGAGAGATTAAGTCATTGCCTAATGTCACACAAATAGAATTGGTGGAGTTGGGATTTGAAGTCAGGTGGTCTGGCTCTTAACCACTATGCTACACTGCCCCAGGAGAGTTCCCTGTAGGGACTGGTCATAATGACATGATCAAACAGTCACATGCAACAATATAATATTTCTCAGAGAGTCTTTGGTTCCCCAAACAAGCAACAGTATTTTAAATCCTAGATTTATGATTCAGAGTCATTGTATGAAAGCACCTCTATGAGTTCATAAACTGTGTGCAATGTCTGCTTCATTCTGCATGCATACTTGAAGAACATTGTTTCCTTACATTCCTTTGTGGCTTTTAGTGTCTGGGACATTCACCTATGTTATCTCAAATACCCTCTGAGCTCCTTAAGAGCCATTTCTTATCCAGCCATTTCTTCAACAATCCTGACCATGGTGCCTTTCAAACCTATACAAACCTATTTAAACAGAACTCGTAAGTTCTTTGATTCATTTGTTTTATTTGCAGTTAATGAAAATACTGAGCATCTGTTGCGCTCAAGGCAACATGGAGGACCACAGAGGTGGGTGAGGCAGGATTCTTGCCCTTGAGAGCTTGCAGTCCAGCAGGGCGAGTGTGATAACAGCAACCGAATGTAATAACAGGCAGAATAAAGGAATGCTCTGTGAAGATATAAACTGTGTACTATGGAAATGCTTTGACTGGAGGGACTGGTTTTGCCAAGAGAGAAAGGGATATTTTATCTGGATTGTTTTGTTGGGAAGGAGGGCAAGGTCCTTGTAGCAGTGCTGAGAGGAGGTGAAAAATTAAGTTGGAACTAAATCATTAGAGGATCTTAAATGGCAAGGGAAGGAGTTTGAACTTTATTTTGTAGGCAGCAGGGAGCCGTTAAAGGAAGTGAGCAGGAGAATGGCATGATTGCCTTTTGTTTTAGGAAGAGGACTGGCTCCCATGTGAAGGCTGGTGTGGGGAGGGAGGGACAAGATACTGTTGGATTAGCTCATAGGAGGTTACTTCAGTAGCCCGGGCGAAGGATGACAAAGTCATGCTTAGGGCAGTAGAAGTAGGACATTAAAGGGTAGATGGATATGTGTGTGCAAGTCAGATCGACATAACCGAGTTACTGATCAGCTGTCAGAGGTGGTGAAGATGGAGAAACTAAGATGTGAAGTTTGGTTTCCATCAGGTGAGTTTGTAGTGACTGAGGGCCAGATTGTATTCTCCTTTCCCCTAACCCAGGAGCAGTACACAATAAAAGCCTGATTGATGCCACACGACTCACAGATGAGGTATTTTTCCTGCCCTTTGAAGAATACCTGCTAGAGGAAGATGCCCAGGCCTTTTCCCCTGGAACTAAGTTAATCAGAGTGTGGACCAAGGTCAATTCTGCCAGCACAAAACCCACAAGCTAGAAAGCAACTGGGGAGAAGGGTCCTGTGAGCAGGTGCTGTAAGTGTTCGAAGATGCAAGTTCAGAAAGGGGCTAGGTATGTCTCTGGAATATGGGAGATCCGAACTAGGGAAAGTGGGAAGGCTCCTAAGTTCAAGCTCACTGATGAGGCCTGGGTGATGCCCCAGAGACCTGTTTCTGGCAGGGGACATGCACTGAGAAACACGATGGTCTTTCTGGGTATCTCAGCTGCGTTTTTCTCCCTCACCTGAGCCTGGCTCCTAGGTTGGAATCTATGCATAGAGTCTTCTCTTCCCTTTTCCTGCCATTCATTCCTCAAAAATGTTGGCCCCTACATAGGATAGGTGCCATATCAGTGCTGGAAATGGAAAGATCAATTCACACAGGCTCTGGACTCAAGGAGTTCACAGATCTACAGGGGAGGCCAAAAAGGAATGGAGGAGTTAGAGAACTCAAAGGCAGGAGTAACTTACTCAGCTTGTGGCAGGGTGTGTTTAGTCTCCATCCCAGAGCAGGTGACGTGGACCTGGATTTTGAATGAGGGGAACACCAAACCAGAGTGTGGGGAACAGACTGTAGTAGGGGCAGCACCACAGACAAATACACAAGTGTCAGCTGGGTAGAAAGCAGGAGTAGGGAAGGGGGTAGGAGTTGTCGTAAGATGATGCTGAGGGTGGAAACATACACCTGTGCCGGACTGTGGTGTTGAAGAGTTAGGCAGTGGGGAGACACAAGCACACTGTGCTCCAGGACTGCAGAGCAGAGGAGAGACGAGAGGGAGGAGGGACAGGAGCCCTTACAATAGCCCAGACCACACTGAAGGCTGGAGTTTTGGTGCTGGGCTTGGAGAAGAAGCTATAGAATAGCTATTGAGGATGTGGAATTTATGGAGCTTGGTGACCATGGATGGGAAGAAGGCATATACCGGTGGGTCTCTGGCCCAACCTGCAGCTAGCTGGCTGGCAGATCTGTGTCTGCGCGGCCAGCCTGCACCGTTCCTCTTCAGGAGGCTGGAGTCTTGCAGGGGTCGCTGAGAAGGCCGATGCCAATCCTGCCCTGTGTCCGCTGCGGAGCTGGAGAGCTGCCCACAAGCACAGCACCTTCCCAAAAGCAGCCTGTCGGACTGCCAGAGAGGGGATTTCATTCTCAGTTCATGAACCCGATTTGCAGTTTCAGGAAGGCCGCATTTTAGCATGGGGTTGACTAAGGAGCAGGGATAGCTTCTGCTGGTGAAATGAGGGCAGCCATTCAGGACTGGCCTTTGCAGCCCCTCACAAGGCCAAAAGGGGAGGCTTTCAAGAGGATGCTATTTGGGAAAAAAAATGAAGAGTGGGTGGGATGGGGAGATAACAAAAATCAGAAACAAAAAAACTCAGGCGCAACTCCAAGCCCGGCTGTGGAGTTGCCAGGAGGCCAGGTGCTGCTTCTGGAAGCCGCATTTTGCACTTGGCATCAGGTCCCGTCATGGTGGCCATTTCCTGTGCCCGGTCCCACAGGGCTCCGTCTCCCCATTGGTGGGCACCCCGACCACGGCCGCAAGCATGGAGGGGCTCACTGAGGGGCTCAGAGAGAGAAGGAGAGAGCGAGTGAGCGCACGAGAGGGCAGCATCAGGAGGCCCTGCGGAGAAGCCATCTCTGAGGGCTCAAGGGAGGGGTGGCAATGGGCCTGATCTCTCCATTTCTCCCGATACTTCCCTCCCTTGTTTCTAGGAGTGTCTTGGGGAGAATAAAGGCCTTCTCCTGCCTGATTCTGCGCATCTTTCCCAGGCAGGAACATGCGCTTGGTGTCCAGTAAGGACTCAGTAGGTCGCGGCTTTAGCACTGAATGGGTTGAGCACTAGGTGTTAAGTGAGTGACACGTACCCGGGAAAGCCCCGCACCTCCGTGTGAGGCTGAGGACCGCTCTGTGGGTTGGGATCCTTCTGGCCCCATCCCAAGCTCAGGCCTCACTGGGAGTCCCTGGGGCCCCTACGTCCTGTTCTGAGTTTGGGGCCGTTGTCTTCTGGAATCAGAGCACTGGACCAGGCCTATCTCCAGGTGGCTCTTCCCTATTCATTTATAAGCTGCTGTTGGTTCTGTTTCGTTTCTGTGAATAATCGTGAGGAAGGGTTGTGGGTCTTTTTCCAACCACTCATCCCTCAGCAACATAAAGAGCCTCCATCCTCCACCACGGGGTGCTTTCCCAGAAGCAGACTGCTGGGGGCTGCTGCCTCAGGCGTGGAGAGGAATTCCCTCTGTCGCCTGGTGATTTTAAACCAAGTCTGTGTAGCTGGATAGGAATGAACTGATGTTGGACCAGCCAGTTACTCAGCTGTCATCTCCTGAGCACCTACTGGATGCAGAGCCCTGCCAGGGATAGGAAAGAGCACGGTATAACAACAGGCTGCCACTGGTGTAGGGCAGTATGACTTGGCCTCTAGGGCCAGGTGAATTGATTGAATCATTACTTCATAGTCTTTGCATCATTACTGCAAGGCCTAGGGTGACTTGTTAGCTTCTCTAAACCTCATGTTCTCATTTATAAAATCTAAAGGTACCTACCTCATAGGACTGTTACAAGGGCTAAATGAGATAGTCCACATTAAGTACCAATTAGCACAGTGCCTGGCACATGATAAGGACTCAACAGGTGGGAGCTGTTATTATGAGATGTTAGTACTAGGTATTTTGGGAACACCAGGGACAAGCCCCTAATTGAGCTTTGTCTGGGAGAGTGGACACCAGACCTGAATCTTAAACAGTGAGTAGGAACAAGTCAGGCAAGAAGGAGGTCCCTGCAAGCTTCAGTTTGGGGAAGGCTTTGGTTAAAAGTTGCCTTGGAAGCCTTGTCCAACATCGTTGTTACAACTCAGTGACCAGTTCCTCAACGGGCGTGATGAAATATTCTCCAAAGGCTCTTGGGAGTTAAGTTTTGCCTTTTGGGGGCTGCAGCATTTGTAAAATAACGAGAGGACTAAACTTCCACAAAAGCAATGTAGGCTTTGTGGTGCTGTTCTGGCTTGCAATTTGCATTAGACATAATTCCATTTCCTAAACATAAAAGGAAATATTTATAATTTGCAGAGAAGGCCCCAACACACAAAGGCAGGTCTTTCTTGGTTTCCCTGACCCATTAAGTGACAATTACGGTACCTGTGTTAAACATCTTCTAAGTGAAATAACTTACCATAGCTCTGTGCTATTAATGCTTGAAATAATGGCATTTAGTCCCTCACGTGCATAAATGTCAGCATTTATGATTTTAAATAATAGCACATAAAAGCCCAGTACTGAAGTATTTGCTGGCTTTCTTTGCCACCCCAATTTAGAATTTCAAGTTATTTTCCTCCTTTATTTTTTTCCCAAGGTAACTGTTTACCCACTGTAACAGCAAGGAGCAGGAATGACTGCATGTGGCAGAGAATCCAAAATAGCCAGACTTAAACAAGAATATAATGTTTTTACATAAAAAGTCCAAAGACAGGCAGGCATGGCTGACATGACAGGAGCCCAGGTGTCTTCTACCTTTCTACTCCACCATTCTTTCACATGCCCTCCATCCGAAAGTCACCGTGATTTAGGAAAGCTGTCGGAACGTCAGCCGTCCTGGCAGCAAGGAGGAAGGGATGCAGGATAGATGGGCAGAACTTCCAGGAGAATCAGCTTCCTTGAAGAGTTTTCCTGGGACTTTTGCATACCTCTCATTTAGTCTCAGAGTCACACCACCTGCGAGGGAGGCTGGACAATGTAGTCATTTAGCTTAGTGATTATCACCCAGAGTTACACTGGGGTTCTGTTACCAAAGAAGGAATGAACCGGTACTGGGTGGCTATTGGTTTTAATGGAGCAACATAAGTTTCCTGAAATATGGGACTATATTTGTAATAAAGAGTGGGAATAGCTGTAAACTGCATGGTCAGGTTTTAAAAATGATTTAAAATAGTTCCTATTGTCTTTTTCCTTTTACAAAAGCAACATGGTTTTTTTGTTAGAAATTTTAAAATTGCAGATGAGCAGAAAGATGACATTGAAAAAGTGCCAGGACTCCATTACACAGTGATAACTACTGTGAACATCTTGGTAACTACCCAGAACTTTCTCTGGACATTAAGATACATACATATATGTTTAAATAAAAGAGGATTATACTGTGGAAACATTTATCCTATGCTCTTTTGGTTTAATAGGATAGGATGAACTTTTTTTCTCTGTTAATATACATTAATTTTCTTTAGACTACAGGTGTTCCACTGAATGGATGCCATAATTTCATTAACCAATCAATCTATTGTTGAGCATGTTTCCAGCTTTTCACTACATAATACTGTAATGAATGTCTTCATAGCAAAATCTCTAAAAACAGCCAGAATTATTTATTTGTCATAATCATATTTAATTGCAGTGAGGGTCCTAAGAATGCACACATTTTTAAGACTTCAGGTGACTATACCAGATTGCCCGTGAGAAAGTTTCTCTCCAGCAGTATTGAGGGGTGTCTTGTAGGGTGGTCACTGTAGCCACCCAGATGCAAAAGCCACCCTGAGTGAGAGATGACCCTTTGGTAACTTTCTAACAGCATCAGCGCTAAAACACTCCATCCGATGGCAATGAAGTATGCATGCATTTATTCTGTAGTAACATATACAATAAAGGGGGAGGGAGGGAGGGAAGGGTCAGAGTGGACCCCCAAAGCCACATGACAGGATAGAGTTGGCCTCTTCTGTCAGAGGACTTGGGGAACCAGCGTGCCCAGCAAAATAAGCCCAACAGAGAAACTGAAGCCAGAGAATTTGGTGTTTGGTATGAACAGCTTTTGCTCACATTCCTTCCAGCCAGTAGCAGAAAAACTTCCCTATGAGCATATTTGGCTTGAAATGCCTGCATCTTCTAAAACCTGTGGAAAACAGTGGACACCAAGCAGTCAGCAGAAAAACAAGAGTTAGGAGGAGAAGGAAGCAGGCCAGGGTCGCTGAGACACAAGAGACCGTCTTCTCTTTGATGGGGGCCGGCTGTCAGACAAGTCCAGCCGGTGCCAGCCTGTGAGCCCACCGCGAGGTTTCACCCGTCTTGCTTGTCCGCCCCTCACGATCCTGGCGTGCATGAAGTGCCCAGACCCCGAGCTGTCCTGTTCAGGAGGCCCCGTCCTATCTCCCGTGCTGGCGCAAACCCGGCTCCTGACTCCGTCTCTCAGACCCCTGCCTGTAACAGATTCGACCACTGTCCTCACTTTGCTGAAGGACTGCGCTTTAGCACCTTTTGACCGTGCGCCTTTCCCAGGAAATAACACCACTGGGTCCTGAGGAAAGAGACTGTGTTCCTTGGATCCTCTCAGCCATGATCTCCTCTGTCTGCTTTTTTGTCCTCTTTGCCAAGCTTCTCGGGTGACTAAAAGCCACTGAGAGAAGAGAGAAGGGAGAGAAGAAGGCAGACAGACATATAGACAGGCAGTCAGACAGACAGTGAAAGGTCTTCCTACCACAATAAGTAGAGTGACACAGAGAAGCAGAACCCTGAAACCCTGTCAGCCAGGAACTGTGACCTGGTGGGTGTGCACCTGGTTGAGGATCCCCAAGTGGTTTAGTTCAGCTGGCCCTGTTAAGTGCCAGGCACTCTTAGCCTCAGGAGATTGAAAGAAAGAAAAAGCCATGAAAACACTCAGCCTGCTGTCAAGGAGCTCCTGGTGTGGCAGCGGTATGGCCGCTGACCTGAGTATTTGCAGTATGCTGTGCCCGACTATGGCAAAGCTGTGGGCTGATGCCTTGGGAGCAGAGGCCAGAAGGGGACTAACTCTGCCTGCAGGGTCAGAAAGCCTTCCCGGAAGAGGTTTAAGGTGATCTGTGTGTGAGGAAGGAGGGGTGCCAGGTGGAAAGCAGAGCATGGACGGCAAGGCGGAAGGACAATATAGATAAAGACATGGGTGGTGAGTTCAGGGGAAAAACACGAGTTGTGTAGCCTGAAGCCTGGGATACACAGAAGGTAATGGCAGGAACTGGCTTGGGGTCTGGTAGTGAAGGGCCTTGATTATTTATTGTGTGAACAATTAGGTTTTAAGGAGATGTGGGGAAGATTTGGTGGAGGAAGAAGGATTTGAGGAAGGGGAAAAGGCAGAGGGAAGGCCACCAGGGTGGGGTGGGGGAAATGACATGAGCAGGGGCCTGGAGTCATGGCTAGGGGTTGCTGGACCTGCAGTCTGGTTGGCTAGAGGATTTGCGTGAGGTAGTATTGACAGATGAGGCTAAAATAGATCCATGTGGGGAGCAAGGAGGCCCTGGAGGATTTTGAGCAAAGATGGGTGTATTAAAGTAAATATTTTAGAAAGATTCATTCCGTGGTCATATAGAGATGATTTGGAGAGGGGGAGACACTGAACGCAGTCAAGTCATTTATGAGGTTCTTATAGAAATCCTGTAAATTCTGTGTGATAAAAAGCCTTTTTGCTTCCTGCTTGTCTGGGTCCTTCAAGCTATTATTACCATAGGTATTCTAGAAAGATCACCAGAAGGCAGACACCTAGACAGTATTACTTTAGTTCCCTAGAGAAACGGCCTTGCCAGTTTCAACTTAAAGCTTTGTGCTTGCCTTTTATGGAATACTAACATTAGAAGCACTTTCTGAAGAACATTTTTGTATCTTTTGCTAAATTGTAAACACAGACAATCCTCTTACAGCAACCTTTCTGTAAATAATCCCACAATTTCTCTCAGATTTAGCATGAAGAAGGAGACATGCCCATCCAGACAAACTCATGTTACCTTATTAAGGATATCAGGTAGTGAGAACTGTAGATCCCAGTGCACTTAGTACTTTTTCCTTGGCTGCCAGGAAGCTCAGGACTAAAATCGCTTTCTCAATGTGGTAACTACTTTATTCTTTTGCTTTCCTTTCTCTTTCTCATTAATTAATTTATTTATCTTAAAAAAATCAAATTATGTTCTTTTTTGTTCATTCTTTTCATATGTGTTTGAATAATGGCAATGCCTTGGATACTTCTGGGAAATAGGCTGGGTGTGTAATATGATTAAATCTTAAGTGAAATAATTTCCTTGTCCCTGGGAAGGCAGCTTTTACGGTGCTTTTTCATGCAACCAAAAAGTCTCTCCCCGCTCCCCTGCCGGCCCCAGCTCATGTCTGGCTGTGGCACCCAGCCTGCCTCTCCATCAGTTCATCCTGGCCAGCCTCCTTAGTAAGATACACTCACTCTGAGCCCATCCGCCGCTGTTTGCCGGCCCTTTTGGCTTGAGATGTTTTCTATCTTTTCTATATTTCAAAGCATTGTGGTAAATAATCAATTCAAACCAGCACCGAGTCTCTCTTTCTGTAATTCTAAAAACCCATTAAATTATATTGTTGGGAGAAAACAATAGCTGTGCTAATCATGCCCTGTGCATGCGCATCTTAATTTCCCCAGAGGCCTGAATATGAATTTTTACTAACATGTTAATTTTGTGTGTTAATCAGTAGCTGTAGGCCGAATGAATGGATTGACTATGTAAAACTGTTTGATATTGAAACAACTCCTTTTGACCCCCTCAAATTGGCTTCATTCCCCTAAAGACGGTTAAAGTTAATTAAGCACTCAATAGGTTTATGGTGTTTAAATTAAAATATATTACTCCTCATTGTGTAGTCATCAAGTGAGAAAGACATCCTCCTCCTGGCTGCCTGGCTGGCTAATGGGCTTATCAAAATTCATGATGTAATAAGAAGGCCCGACAAGTGCATAAGAGACTCTGGCTGTCACTCAAGGAAAAACACTGACCACCTTTGCCCACTAGAGGGCACAAGAAAGCCACGAATGCCTGAGGGTTGGCGCACTGGTTTGGGGAATGGAGTTAGGAAAGGCCCCTTGTAGGCTTCTTCTCTCATTTGTAAAGAAAGCAATCTATATATTCTTTTTTCCTCTAAATGAGGAGCTCTCTCTTGATTTCTCGAATCCCCCTCTTTTTCTTCACTTCCCTATTCATATTTTACACCCTTCTTCTGCCTTCTTGGATTCATTTGTGACTCCGTGTAACAGCGTGTAGCAGAAAGCAGCCCACATAGCTCTCAGAAAAAAAGAAAATGTTGCCTTCTTTAGTCTGGATAACTTTTCCATGAAATTTTCATTGTTGGGAGGGAAAGCCCGAGGCTTGTGCTTCCTGAGAAATCACTGACATGGTGCAGAGGAAATATATAAAATAACACTTAAGCCTTCTCTCCAGAAAGACACATGAAAGCTATAATTGTGCCTGCTGACTTTCCCTCTGGGCCTCTCAGGGGCTGGGGGTAGGGAATGTGGCTTTGCAGCCTGCCACGACAGCGAGCATTTAGATCCGGGAGAAGAACTGCTTAATGAAATCGGCAGAGTGCAAAGACGGGGAGGTAATGGTGAATCCTGGAGGAATACTTACTCCGAATTAAAACTGGGCCTCGGTGACGCTGATCGGAGGAGCTCTGCTGACATGTGCTAGGAACCCCACCTGCCAGCCCCTCTGGCCAGCAATCTCTATTCGTGACTAAAGAGACATTAGCCAGCCAGGGATAGTTCTTTGTAGTTACTTGTGGAAACACGGCTAGTGGTAGCAAGCGTTGAGGAATTCCAAAGGTTTCATATTTATGAGTATGTAGGTCATTTTTCTTGGACTGGTTTTAAGAAACCTGTGCTTTTACCTAGTTATTGTGTGTGTGTGTGTGGTGTGTGTATGAGTGAGTCACAAAGGGGTCAGAAGATACCTCCTTTAAAGGATAAATAGCTGTGACTGTAAGCCGAGATAGGGTGATACAGTGAATGAAAGAAAAATCAGAAAGAGGAAGCTAGAATGGCACAGGCTGTTATAATAAGTATGTACTAAAGAGGCAGGAGTCGTCAGTCCCATACGGGACTGAAAATCGTCAATCTGAATAAGCATTTGAAGGGCATGGTTGACCATCTCTTTTCCGGTTATCCTCAGTAGCATAGGATTTTATTTTCAAAGAACTTTTGATTAGTAATTATTAGTAGTAAATATTACTCAAGGGTAGTGGTTTTCAAACTATGAAGCAGGGAAAAGAACCTGGAGGGTATGGCACAGGGGGTAGGGGGCTCTGCCCTTGCTTCAGCCAGAAAGTGCTGCCTTTTCTGTTTTACAAGTTAGGGTTCCACTTAAGATGCCATTTGGGAAAGAGGGTCCATTGCTAAGAGAGAAGAAAGAGGGAGGACACTTTTTAAACTTTTAGTTTATTGCTTTCTAGTTTACAAAGTCTTCCATGATCTCATTTGAGCCTCCTAACAGGTTTTCTCTCTGTGATCTATTTTCAGAAAAGGAAAAACATTTAGAGAGGTCAAGAAATGTATTCATTACCACCCAGTGAGTAGCAGAGCTAGGACGTGAGCCTGGGTCTTCAGGATTCCTACCCTATAGCAATAGGGTAAGAGCCCAAGATCAGGCTTGAGGAGGGTCCAGGTTTGTGGTGGCTGACTGGCTGAGGGCTGGTGATAAGCCCGAGGGAGGAGAGACCTGAGATTTAAAAGGCGGGGCAGCAGGAGGCAGCAGTGCCTCGGGAAGGGGTCTGGGGCCTGAGCCCCCGTCCCACCGTGGCCCTGCCGCTGGGCATCCCCTTGCATTTTGGGTTTGTCGTCCTCATCCCAGTCCTCTAGGGGGTGGGGAAAGAGGTCCTAAGACGGTAGGGAATCAGCTCTGCAAATCTTAGGGCCCAGCCGACAGCGGGTCCCCTGTCTTCTGGGGGAAATGATTGACTCTGGGAGTGTGAAATGGCAGCAGTTGTTTCCGATCCGCTCCTTGCGTTCAGGGCCAGCCCCTGCCAGCAGCCTCCCTGCCGGAGTTCCTCCCACAGACTCCTTTGGGCCTTTTCATTCACTGCATGAAGGTGCTGCCCTTCCCCTGGTGTGTCCTGCCCTTTCTTGAAGTTAACCAGTAACCAGTCTTTTTGTTCTTCCGTTTCCAACAATTCTCACTGAGAGAGCACTTCTGATTTTTGTTCCCTTTCTCCTTCCAGTCTGCAGAAACCGGTCATGTCCCTTTGTGCTGGGAGAACATCGCCCTGTTTAGCTGCCTTTGCTTCCCTCTGTGGGCCTGTCGTTGTTCTCAGCCATCCCTTCCCTTCCTGGGTCTGTCAGGCAGACAGGCTGGGGAGATTGAAGGCTCCCCCAGCAAGACGTGCTTTTCGGCTATCCTTGGGAAGGAGTGGCAGGCAGAAAGCGGGCGTAATTACATCCAAAGTTTGCTCTTTCGTGCCATTTTCTTCTTTTGTGTGAGAGTTCTTTCCCTGAAAACGGGCCTGACAAACAGCAGAAAGCCTACGGAACCAATTGGCTGGAAAAGAAATGACAATAAAAATCGTACAGAATAGGGTCTTCTGTCAGCACCCATTTCAGTAAAACAGGTTTACAAGTTGCGGCAGAGAATTAACTATTTGATTTGCTACAAGCCAGGAGGGTTTTTGGCACTTAGAGTGAGAAAAGCAATTAATTTGCTTTTAGTTCGTGTCTTAACTCCTTCCAAACTTGAGACCTAGTTGCAACATTTTCCCCATCTGGGTCAAAGGTGTTTGTTGGAAAGTTCAAATGTGAGGCCCTCGGGCTCTCTGGAAGCGTCTGCAGTTTGCAGCCTGGGAACATGTTCTATGTAGAAACCTCTCTATGTCATCTCTCCTCATTTGTGCACTTAATTGACAAGCTTGTTAACAGTTCATTAGGAACATTGAAAACCATGTGGCAAAAACAGATCTATCTAGCAGAGAGGATGTGGTCCCTTCCTTTGCTGGAACCACTGTTGACTACATTTCACCAGAAACAAAATAGCATGGCATCCCACTGCCTCCTTTCAAAGCAAGGCCTTTCCATCTCTCCCTGCCGAGCCCCTCACTTGCGGGGACACCGTGCTGTCTCCTGGCTGGGGCTTTGTCCTACAGATTGGGAACCCGTGGGCCTCTGATGGGGACTGACAGCAAGGTTCTCAGGGCAGCAGGGGGAGGACTCAGTCACCTGTGAAGACAAACGGGCCACTTTTAAAGGCTCGAGGGACTTCAGAGCACCCTGCCCGATCTTCCTCCCTCCCACTCACCGCTCCTTGTCTGCACGCCCTTACCAGTTGTTTTTGTGGAGGCTTCAGGCAGGACCGGTTACAATCCAAACGTCTTTCCTTCAATCCTCCCCCATCTTTCTAGGGAAAATTAATTGCCCTTCCTTCTGTTACGTGTTATCACATTGTGCTGTCACTACAGAGGTGTCCCTTTTGCCCTGAGCATCGATGAACTTGCGTTATCTCCATCTCTGGATCCCCAGCACCAGGCGACCTAGGATGGAATTGGTGGAATGATTGTTTTTAGGTCCCCTTTAAGCATTCTGTTCTTGACGACTCCCTCACCACCACCTGCCTCGCCGCAGTCCCAATCAGCTAGGGGAATTACACTGGAATACATGGAACAGTCTTCCAGGCTGAGCTGGTGTGCTAAAATAGGTCGGCTTCTACAAGATACATTCAGTCCAGTTTCATTGCATCAAATGTTTACTGAGCGCCGACTGTGTTCTCGGACTTAAGTACATGGTGATGAACAGAGCAGACGCATTCCTTCCCGTATGGATGCCACTGATTATTAATTACTGTAATTGCTATAGATAATAAACTTAGGAAGATCATTCCATCTTTCAAATGAATGTGATAATTTAAAGTCCTCTGGAGCAGAAATATACTAGGGGATACTCAATCATTCTTTTTCAAAGTGCATCCATTGCTCCCTTAGTCCTGGAGCTCCCCCTCCCCGCCTTACATGCGGGATGCCCTCGTGTCACCAGAAGGAGCTCGCACAGCAAACATTGTGCGTAAGAAAAAATCATTTGAAGAGCCCTTTGACATCACAGGCCTTCCTTAAATGTGTTTGCTGGTTGTTTTATTGAGAGATCTGCCGACCTCATGCTTGGCCAGGCTCTCCTTGTGCTGTCTTAGGGTAGTCGCTGATGACTCTCGAGCTTTGTTCATAAAATCTCTCTGCAGTTTTTCTTGCGAGGCATCTATGTCTTAATATCCCTGGGGTATATTCAGGATTTCAGTACAGCAGACTGGGGAAACCCCACTCTGGATGGGGGGCTTGTTTTCTGAATAGCATTGTGCTGGGGAGATTTTTCTCCATCCAAAGGAGTCCAGTGGTTTTGACAGTTTCCTGGAAGGACTGAAATTAATTTTGTGTGACATTGTTGAAGCTACCAGAGAATTCAGCAATTCTCCAGTTGAATCCCCACATATCAGACAAGATAAAGTAACCGTCTTGGACACATCATGTTGATTGTGGTGGACATTTGCTGGGGCCTCTTCAGTATCTACCCCCAGCGCCTCGCAGGGAGGGGCCTTGATTTTTCATTTAGGGACCTCCGCCCTTCTCTTCTCTCAGCCATATGGTTTGGATAGGGTTAACCCATTAACCCCTCCTCCAGCCCTTGGGATGGGCCCTGATCTGCTTAAGTTTCCCAGACTTGGCAGGGATTAGTTCAGACATGGACACATGACTCAGCTCTGGCCAGTGGCAGAGGGTAAATCCTAGGATTTGTGGGGAACTGAAGAGGCTGTTTCTCTTCTGCTGGATGTGAGGTCTGCTACTGTTGAAGTCATGTTGAGACCGCAAGGTGATTTTCTGGAGCTGCTGGAGACCATTATGTGACACTTGAAAATTATGTCACCATGGAGGAATGCACAGTGGCAAGACAGTGACATCAGGTCCTTGCTGGAAATGATGCAGCCTCACCCAAAGCTTACCCTCTTTGGGCCTTCCAGTTAGGTGGCTGATAAAGCACTCATGTCTTCTGCCTGTTGTCTGTGTGAGTTACTTTGAGTTGGCTTTTCTGTCACTTGCAACTGAAGAGTTCCTAACTCATAACTTCACTAATATCCAACTGTCTTATATAGAATCAGTTGATCAGGGATCAATAATAAAATGGAATTTAGCCAAGCACAGCAATTGTGAAAGCCTTTGGTAGAAGAGCTCAGCAGTAGAAGTATCAATAGGCTTGTTTTACCCCTTTCAAAAAGTTGCTACAGCAGGAATCCCAAGGAGGGCAGTACAGCTGGAGCTGGGCAGTCTGGGGTGCTAGCGACACTGAGCACACGCCATGTTCCACTCTCCTGGGTCTGTTCCCTTGCCTGGCATAGAGCAGGTAGTCCATGCGTGTGGAGTGTGGCCTAGGAAGTTCACCCTGGTAAGTCCTGGGCGACTATCTCTGAGGTCAGGGAGGGGACAGATTCTGAGTCTGAACATCACTTTACACAAGAGGTAATTAGAGACAGTGGGCACACCTTCTAGCTCCACTAGTCTCTTAGCTTTGAAAGCCTCACTGTCCAGTACAGTGACCATTGAGGAACAAGGCTTGTCTGAATGGAGATGTGCTGTAGTGTAAAATCTACATGGAATTTTGAAGACATGGTATAAAAAACATGAAGTATCTCACTCATAATGGTTGGTATTAATTACATGTTGAAACTATAATATTTTGATATATTAGATTAAATAAAATATACCAGTCAGATTATTTTCACCCCTTTTTACTTTTGTTATTATGTCTACTAATGTGGGAAATGTAACCTTACCTATGTGACTCATGTTATATTTCTATTGGGCAGTGCCGCTCTTGAGGTCAGAGACATTTCGTTTGCTTCGTATGCCGGTGTCTGGCCCAGAGAGAATCCCCCATGTTGTTCTTAAATGAATGAATCATGACTGAAACTTGCTATTGGGAGCAGCCATCAGCAAACACTTGAAGCCTCAGTTTCTGCTGCGTCAGTAGCCTTTCTGTGGCTGTTATATCCTAATGTTCTGAGGTCCTGAGTAAATCACCCCTAGAATAAAAGGCAACATCTCCCCATAGAAGATGACCATCCTAGAGTGAAAGTTCCAGAAAGAGGTGCTCTCAGACAGGAAGGGGGCCTTGAAGCTAGAGAAGGGAGTTCTTTCTGTCTCTGGACCTCACCTCTTTGGATGTTTCTGCCATGTAGAGGGGGGCTGGAAGCAGGTGGGGAGAGTCTTGGAGGATCCAGTGGGCACAGAGAGAGCTAAAACTCATAATCTGTGTGACAATGTGACAGGTTATCTGTGTGAGTGTCCTTGAGCAAAGCCTTTTCTGTATATTGCTGGCTGGCCTCTGTTGGGTGGTGTTTGCTGATCTGGGCTGGGTTGAGCCACGGTGGTCATAGCAGCAGAGCTGAGTGAGAAGGGCCCCGGGAGAGGAAGAGCCGGAGCCTTCTATGTGTGGAGATGCTTGCACCGTGGGCACCTCAGGAGATCGGGTCTGATGCTTGTGGGAGTTATCTTTAAAGCAACACGTCTCTGAGGTATGTCTGGCAGGACCACCCCAAACTGGTGAAACTGAAAAGTGATCCAATGGTGAGGAAAGATGTCCTCCATCATTGGCTTGCTAAAGCTGCTTTGCTGAATGACCTCCAGGACTTGCTGTAAATCCAGATTTCCATTGGCCCAATACCAGGGTCACTTCTAGGGTGTTCCCTGACCCAATCCCATTAGACAGAGGGATGTCTTCTATACCCTGTATAGAAGACACTTCAACTACTGCCCTTATCATATCAGATGAAGTTACTGATTTTTATCAAGGTCTTATAAAATTTCAGATTGCCAGCATAGCCAATCCCACAGGTTTCTAAGGTGTAGGGCTGGGAATGACAGGTTGTAGTGTTTGGGGACCCTAGGGAAATTGGTACCAGCTTTTTATCTTCAAAGTAGTTTTCAAGATTAGACATTTTTTTTTATTAAGGTATCATTGATACACAGTCTTAGGAAGGTTTCACCTGAGCAACATTGTGGTTACAACATTCACCCATATTATCAAGTTCCCCCCCAACACCCCATTGCAGTCACTGTCCATCAGCGTAGTAAGATGTTATAGAGTCACTACTTGTCTTCTCTGTGCTCTATTTTCTTCCCCGTGCCCCATCTAATTATGTGTGCTAATCATAATACCCCTTAATCCCCTTCTCCCTTCCTCTCCACCTGCTTCCGTTTGGTAACCACTAGTCCCTTCTTGGAGTCTGTGAGTCTGCTGCTGTTTTGTTCCTTCAGTTTTACTTTGTTGTTATACTCCACAAAGGAGGGAAATCATTTAGTACTTGTCTTTCTCCACCTGGCTTATTTCACTGAGCATAATACCCTTTAGCTCCATCCATGTTGTTGCAAATGGTAGGATTTGTTTTCTTCTTATGGCTGAATAATATTCCACTGTGTATATGTACCACATCTTCTTTATCCATTCATCTACTGATAGACACTTAGGTTGCTTCCATATCTTGGCTGTTCTAAATAGTGCTGCAATAAACATAGGGGTGCATATGTCTTTTTGAATCTGGGATCTTGTTTTCTTCAGGTAAATTCCTAGGAGTGGGATTCCTGGGTCAAATGGTATTTCTAGTTTTGGTTTTTTGAGGAACCTCCATACTGCTTTCTACAATGGTTGCACCAGTTTGCATTCCCACAATAGTGTAGGAGAGTTCCCATTTATCCACATCCTGGTGTTTATTTTTCAAGGAGGACTGTTGAAACTCAAAGCTTTCAGGTTCACTGGTACGTTCATCAGATAAAGATCTTGAAGGATGACACTAAGAAAGATTGATAGTTTAATAAGGAATTGGCGTTGATTCTCAAGATCAAATTGAGCACTGCTGTCATATTTCATTGATGCCAAGAGACCAAAAATCAACCTTGTGCCCCAAGTTCATTTGAGGCCCATTCTTCTCTTGCCAAACACTGTCCATCTTCCTTGATTTGGTGTTTTAGCCTCTGTCCATTTCTCCAGTCTGTCAGTTTCTAGCTTTATAAGTGGGTACTCTTCCATCTCCAGTAAATCCCATTGAGAAATGTCAGCTATATCACTTTTTGGAATAAGTAAGCTTGTTTCCAGATCTTTGACCTATAAACTCAGAGTCTTACTTCTAAACTGATATTGTCTTGATCTCATCCTGACACTCTCCTTTCTTCTCCTTGGAGTATGTGGTCTGGTGCTAACTCCAGTGCCTATAAGAATTTCCCCTGCTTTCTGGTCTTTGTTGTTGTTTAGTGCCTGTTTCTTTCCTAAATCTCAAGCATCAAGCCTATTTTCCCAGCTGGAGGACTCGGTAACCTTGATCGGTTTTTAACAGCAACCCAAGATTTTCAGCACTTTTTTTTTTTAAGGAAATGTTGTGGTTTCTTTTATCTACAACTCCTCCATTTCTGCTTGTCACACCGTTAATAATGCATGAGTAGAACTGGCAAAGGTTGACTCTGTTAGAGTCTTTATTTTTCACTCTTCTTTGTCCTTGAGGATGCTCCCATCTCCCCTAAACCCTAACCTTCCTCGTTTTGGAATTATCAAACAACATATATTAATTTTTGAGAGCTACAGACTGGGGATGAATCCTACACTTTTCTTCATGATTCTCTTCATGTAAACTGTGAGAATGGTCATATGTGTACTCAAGTATTTAGTTGTCTAGTGTAGTGGAATGATTAGACTCCACACTTTCTAGTTACTAGGTAGTTGCATGACTTGAGCTAGTTACTTGTCTTTCCGAGCCTCCATTTCCATGCTATAAAATGAGGGCAATGGTATTTATCTCACAGAATTATTCTGAGTTTTACATTAGCTTTATCCTAACACATACCTGGGAAAATCAAGGTCACCCGTAAAATTAGATCTTTTCACCTGTTTTGTTTCTGCTGTATTCATAAGGAGCTCGAAGATGAAATGTAGTCAGTGACTTAAAAAAGAGGCCAAACAGACTTTAGAGAAATAATTACTTTGTGACATATGCAAACTTTTGATTACTAAGTCGAAATAAAATGAAAAAGAGGCCAGATATTTTAGATACTTTTATGAAGTTTGCAAACATTTTGGATTGAGCAGTGCTGTATAAACTAAAACTTTAAATCAAAGTAAAACTAGAAATGGAATTTTTAGGAAAATTTCAAATATTTAGACAAAAAGTCAAACTAAATACCATTTTGTAAGTCTGAAATTTTTCAAAGACTTACGCTTAGGCAAAATTGGTCAGAATCATGGCTTTGGAATGCTGAGATTCACTTTAGGGCTATCTGCAAATTTCCATTTGCTAATGAAAAACAAGGGTTAGCAAAGTGTTGATAACATGAAGAAAAATCTTTTAACACAAAGGAAAACCATATGAAACCATCTTTTATTGTGGCATTTGCCTAGATGGTATAAGAAGAATCACACACAGACCGCATCATTCACGGGGACAGCCGCCTTCACTTGACGTCTGCCTGTGATACAGTAATGTCAGAACCACACCCTGGTTGTGACCGGATTAGGAAAGGCTGGCATTTTGCTGTCCATGACTTGGCTCAGATTCTTAAAGAAGGCTCATCCATTCTACCCCGGAGCACTTTTTGTGGGGCTAGAAATATAAACATTTAGGAGGACTCATTTACCAAAAAAATCCCACAGAATTAGGTCCAGGGCCTTGAAAGTGAGTGAAGGCACCTGAAGCTTAGACTTCAGTAGCCTTATGGAAAGCTGTCCCAACCAGATCAGTGTGGAATGTGAAAGGAGCTGAAGTCCTGGACTGATGGGGAAGTTAAGTTTAAGGCTGGTAACGGCAGATTGTCCTCAGCCCCAGTGGCTGAGCAGTTGTCAGAAAACCAGGAATTGCAAAAGATGAATTTGAGAATGAACATCAAGATGTTTTCTAATTATAATTTGTGTTTCATTACACTGTACAAAATGTCAATTCTATAATCATTTTTAAGCCAATAAAAATGCCAAGAACTACTACATAATTTGCTTTCTGTGTGCAATTCATCTAACTTCCATAGATGCATTCTAGTGCCACATGTGGTTTTTTAAAATAACTTGCAAACTGTGTGTAACATAATGGGGTATTTCACTAGGCATCACAATTTGGGGGCTTATTGTGATTTCTAAACTATTAGAAATGTTTTTGTAGAGGGTGGAAAATAATTGTTCTTGGGAGTTCTTATATTAGCATAAATATCAGAAGGATGATTTTTTTTTTGGTATTGTTAATGTACAATTACATGTGCAACATTATGGTTACTAGACTCCCCATATCAAGTCCCCCCCCAGATACCCCATTACAGTCACTATCCATCAGTGTAGAAGGATGATTTTTAAGATTTCTGTTCAAACTCAGGATTGGGAATTTACTATTGGCTATTTTAATCTTCATGCTTAAATTAGTATATCAACTATTGTCAAAGTCTTTGACTATTTTAATAGTTTAAATGGTATGTTTCCTTTTCAAACATTCTTTGAATATAATCAAATGTGAATTCTAGAGTCTGAAAATTCAGGTTTATTTTGGGCACCCTCATAGGTTTTAGGAATAATATTTATTTTTCTCTTTTATACAGTTTCTTGATTGAACACTTTGCTAATAAATGCTCTGAAACAGTTCATTTGGCCCTCAGGGCAGCACAAGGCCCTGTTTTCAGAGAACTGCAAAGTAAGGCTTTCTCTTTTCTTTTGGCATCTCTTCATTTGGCCTTTTCTAGCCTGGATTCTATGGAATAGCAGCTGGTTCCAAACTCCCTGCTTTCCTGTTTTGCTCGCAGACTGACTGCTTACAACCATTGTAATGTACAATTAGCACTGAAGCACATGCAGATAATAAGAGAATCATCATAAAAGCACGAAACAGAGCAAATAACATTTCAGGCTGGATTTAATCCCAAATACCTGACGCTCTGAGGCACAGAGGTACAGAAACCCAAAAGCCAAGTAATATCGCGCTCTGGTTAGTTGTGGAGGGATGGAATTGTACACACACACACACACACACACACACACACACACACACACACACACACACTCTGCAATGGTAGTATTCATACATTAATCAGGACTGCATTCAGAGTGTGAGTAAATACTGTAAATTTGAAGCTAAAAAGGGCTAGGATGAAAAGGTGAGCCTTTTAGGTTTAATGTAGCATTAAAATGGTTCTTCTGGCCTAAGGATAGCAAGAGAGACATTCAGATTAGGTGGAAAGAGTGGGATCCTTCGTGAGGCTGGGACCCTGGGGTCTTGGACTGACTTTAAACCAGCAAGCTGAGCTGCCATCTTGACCTTGGCCTGGCCACTTACACCTCTGTGCACCGGTTTCTCTTTAAGAAATGCAAATAAAAATATTTGCTTCATTGCCGAGTTTCTACCAAGCATCCTAGGATGATTTTTCTTCATGAATCGAAATCTACCAGGAGGTGTTTCCTGGCAGTGAGATGCCCTTGCTTCTTTTCTAAGTTCACTTTCATCATTAGTAATAGCTAAGAGTTATGTGCTTGCTCTGAAGGAGGACTGAGGTTTGGAAAGGTCAGTTGCTTTCCCAAATTCACACAGCCACACAGAGCCTGGGTTTGAACCTATTCAGTGTGATTCTGATTTAAGCATGTTCTGCTCCTGGAGCTCCCAACCAGTCTCCTTCCATCTGGGCTTCCTTGAAGCTGTCATCGCAGGGCTGGGCCTTTGCTCAGGTCCTGGAAACCCCTTGTGGGAGTTCCAGCCTCTCCCTCCTACGAGGGAGGTTGTGAGGTCATGATGTATGATAAGCCTAGGCTTAGAGATCAGATGGTTAGAATAAGCAGGGGCAATTTTGTGTGCCTGGAGGAGAGGGCCGAATTTCTCCGGGTAAATTCAGGTCCCTTGTTTTCCTAGATATCCAGGGATACTTAAAGTGTTCAAGGCAGTGTGAGGGGCTGATACATAATAAACAGATTTTAGTCTTTCTTTCTCTTTTTTCTTTGTACACTTTATAAGGCAGTGTGCAGAGCTGAGAGATGATGATTTATTAATTACATTTTCCAGATGGAATGGCAGCCTAAGGGGTGATTTTTCTACCTAAAATAGACACCAAAAATGCAGAGATGTTCAAGATGTTTAAGTAACTGACTTTAATGTTTTCATCTTTGCAGCTAAGCTTGAAAAGATGGTCATGTTGGAGGCAGCTGTTCCTTTCCTGATAGGATGGTTTATACAATGGAGAAAATAGCTCTTTATGAACAATCTCTAGCCTCAAAACTTTAATTTTTATAGAATTCAATCACAAGTCTGATTTATTAATGACATATTATTGCATTTATATCCAAGGTCTTTCCAGTTAATTTTTAACAGAGCTTAGTAAGAATGAGATGAGGAGGGAGTTCTTCATTTTGGCAGAGAAATTGTTTGAAAATCTGTATGATATTGGTACTTTAAATATGCAGAGGGGCATTTTTACCCAGTTTTTAAATTGTGTCTGATTTAAGCACACTGTGTATTTACACCCAGGTAAATGAAGCTGTTTTGCAAAGCTTAACGTGTGTGTACATGCATCATGTGTGTATGTTTTGCATCCTTTCTAATCTCCTAATAAAGCTTTTGAACCTCAGAAAACAAATCATAGACTGCCAAAGGTTGCTGGAAGTTATTATTTTTCTTTGCTTAATGTGAGGAGAGCTAAACCTCCAACCTATCACATTGTGTTTTTCCCCTCATGGCATTACGGTAGTCAGCACAATATATACTTACCACCTCTTTTTTCCAGTTTACGTGGTGTGTATTTTAATAGCAGAAGGGGATTTGCTGACAATTAAGAAGGAAATAGAGGGAGAAAAGTTCTTACTACATAAAAATGATTCTTTGCTTGCATAAAGAGGATTCTCTGGGGCTTAACTGGAAAAAAAATAGGAGGTAAATGTCCTAGATGTTTACAGGTTAAACATTCCATAAGTGACTCGGAAATCTGCCCTTCCTGGCGGTCTCGAGGTGGCTAATTGCTGTAGCATAGAAACCATTTGAGTGACTTCATTTTCCCTGGGGATCGACACTCACAACAGGATAATGCTTACCCTAATAGAAGTGTCACAGTGGGGACTCAGCATAATTTGCTGATATGATATCAAAAATAGCATTAAGGTAATTACATTTTGCATTTGTAATATTTCACAGGCAATAGTACAGTAGAAAATTGCACTTTTTTTTCTGATAACCTGGTCATTTAAAACTTTAGTTGCAATGAAGCTGATGTATTTGATGGCTTGTTGTTTCTTAAATGTGTGCTCAGTTTATAAATGCATAAATGCAGTCATTAGTCCAACCATTTGACCAGGGTTAAAAGACTGAGAGTATTAAATGGGAACTGTTTCAGTGGGCAAAGAGGTGACGTTTTAATTGTCATAGCAGAGAAATGAGAAAGGATAAGACCCTCCTTTGCCAGGGGCAGCTTTTTATAATAGAAACACTGCCTTAAGAGGCAAAAGGCATGGGATCAAAGCTCCCTCCCCCTCATGCCGGTTGTTGAACCACTCTGAGCTATTGCTGCCGAGAACAGTGATGGACTGATCTTTTGAAGACATCCAGTAGTAATATGTATGATTTCAGGAAGAATTTGAAAATTTTCTATTAATTAATTAATTTATTTCACAAATTATTTTCAGGGTCATTTTTTTAAATCTTGGGTTTTTTGCACCACAGAGGTAAATTTTCTCTTTGCCCAGGGAGCATCATAGCTCTCTGAATATTGGGGCTCACACTGGGTTTTCTTTGGACAATTGAAATTTTGGTAGTGCTTCTGGTGAAAAAGTTTACTGATTTAACTTCACCAATGAAACCCTCATCTTTCTGTTGTTCAAGGTGGACTTTCAAACTTAGGAGTTTGAAATGCTGCCACTTTCTTAAACTACTCTTTTCACATCTTTCTCATCTATGCATTAATTTGGCAAATCTTTATTGAGCAACTATTATGTGGTGACACTACTAGGCTCAAGCATACGATATTGATACAGCCCCTGCTCTTCTGCAGCTTAATCACAGCAGGATTATTTTTAATTGCAAGAAACAGAAATCTTCTCATTAAAGCTAAGTAAGGAAATTTGTTAGAAGGACCCTAGGGCATCTTTTATAAGCCTAGGGCAGAAAGAAGAGCTGCGTGTTATAGGGACTGTAACAGAGCACTTAATAGCTTTCAGGACCCAGGCAACATCTCTCTCCATCTCTTTCTCCCTGAGGCTACAGGTCTCTTATCACTGCTGCCCATCTCCTTCATTTTTGTCTTCACAGACCATCTTCTCTCCACACTCATCTACTTGCACATGGGACCCACTACTAGCCCATGTGACAACTTTGTATAAGTTGTGAGAAGGTGACCTGACCAGGGCATACAGATTACCAAGCTGGCTTTCAGTGCTCACTTGCCCTTGCACAAATTGGGTGCCCTTGTACATGATGGTTCTGCTTGTACATTACCTTATCTTAGCAAACCCCAAACGGTATCCTCAGCTCTCAATTCTACAAGACCTAGCTAGGTACCCCAAAAGTAAATGACCATGTTTCTATGACCCAAATTCACTTTCCTTACAGAGAGAGGTTAGTGGGGCCAGGTGTCTAGTCTTCTAACAATTGAAGGTTCTAGAGTGGGTGAGAAGCATTCCCCATGATAATAAGATTCTTGGAGAAGACACTGTACATCTCTAGGAAACACACTTCTGCTTGGGATGGGCATTCCTTAGAGGGGAGACACTGTAGGGGATGCATGGCATCTGAATCAGATGGAACTGTGTGGGATGCTACAGGTAACAGTCCTGGTCTTGCACCTAAATCACTCAGACCTAGTGGGTTTGGAAGAGCAAGATGTTGGTGATGATGACAGCTCTGCTCCATCTATTGTCAGAAAACTTCAGGGTCTGCTGTGAAAAGAGACAAAGAAGGCCATTAAATAATTCTTTCTACAGTCTGCCCCTGTAATCTCATTTGAGACTGAGACTCCTGCCTTGGGTATTTCATAGCTGTGTCCTTTCCACATACAGCAGTTCTCACTGGACCACCAAGACACAAGGAAGCAGGAGCGTAAGTCACAGGGGAAGAAATGTGTATTTATTGAAATGCTGTCAAAAATCTCTACCCTGAACCCCTAGCATCCTGTAAAGGTAGGAGAAGCTCCTGTGAAAGATGCAGGTATCCATCAGGGTATCATTTAAACCTACCAGCTACAGTGTTTTTGTATGATCTTTTTAAAGACTTGTTTTAGCTGCTGAAAAGTAACTGAGAAGATTCTACCTAGGAAGTATTATCTCATTGTACTATGAGTTTGTGCCACAGCATATTGCAAGGTATCTGATTTTTTAATCTAAGAAAGAAATAAAATGAAAGGACCAAGAAATGGTCCTTTCATGTAGATTTGACCCATTAAGAAATTGCCCTGGCCCAGTGAGTTTATGCTTTGGCCCAGTATCTCTGCTCAAAATATGTAGTAACAAGAGGGATATAAAATATTAAAGTAGAAAACCAAAAATGTAGAAAAGCCTGGATCAGAAATAAGATAATTCTATGGACAAGAAATGCAACATGAATGGGGCTGAATCCTTCAGCTTGTTGAGTCTGGGTCTAGAAGTCAGCAAGGATGATTAGGATGTCCACCTCTGAAGGATGGAAAAGACTAACAGTGCTCCCTGGGCCATACTCACTGCTGCTGGAAGCTGGGAGCTGGGGGTGTGGCTCCCTGGTGGGAAAGGGTCTGAAAGTGCTGATCTCTGCCTGGGACTAAGGCAGAGTTTCTCATCCCGAGTACTACCAACACTGTGAGCCAGGTAATTCTTTGTAGTGGGGTTGTTCTGTGCTTTGTGGAATGTTTAGCAATGTCTTCGGCTTTTACCCATCAGCTTCTAGTAATAACAAACACCCACCTCCAGCTGCAGCAACCAAAAATGTCTCCAGACACTGCCAAATGGGAAAATAAGTGCTTGTTGAGAACGACTGGGCTATAAAATATGATAGAGGTTGGAGAATACAGAGCCTCCCAAGTAGGAATTTAACCAAGTTTCCCACTACCTAATGCTCAGATCTATGTTTTCCCAATAATACATGGGACAGGGTCCCTGAAATACTATTAAGATTGGGGGTAGCCTGTGTAAAGGTAGTTGCAAAGTCATCAGAAGAAGGACTTTAAACAAGCAATGAAAGGCAAAACAAACCAATAAATGAAAGAAGAACCCACTAGGAAGGTTGTAAGTGAAAAATTATAGTCACTGAACCAAAACAATAATAGGATAAACTCCAGATTATACATAGTTAAAGAATTAGTGAATTGGAAGGTAGCACTGAGGAAATTATTGAGAATGTGGCACTATCCGGGAGGATATTTTAATAAACAAAACAATGAAATTAAAAAAGAAAGTTAAGAGACATGGAGAATAGAGCAAGGACTAGAACATAGGAAATAGCAGAGAAACAGTGTCTGACAAGAAATTGAAAAAAGACATGACCTTCTTAGGTTCAAAGTGTATGCCAAAACCCAAGCAGTAAATACAAAGAGAAATTCACATCTAGATGTATCATAGTAAAACTGCAATTCATAAGGTATAATTTCTTGTAAGCAATAGTAAAGGCCAGCAGACACTGAAGTAATATGTTCAGAGTGTTGAGGGGATGATAACTGTCAGCCTAGAATTTTTCTACCCCACAGAATTATTATTCTGGAGCAGGGCCTGTAAACTTTTGCTGAAAGGGCAAGATAGTAAATATGTTAGGCTTCAGGGCCAGGTGGTCATTTCCACATGCTAAACATCTGTATTATATTTGGGAGAAAGATAGATATATTGAATACTTTGAGACTTTGTTGTATAAATATACAATTAAGTTGGGAGGTTAAAATATTAAGGATAACAATTAGAAGACTATAAATAAAATCTATAGCTTTTAAACCAACAGAGTAAACCAGAGGAATTAGAAAAGACTTTGTCAATCTAAAAGAAGTCAGAAAAAGGGGAAATAAGAAGCCAAGAAAATGGATTATTTGATTAAAAAACAAAAAGAAGACAGAAACAGTTCAGTAATTACAAGAAATGTAAGTATCCCATTAAATGAGAGATGGTCAGATTGGATCAAAATGAAATAAAAAATAAAACACTACACAGTCCAGCTAGATTTTGGGCCAGGATTTTAAAGGACTGCCTATCAGAAATTTAGCATTAGAAGGGAAGGAGTTTCAGATAATCTGAAACTTACCCACTCTAGCTAATGTCCAGTCCCTATGAAAGATTTAGTATTTTGTGGTTAGTTAAATTCATCTAGTGCCTTCCCTGACCTGATAACTCAAAAGTGACTGGATTAGAAGACATCTAAGGTCTTTTCAGACTCAAAAGTTCCAGGATTTAATGCTTTCCAATATGACATATCTGTGAGCAGAGCTTTGTGCTGGCATCATGGAGAATGAAGGAAACAGCAGATAGCACTGTCCACTGGATGGAGGCCAGCCTTGTCACTTGGCCATTTAACATTTTGATTACAGTCTTGATTTTCAGTTTGTCACTGGTCTGTGTTGAGGAGCCTTTTGCAGATGGACAGATGCTTGTTATTACCATACACTTATAGGCAGCATGGAGATTGACCTGTGAGAGGCAGGCGAGGGCTTTTACTGCTAATATATTATGAAAGTTTGATCAGAGTGGGAATTTTCTGTCATGGGTGATTAATACCAACTCAGATTAATATTTGTTTTCCCTAATCCAGTGTGAAAAGTGCCAACATAAGAACAGTATGCTAGGAGATGGAGAGAGAATGCAGAATGATGCCACCCACAAGGTCTAGTGTTTCCTTTCTGAAAGATGAGAGTCTTCCCCCACTCCCTGTTTATTCTTTTCCAGAAAAGCTTAGCCTCCTTTTTTATTATTAGACTTTTCCCCAGTTTTGTTGAGATAGAATTGACATGTAACATTGTGTAACTTCAAGGTGTATAGTGCAATTATTTGATATATCTATGTATTGCTAAATGATTACTACAATAAGGTCAGTTAACACATCTGTCTATCACCTCACTTAATTATAATTTTATTTTGTGGTGAAAACTTTTAAGATCTACACTTTCAGCAACTTTGAAATATATAGTGTTGTAAATTATAGTCACCATGCTGTACATTACATTCCCATAACTAACTTATTTATCTTATAATTGGAAGTTTGTGCCTTTTGACCACTTTACCAGTTCCCTCTGTTTCCCTCCCCTGACAATCACCAATCTGCTCTTACTGTTAGTTCAGTTTTTTTAGATTTCATGTATAAGCAAGATTATATGGTATTTGTCTTTCTCTGTTTTATTTCTTACATGCCTTATTTCTCTGAGTTATTTCACTTATTTCATATAATGCCCTAAAGGTCCATCCATGTTGTTGCAAATCCCAAGATTTCCTTCTTTTTTATGGCTTATTAATATTCCATTGCATGTATATATACATATATATATATATATATATATGTATACACACACACACACACACACCATGTTTTCTTTATCAGTTCATCTGTTGATGGACACTTAGATTGTTTCCATGTCTTGGCTACTGTAAATAATGCTGCAGAGAACATGGAGGTTCATCTATCTTTCAAGTTAGTGTTTTCATTTCCTATAGATAAATACCCAGATGTGGAATTGCTGGATCATATGGTAGTTTTATTTTTAATTTTTTTGATGTCCATTACTGTTTTCCTTAGCATCAATTTACATTCCCAACAAGAGTGTACAAGGGTTCCCTTTTCTCATATCATCACCAACACTTGTTATTTCTCATCCTTTTGTTAATAGGTATGAAGTGATATCTTGTTGTGGTTTTGATTTGCATTTCCCTGATGATTAGTGATGTTGAGCATCTTTGCATGTACGTGTTGGTCATCTGTATGTCTTCTTTGGGAAAATGTCTGTTCAGATCCTCTGTTAATTTTTTAATTGATTGTTTTTTTATGCTTGTTTTTCTTTATGTATCTTGGATATTAACTCCTTATTAGATATATGACTTACAAATATATTCTTTCATTCCCCAGGTTGCCTTTTCATTTTGTTGATCATTTCTTTTGCTCTGTAGAAGCTTTTTAGTTTGATGTAGTCCCACTTGTTTATTTTTCCTTTGGTTGCTTGTGCTTTTGGTGTTATATCCATGAAATCATTGCCAAGACCAATATTAAGAAGCTTTTTCCCTATCTTTTCTTCTAGGAGTTTTATGGTCTCAGGTCTTACATTTAAGTCTTTAATCCATTTTGTGTTCATTTCTGTGAGTGATGGAAGACAGTGGTCCAGTTTCATTGTTTTGCAGGTGACTATCCAATTTCCCCAGGACCATTTATTGAAGAGACTACCTTATCCCATTAAATATTCTTGGTTCCCTTGCCAAATATCAGTTGACTGTATATGCATGGGTTTATTTCTAGGCTCTCAATTCTGTTCCATTGGTCTGTATGTCTGTCTTATCCCAGAATCTTACTATTTTAATTATTATAGCCTTGTAATATAGTTTGAGATCAGGAAGTGTGATGCCTCCAGCTTTGTTCTTTCTCAAGATTGTTTTGGCTATTCAGGGTCTCTTGTGGTTCCAGGTGAATCTTAAGATTGTTTTTTCTATTGCTGTGAAAAATGTCATTGGAAGTTTGATAAAGATTACATCGAATTTATAGATGGCTTTGGGTGGCATGGACACTGTAACAATATTAGCTCTTTCAGTCCATGAACACAGGATATTTTTCCTTTTTTTGTGTGTCTTCTTTAATTTCTTTCAGCAGTGTTTTATAGTTTTCAGTGTATAGCTAATTCCCCTCCTTGGTTAAATTTATTCCTAAGATTTTTTTTGATGCCATAGTAAATGAGATTGCTTTTCTCATTTCTTTTTCTGATAGCTCATCATTAATGTATAGAAACACAGCTGATTTTTGAAAAATGATTCTTGAAATTTTGAATTCCTTTATTAGTTCTAGTTTATAGGCATACCTCAGAGATACTCTGTTTGGTTCCAGACCACTACAAAGGAGTAATTATTCCAGTAAAATGTGTCAAATGAATTTTTTGTTTTCCAGGTACATATAGAAGTTATGTTTACACTATACTGTAGTCTATTAAATATGCAATGGCATTATGTCTAAAAAAACAATTTATATACCTTGATTAAAAAATACTTTATTGCTAAAAAAGTGCTAACCACCTGAGCTCTCAGCAAGTCATAATCACTGATCACAGGTCATCATAGCATATATAATAATAATGAAAAAGTTTGGAAAATTGTGAGGATTACCACAGTGTGATGCAGACACATGAAGTGAACAAATGCTGTTGAAAAAAATGGCACCAATAGACTTACTCAGAGCAAAGGTGCTACAAACTTCCAATTTGTAAAAAAATGCAATATCTGTGAAGCATAGTAAAATGAGGTATGCCTGTATGTTAATCTTTTTTTTTCCTGTTCTTTATTTCACTTATTTCTGCTGGGGGCTGTGCTGTGCCTTGTAGGATGTTTAGTGGCAACTCTAGCCATTGCCCCTAGCTGCCAGAAGCACCTCACCCGCCCCGCCATCTAAGTTGTGAAACATACTGTCTCTAAAAATTGCCAAGTGTCCCTGGGAAGCAAAGCCTTGTTTGGTTAAGAATCACCACTCTACACATATACCCAATGGAATATTATTCAGCCATAAGAAGAAAACAAATCCCATTTGCAACAGCGTGGGTGGAGCTACAGGGTATTATGCTCAGCGAAATAAGCCAGGCGGAGAAAGACAAGTGTCAAATGATTTCACTCATTTGTGGAGTATAACAAGGAAACAAAACTGAAGGAACAAAACAGCAGCAGATTCACAGAACTCAAGAAGGGACTAGCGGTTACCAAAGGGAACGGGTTGGGAGGGTGGGTAGGGAGGGAGGGAGAAGGGGATTAAGAGGCATTATGATTAGCACACATAATGTAGGGGGGTCATGGGGAAGACAGTGTAGCACAGAGAAGACAAGTAGTGACTCTATAGCATCTTACTACACTGATGGACAGTGACTGCAATAGAGGGGGGTAAGGACTTGATAATATGGGTGAAGATTGAAACCACAGTGTTGTTTATGTGAAACCATCATAAGATTGTATATCAGTAATACTTAAAAAAAAATCACCACTCTAGAGCAAGCCCTTCCACTCTCTGCTGGGGTGTCTCATACAGCCTGATGTAAGTCCCTCTTCCTTCTTGCCCCTTTGTATTTGATAGGGGCTGTTTGCAGAAATGTGAGTAACTCCAAGTTTGTTTCAGTTGAGGGTGGGTTAAATGAAAGCATCTCTCATATCACATGGCCGTTACAGTGCGTCACCTTCCCAGCTGCTCTTTCTGGGGAATTGCATGATATGCCTACAGTCAGCTATGGCCATTTCTGAGGGTCCAGGGTGGATGTCTCATTCCAGCTGGGCCAGTTAGCTGTGTCTCCCTGGCAGCTGGCAGTGGGAGCCGGATGAGCTCTCTTGGAGGCAGGAGCTGCGACCTGCAAACGAAGTGGCTCTGGTGGCTGTCCTCGTGCCCCAGGCACTCACGGGTATGGAGCAGTTGTCCTCAGAGCTGGTGCCCAGACCGCCTGATTTCGAAACTCCGGAGAGGAGCCCAGAAATCTGCATCTTACCGAGTCCTCCAGGTGATTCTGATGCACACTAAGTGGGGATGAAGGGTGGGAGACCAAGGGACCATGATCCATGGGAGGGGAAGAGGAATGATGCCTGTGGATACGATAACGTTCCAGTTCTCCGATCCATTCTTTCTCATGTTCCTGCCTTTGGGTTGGTGAGATACATCGATGGCTTAATAATAAAATATGCCCCTCATTTACTTTTTCCCTCAAGTTGATCGAAATCAGTTTCTTCTCAGCTAAAAAATCCTTACTCATTCCCCTCCTAATATGACTCTATACAACTCATGTGGAGAGGAAATTACATGGAGCAAAATCACCCCAGCTGCTTAGGAAAAGTCTGTAATTTTATCAAGGGCTCTGGGAAATACTTAAAAGCTTTAGAAAAAAATATCCCATGGTTTTTCCTTATTATCAAGAGCAAGAGTTTGTGTGAGTGTGTGTGTGTGTGTACTTTAAGAAGCTTATCTGTGGGAAAAAACACCTTTTCCCCCCCCTTTCTTCATATTTTTCATTGCTCAGTGCTAAAGGCTTGGTGTTTTCTTGACTTTCTTTCACTTGTTCATCCTAGGGTAGCCTAAAGTTAAGATAAATCTCAATCTGCTGACGAATATTTATCAAATGCCTTCAGTGTGCCAGCTGTTTGGGGGGTTGGTTGGTCATGGGTCCCACATAGTGAATGAACTTACAGTTTTGCAGGAGAGAATGCAGTGATCTTACTATTGTATGTTATAATACAGTGTGTTAAGTCCAGAATCAGGCTTGTGTGCAAGGTTCCGAGGAGACCCAGAAGGAAGAGTGAAGAGCCTGGAGGGTGGGGACGTTGTGGGAAAAGGAGATGGAGAGATGCTGGTCAGGGAAGACTTCTTGGAAGAAGTTTCACCTGAATTAGACTCAAAACTATGATTAGGTGTCCACAAGGCAGAAAAGGCAAGAGAAAGAGAGTGTTCAATTTGTTATTTGAAAGCATTCCAAGAGAAGAATTTGATGCTTTATTGCTCATCTTGTTCTTGATTCTGCCTCGGAGAGCTGTAGTATTATATAACATTGAAAATAAGGTAAAGACTTTTCTAATTTCTTAAAGCCTCTAGAAACTGTCTTCATTATAGCACTGGCAATTCCTCTTCCTGGAAAAATTTATTAACTGGACTTTCAACATGACATGATTGAACATAACTAGCTTTTTAAAGTCATCCTTGTAAGGAGAATAGACTGTATGTTGGTTTATCTTGACTAGGAGAAAAATTAAAAGTATGAAGGGGAAAAATTCCCTATTAAGTTTTTTAATTATAATATGAAAATTCAGTTAATTTCTTTTATCATGGTGAGTCATTAAAGACTGAGGTAGGTTCCCAGCCTTTTGTTTCCAGAACAATCCCCTAAAGGTTTAGTGCTCCATCGCCCAAATGGGCCTGATTGAAGCGGGGGACCTCTATCTTCAGATTACCGCCCTCCGTCATTAGCATTACGTTATCTTGCTCTTCAGACTGATTTTTAATTTTTGTGCTTGCAATTATAAATGATTTACAGGGACATTCATCGTCCGACCTGTCCTGAGTCATTAAATTCACCTAGGTTGAATGGCCTGATGTGCACCTGAAATTAACCAAATCAGTGACATTATCTTGCTGGATTTTTCAGCGGCTTTAAAAATAGAGAGGAGACTCCTTCTCTCAACTCCTTGGCTTAATGGGAAAATATTTTTAATTGATAAAAGAGGTAATTAGCCAAGCTAAGAGGTGCACACTAATTGTGCAGTATATCTTGCAGAGTTAGTTTGGCTGTGGTTTCTGGGTTAGAAGGGAAGATGACCCAGGCACAGACCTGGCTACAGTCACAGGGGGCTAGCCTCAATGAGTTTTATCTCCCTTAATCCAGGGAAAGAACTGTGCTAACTTTATTGGGCACCTACTATGTGTCAGAAATGAGAACTTTCCCAACAGTCCTTTGTTCTGCTCATTGTTCTGTTGTGTACTGTTTGGATATAAGGGATGGAAGCTTCCTCAGGCTGGCTCAGGTGAAATTGAGACTGGGCTGTCACTCGGCCTAAGGAAGAGGGGACCAAGGCAGGCTCTTCCGTGCTCTTCATCATGCGGGAGCGGTGCTACTGTCCTCCTCCCCATTCTCTCTTCCTCAGCATCAGTTTACCTCAAAGCTCTCTTTCTCCTTGTCTCGCTTCCTCTACTTGCCTGTTTTATGCCTCGGCCTGAATGGCTGTTCACACTCCATTCACCAGGGCCTTTTGCCTTGGAACCCGTCACGGGCTTGGCAACAGTCTCCACCCTTCCTTGTTGAAATTCTCTGTAGAACATGCGTGGTTTCTTATAAGCTTGTGAATTTTCTGCCCTGGGGTCAGGCATATGTCCCTTGTCTGCTGTGGCCAGAAGGGACAGAAGTTGTGGGGATAATAAATGTTTGGTGCATTTTTAAAAGAGGTGTGCTCCTTCCCATTTTCCAGAAGGAAACTGAAGCTAGTAGAGGTTATTTGTTAGAGGTCATACAGCCAGCAGGAATTAGGGACAAGTTGGGACCGACTCCATTCTCCTTTCCAGTGTGCGGGCCATGCCACAGTCATGCTGCTGGGCCCGCCAGGTGTCCGAATGGAGCTCAGCAGTCTGGCTGAGTGCTGATTAATTTGATTAGGGCCCAGTGACCACCTGGACGGTGTAAGCAACACCATCTTGCCCGATTCTCTTCTTTCTGTGTCTGCCCAGGGACATTAAGCAGCACATCCGCCCTCCAACACTCAGAGATGAAAGAGGAAACATCTTGCTACATCTTGAAACTTGGAAACAGCCCAAAGATAATCTGTTGAGGGGTCATCAAAGATATTGATAAGGCTTTGACAGTGAGGCCGGACAAGAGAGGGGACCAGAAACCAGCACTTTTCCTCTGCCAGAGGATGGAGACCTGTGCCTCCACTTCCCAGCTCTGACACTTACCAGCTGTATGATTTCAGACAATTATTTAATCTTCTGATCTGCTCTTTCCTCATTTGTAAAACAAGGATGGAATAATTACATAAATTAGGTGAGGCAGTGTCTGTCCCAACAATCACAGGCCCTCAGACAGCAGTCCTGCCATGACTGTTAGCTCTTCCCTCCCTCCCTGTCATACCAAGACACTAAGGCCCCGGCCTCTTCATAATTAAAGCCTTGATGTTAGCAGTTGCTCTGGGTCTGAGAATCCCCTGGAAAGTTCTCCTGATCACGAGACTTCAGCTTTTATTTATTCCGCATCCCTTCCATCCTTTAGGTAACAGGACCCCGTTACGTGGTGGGCAGTGCCCCTTTCTTCCATGTGGCGACGCTGCCAATTCAGCTACACATCAGGCCTGGGCTGCCTCACTGATTAGACCCGAAGCAGGCACAGGACTGAAGGGAGAACAAGGAGAATTACGTTCAGATGTCGGTAGGCTGGCACTGTCTTCCTTCTGGGTGAATGTTAAGCTGGGATGTTACAACCTTGCCTGGTCTCAGTCATGCCTCCTACTTGCTGCAGGAGGCAGTGTCTGCAGGAGCAGAGAGAAGCAGAGTTAGAGAGGGAGCAGGACAGAGCTAATTTCTGAAAACATTGCTATAATCCTTAGTGTCTCAAGACCATTTTTAAAAGTCCCAGTTACATGAGCCAATAAATTCTCCTTTTCTGCCTAACCCTTTTGAGCTTTTTATCATTTGTAACTGGAAGAGCTTGGAGGGAGACAGGGACTCACTTTCCCCTAGTCAGGGACTTGGGTGAGGCATGGTTTAGGTCCCAGAGCCAACTTCTCCCAAGTGGAGCCATTCAGCCACTGGAGGCCACAAAAAAAAGAAAAAAAACCCCAAAGGAGTAATGCTGCCCTAATGGTGTTCTGTTTCCTCTTGCTCTTGCTCTCCAGCAGGGAGGCATGAGTCTTACGCTCCCTTCTTTCCTTACCTCCCAAGCTGTGACATCAGTACGGATGCAGCGTGCCCTGTGACCCACTAGCACTGTTCCAAGCAATGGCCTGTGTGGATGAAGTGAAGGTTCCTGGGGCCAGGATTCTCGCCTGGCCCTGGTTGGCTAGCTCACTACACACGTGTGGGCACTGTGTCATTGTCGACTCTATATAGAGAGCCCTGCCCAGTGCTCCGGGTGACACGGTGGCATGGCTGCAAGGCTGCAGGAGAGCAGAGCAGAGGCTGGAGTGGTGGCAGTGCCGGGGACAGAGACTGGGACGGCTGTGCGGGCAGAGAGGTCAGAGGCAGAGACCAGCTTGCTGCATGCAGACTCGCTCTGAGTGAACAGGATTTTAGTGATTAACCTGCCACCGTGGAAATAAAGTTGGGTTTCACCCCAAGAACATTTTACTGTCATTTCTTTGATCACATTGAATCTGTAGTGAACTTGCCCAGGGCTGAAACCCATTGGCAAGACAGCCTGGCACCTCCATTAATCTCTGACTGGATACCTCTTGAAAAGTATTCTCCATTTCCTATCATAAAACCATTTATTTGAATAATAGATGCTGGACACACAATTTCTTCATTACAAACATCAATGATGAGATGAAATGTGCTTAGTGTCGCAGCCTGACCCAGGAAGTCCCCCATCCCACCTCTGCGTCCAAATGTTTGTTCTCAGCCACATCTAAAACCTGTACTGTATGTGTGCCCCTTCACAGCCTCCCTTCCCCTCCCTGCCTGACCTTCACCTAGGTATTGTCTCATCTGGAATTTCTCCAAGCCTCCTCTAGCCCATTTCCAAACTGAGCCTCGTTATAACTTCCCTACATTCTTCTGAATGAAATCCATGCTTTCTGATGAGGCAGTCTTGAGGATGGGCTGAGGAGTCAAACAGACTTATGTTTGGATTTCAGTGCTACTGATCAACTAATTTTGACTCTGGACAAGCCACAGTTTTCTCATCTGTAAGGTGGAGATACATGGAGCTTCCTAGGCAGGCCTGAGACGAGATTCAACTCCGTCCAGCTTGTGATGTGTGGGGACAGCTCCCTTCTCCTGGATCTTACATTCCCAACGGAATCCTACCACCTACCTTGTTCTCCCCTTCATTGATCTTGGGAAACCACTGTCTCCTGGTTTTTGTTGTACCTCTTGGACCTGCTGGCCTTATTTCTCCTGGAGCTTCCTCCTTTGTGTATCTATTTTGAGTGGGTTCTCCCAGAAGCAGCCCTTGAAATTAGGGCTTGAGTTTAAGTGGTCTATTTGGGGGCGATCCAAAGACATGCAATGGAGTTGAGAAGTGAGATAGTGAAGTGGGGGAAGCCAGTGCAGAGCATCTTGAGGAGGAGGTTACTGCTGTGGGCAACCGAAGCCAGATCCCAGGCAGACCTCTAGGAGATGGTGCGGGACATGCTTGAGTTGGCCCCCACTAGGCTGAGGAAGCCGGGCCAGTGATCACCAACTCCCAACTGTCACTGGCTGAGGGCTGTTAACCCTGGCATTTCTGGCATGAACCAAGCTCAACCTGAGAGAAAGGCCCGGGAAAGAGAGTTTCAGTAAGATGCCACTGGCACACTTGCGGATGGTAAGTGCTGAGCAGGTGTGGGCAGGGCCCTGCGGCCTCTTGCCTCATATTCTCCTGCACCAACCCGTCCTGCGTTTAGCTGCCAGAACCATTTTCATACAATCCATTCACACCACTTTTCTGTAAGAATTGTCTATTATTTGTTGTAAAAGACACCTCTTGATGTATGTGCCTTGCTCCTATGACCCTTGTAACTTATCCCTATATTTACAAAAATGGGCCCGTAGCAGCCACATTGTCCCTGCGACTACCCCCACCCTCACCATCTCAGTTAATTGGACAAGCTGCACTAGTCAGATCTTCCAGGGATTTCAAATGGAAGCTTAAAGTCCTTGACTAGAGAAGGTGTAACATGAGCTGGGGGGCAATATTTGGTTGGACACAAGACCCAGACTTGACCAGTCAGAGTACTCTCCTCCCTGGCTACTGGTTTCAGAAGCGGGTCCATGACCCGGTGCCAGGCCAGTTATCGCTGGAACTTCAGCCAGAATTTTCAGACCAGAGGCTCTCTTTTGGCTATGATCATTAGTTGTACAGATGATCTAAGTTGAGAGTGGCCTCCACTTCCAGGCCTTGGACATAAAGCCAACACAGAAGAAAGTAGAAGGAAAGAGAGAAGCAGGATGCTGATTCCGCCCCTTGTCCCCTGCATCTAGCAGTGCCTGAACTTGTGTTTATTGCTAGACTCCCTACTTTTTTTATTGTGTTAACATATACATAACAGAAAATTTACCACTGTAACCACTTGTAAGTGTGCAGTTCAGTGACATGAAACACGTTCACATCGTTGTGCAGCCATCACCGCCGTCCATCTTGGAACTTCGTCATCGTCCCAAACTGAAACCTATAAGCAATGCTCCCCTCTCCTCCCTGACCCCAGCTCCTAGAAATCACTGTACCACTTTCTGCCTCTATAAATTTGACAACTCTAGTACCTCACACAAATGGAATCATACAATATTTGCACCATATTCTCCAAATTTCTCTGTACACCTAACTCTTCCTTTTTCCACAAAAGTAGCTTTTCTGATTTTTGATAGTATAACACGCTCATTTTGCACAATTTGGAAAATTCAAAAAAGGGTGAAGAAGAAAAGGATCATTGTTAATAATCCTACAATCCTGTAATCAGAGACTGATTATGTTAAGGTATTGGTATATTTGCTATTGCTTAAATATTGGTATATTTCTCTCCATTGTATTATTATTTTAAACAACTTTATTGAGGTATAACTGGCATAAAATAAGCTGCACATATTTAAAATGTACAATTTGATGAGTTTGGGCATATTTGCACACTTGTGAAATCACCACTGCAATCAAGATAATGAACATAACCCCCAAATTTCCTGGTGCCCCTTTGTAATTTCTCTCTCCTGACCCTCCCCATTCCCCACACCTGGGTAACCACTAATTTGCTTTCTTTCACTAGTTGATTAACCTGCATTATCTGGAAATTTATGTAAGTAGAATCATATAAGCATACTCATTTTTTGTCTGGCTTCTTTCACTCAGTGATTATTTTGAGTTTCATCCATGTTGTGTGTTCGTTCCTTTTCGTTAATGAATAGTATTCTGTAGTACAGATGTACCACACTTTGTGGACTTGTGGACACACATTTGGGTTTTTTCCAGCTATTAAAAATAAAGCTGCTGCAAATATTTGTGTACAAGCCTTTGTGTGGATGTATGCTTTAATTTCTTTTGGGTAAATACGTAAGAGTGGAACGGTGGGTCATACGGTAGTTGTATTTTTTGTTTTTCTCCCAGGAAATTGCCAAAGTATTTTCCTAAGCAGTTGTATTGTTTTTTGTTTTTTTTTTGCAAAAGATTACATTTATTGCAAAACTCTATAAAGTTCAAAACAGCAAAACTAAACAATAATATGGTTTGGCATATTATGTACATGAAAATGCTATTTTTAAAAGGGGAAAAGCATTTTATATTCTTTAGGTCTTTGAATTTGCCCATGTCCCTGAGGTAAGTATTCCAGCCCTGAGAAATGAAGGCATAATACAGCAGTGGCTACACACCTTGGTCTGAGCTGGGGTCAGTAGCTTGACTGGGCCATGGGGTGATGGTCATCTCTCCATCTGGTCGGAAAGCCACCCACTACTCTGCCCTGGGGCCCAGCCCTCCTGGCTCAAGGCAGGCCCGGAGGCCATGCTGTCCTGGGCCTGGTGCATCTGGCTGCAGCCAGCACTGGGCAGGGAAATAGCGCTGGAACAGCGACAGCTGCAGATCATCTCCACTTTCTCCCTCCTCCTGGGTCTGGAGGGTCACAATCAGACCACAGTCCCATCCTGGCCCAACCCAGTGGCTGAAGTGGGGTAGCTGTGTCCAGAAGCAGAGCAGCCAGGTAGGCGGCTTCCGGGGGCCCTGGGTCTTCGGCTAGGTATTCCTCCAGCCCATCGAGTAGCAGGAGGGAGGGGGCTGGGCCATGGGTCTTATGGGCAGAGCACAGGAGCCGCAGGAGCTCACGGGTTGAGGGTGGATACTGGAAGCGGATCTTCTGTAATCGCAGGGGGTCAAGGGCGCCTCCAGTTCGGTGGGGCAGACTCTGTAGAGGCCTCCGGGCTAGGAAGAGGACAGGGCCTTGGCCCTCCCCTGCCGCCTCCAGCGCCGCTGCGAATAGCAGTGCTGTCTTTCCAGAGCCCGGACCGCCAAGCAGCAGCAGAGGCGGTCCGGCCTCAGCTGTGTTCTCTTCTCCGGGCCCAGCTGCCCTTTCCCGGCTTAGCACCCGCTGCAGCGTCTCCGCCATTTCAGTTGTATTGTTTTACATTCCCATCAGCAGTATATGATAATTCCAATCCTCCAAATCACTGCCAACACTTGATATAGTCTTTTAATTTTAGCCATCCTAGTGGTTATGCAGTGGGTTTCTCATTGTGGTTTTAGTTATCATTTCCCTAATGACTAGAGATATTGATCATCTTTTCATGTTATTGCCATTCACATATCTTCTTTGGTGCAGTGTCTATTCAGATTTTTTGCACATTGTAAAAATAAATTTACACTTATTGAGTTGTAAGTGTACTTTACATATTCTACCTCCATGTCTTTTGTTGGACAGGTTTGTTCAGTATTTTCTCCCAGTCTGTGGCTTGCTTATTTTTATAATAGTGGGTTTTGAAGAGCAAAGGTGTTAATTTTGGTGAAGTCCAATTTATTGATTTTTTTTCTTGATAGTTTATACTTTTTGTGTTCTATTTAAGATAATCTTTGCTAAACCCAAACCCACTAAGATTTTATCCTATATTTTCTTTTGTGTATCTTTTAACTTTTAGCTCTCAAATTTTGATCTATGATTCATTTTTAGTTAATTTTTGTATTTGAGGTGAGGTATGGATCCAAATTGATTTTTTGGCATATGGTTCTCCAGTTACAGCATTTTGAGTAAATTTATATCATTTGTTAGTACATGTGCTATATGAACTTGGCATCTCTGCTGTACAATTGAATAGTTGTGTGACCTTTTACAAATTGTGTGACCTTTCTGCATCTCAGTTTAATAATCTGTAAAATGGGGATAATAGTTAGTGGCCCTATCTGTCTGGCAGGGTTGTTACAGAGATCCACTTGACATAAGTCATATTGTTCATGATTTTTTTTCTCTGAAAAGTTGGAAATGTGGAAGTCAACCTCAATTCCTCCTTCACCATTCTCACCACAGTCAGGCATCTCTTAGGTATTGCTTGAATTTGTTGTGTCTTCATGACTCTTACTCCCACTGTCTTGGTCAGGCTAGACTCTGTTCTCATCTAAACTGTTGTAATATCCTACTAACTGGTCTGCTGCCTCTGGACTTGTGGCCTTCAGACCTGATTGTTCTGCTGCCTCCAAGGTGACTCTTCAAACCTTATTGGTCATATTATCTTCCACGTACACCATATCATCTGTAGGGTCAAGTCCAAGCTCTTTATCTTGCATCCAGGCCCTCCATTCTCTCGCCCTGCCTCCTTCTAGCCTTGTCTCCCACCACTCCCTGCCTGATAATTTACCTTCTGGGACACACTTCTTCCCAACTCCCCTTCATCTCGCATGCACACATACATACATGCACTCTTGCTGTTGCTCACCTCCAAGAGTCTTGACTCCAGCTGAGATTTGCTACTTCTGCTATTTCTGAATAATGGAATAAAGGGTAATTTAAAACTTCTTCTTTTTGTTCATCTATATTTTCTACTTTTTCTACAGTGTGCATGCATTAATTATGCCATAAAAATTAGTTACTTAAAAATTAAGAAGAAACGTGACAATCCTCCATCCTCTGTCTCCAACTTTTTCTTCTCTGTATAGAAAGCCTCAGAGAGTTGTTTCTGGTGTATTTGGTATTCTAAATTGTTCCCCAAGTGTTTTCTGCTTACCTGGTTGATTTAAAATAGGTTTCTGAACTGCTGCTCTGCATAGCATTCTGGAATTTTCCATAACTAATTGCAAGATGCTGGGTTTCAGGGCCCTCGTCGAATGCTGTGGGTGTGGGAAGCATCCCCATCTTCCTTAACTCCCCTTCTCGCCTTTTCTCTGCAGGGCCGGGAATGATCACTGGGTCTCTGACCTGCTTAATTCTGAGGGCTTGAAAGATCTAATAGTCACTTTTCAGACATGCTTTCTTTGAAATCTCTCACTCAAAAAACAATGCCAGCAAAGGCAAAAAAACTCAACAGTTATAATATCATTAGTGTGTAGGTTCTATGTTTCTTTCTAGTACAGGCTGTCTTTCAGTCATTGCCAATGGCTGAGTCTGCCTCCGATGTCTGAAAAGATCAGATCATCATCTACCACATTTACCCTTTAAATATTGTTTTCCTGTTAATTACGCATAATGTAACAACCGTCTTATTTTTATTCAAAATGTTTTAATGAATTTGTTACACATCCTTCATTTTTTTGTCTTGAATTCTTCATCACATCCTTTAACATTCAGTTTCCGAACATAGATTTGGAGATTTTTGCTTGTTATATATTGTACTTCTTGAGACATGTTGGATTTTCTTGTCATTTTAACACTGATTTACCAGAATGAACTTCCTTTGAGAACACTGTTGTAAAGAAAATTTTCGGCTTTGACAGCAGATGATTTTCACTAGTTTTGTTTGATTTGGGGACCCAATTCATGCACTTTGGAAATTGCAGTAGCAATGATCTATAGCTAACTGGGTCTGGCTATTTTCCTAATGTGAGCAATTGGCAGCTCATTACATTAGCTTCTTATATTTGGAGATAGGCAACCTGGTTTAGAAATACCATTTTTATTTATTTTTTTATATTGCCAAGTGGCAAAATACACATAGCATGGAGTGAAGGCTTGTTTACATATTTACTCAATCTCACATCTTGCTTGACTTCAGTTCTAAGAAATCTTTATTGTTACTTACATCATTTGTCCTTTAAAATAAAGCCAAAATGTGCTAAAAAGCAACATGAGACTAACCAAAGGAACAGCTCAATGTTCTTCAGGTCATGGTTGCTCAAAATATGAGGTTGTCAGAAAATATTTCTTCCCATTGTTATCGTAACTACCTTACAACCATTTTGGAAGCAAGACAGCTTAGAAGTTGAAATAAATGTATTTGTCTGTGCAATCATTTCCCTTAAGTTTGAAATAATATTTTTTAAATACTTGAAAACCTAGCCCTAAGTTTATACTCAGATAGAAAATGGGACAAGAACACAGGGATAGCCATGCCAAGTGACAGGTAACCATGGTAGAAGTGGACCTGTCAAGTGTGCTGGCACAGTGAGACCCAAGGTTATGTCAGTAGCCTCAGAGACTACATGGAGTTGGTAGGGGCCCCTGCTTTTGGTATGGTGTTACTGTCAAACACTGACCTTTCTGAGAGGTGGAAGCCAGTCAGCCTGGAAGACCCAAGTGTCTGTGGTTTGAGCCCCTCCGTGAATATCTCTGGAAGCTACAATATTTCATCCCACTGCTGCCACCCGGTCCAGTCCTCATCATCTTAGTCTCCTAGCTGGTCCTTCTGCATGCATTCTTGCTTTCACCAGTCCATTCCCTAAAGGGTTAATCTTCAAAAGCACCCATGATCATGACTCTACCTCCCTTTTAAGCCTCCACAGTGGTTTCCCCTTCTGTCGGCTAAAATTCAGTTTGTACATGGCTAGGCCCCGCCTCCCTATACTGTGTCATCTACTACCATTCTTCCCTCCTGTCCTACATCCCATCATGGGGCCTCTGGCCTCCCTGCAGTTCCTCAGCTCTACACTCCCACCTGCCTCCATCTGGGTCAGCTTCTTTGTTATAGCATCTCATACAGCCTTATCCCTCCCTTCTGCAGAGAACCTACCCTCAAATTTGTATCAACATACTCCTTTTGTTTCTCTTTGATTAACTGTAAGCTCTGCCAGAGAGGAGAAACTTTCACTGTTGTATCACCAGCACCAAATACAGTGATATGGTTAGGTTAGTAAAAGTTAAGTAGAAGTTTCTAGATTGATTTACCAGTTTCTGTAGAGGAGAATTAGCTCACGAATTGGTGTGCTTGCATCATTGGCATGAAGGGACCAGCAACACTTCCACTGTATGTTTTGAGTAAATCCCTGTCTGTTACAACAGTGCGGTAAACATTAGTTCAGTTCTGTATTTACTCCACATTTTACATTGGCCCAGACTTAAACTGGCTCAATTGTTAAATCCATCCCTCCTATTCTTCAGGCACCCCTCAGCTCTTCCACAAAGTTCTTAAAGTGTAACTGTCTCCAGGGCTCATCTGTCCTGACCTTTCCCTCTTGCTCTGCTGGCCTGGTTCTCATGCTCACTGCCCTTGAGACCACATGTAGAAACAATACTGTGGTCTTTATGGATAGTCCCCTGTGAGATTATATGTGTCCACACCCTGGTTGGTTACCAGGGTCCTGATAGGATACAAGGGGTCTTCCCAAATATAAAGGAAAAATTTGGCCCAAAGACAAATTTAAGTCTCTTCCCCTAGATATCAAAACTGTTTACAAGTTTTAAAAACCAAGCAACAATAACAACAAAAATCTCTTAAGTTCCAGAAATCAGCCAGGACACGTAAAATATGCATTGTCTATTTAATTGTCGCAAGGATCCTATCCATGTCTGTGTATTTATCTCCATTTAGAGATGAGAAAAAGTGAGGGTCTAGGATGTTGCGTGACTCGCTGAAGTCATGCAGCAACACGGCCATGGTTCAAACCCAGTCTAATGACTTTGGTGCCTAACCAGTATTCTGTACTGCAGGCTGGCATCTGTATAAATGGTTGATATGGGGACCTGCATACAGTTAATTTTTGTTAGCTCTATAGACTAAAATTATCCTGGAAAGCCAACATCCTAGTAGGCTTGACTGAAGATAGATTATTTATATAAAGACACAGAGTACAAGCTTAAGAATTAGTTTCATCAACTTAATCTTTTAACTTTATACTTTTATTTTCTCCCAGATCTGTATTTCTAAATGTATGTATTTCTCCTTGTAACTATATTACCTACTAATGCCAGCCAGACAGGGGCCTCCTTGTGCAGTCTCCCAAGATCTGAGTGATTCTCCAGCTGTCCGTGTGACATTCCTTGAGGACTCTGGATAGTCATGGGGCCATGCTGCCAAGCTTGTGCTTATGCTTACTTTCAGAGAGTGTGGGATGGACTTCCTGCCAGAATTCTGCCCTGGCATTCCAGGTAACTGACCACAGGCTATTACCCATACTATGCTATTTATAGCAAATGACAAAAATAGCCTTACCTCTCTGAAAAGTATGCCCCATGTGCCCACTGGCCTCCTACCATCTGACAGGCACTTCTCTCCAGATCTCAGAAGGCATCAGGGCTGTGTCCTGACACAGACCTGGAGGCCTGTGACCTTCAAGTGCATGTTCTTCTTGCTCCAGCAGTGCCCAGGGCCCAGGGAGGCACCAAGACAGGACTTCAGCATAGGGGTCGAGGTAGAACCCAGTTAAACCTAGTTAAAGAAGGAGTTGGGAGCCAGGGGCAGGGGAGCAAGGCAAGACTGAACCCAACTGTTAGGGTCACATACAAAGTTAGAGCAGGTGCAAGAGTATGGCAGGTCTGGTTCTGAGGTGCAGATGCCCTGGAGACCCCCTGGCCTGTGCTGGGATTGGGTCTGGGTGTGGGAGGTTAATGGACCAAGCTGAATGGGCCGGAGTGAACCACATCATGTAGGAGACCCTGCCCCTTTCTGGCTGTGTGCAGGTGAGCAACTTATACCCTCTCTCTGGGCTGCTTGCTTCTTGGGGAGTAGGTTGAGAGGAGCATCTCCTAGGCTAGGTGTGTGCCTCAGAACCACTGGGGAGCTCGTCAGAATTAGGACACCCGGGTCCCTTCTTGCACATGGATTCAGGAGACCTGGGAGGCATCTGGGGATCTGGACATTTCACAGGGTCCCCAAGAGATTCTGACCAACCACAGTGTTGAAGAGCTCCTGCCCTGGGTGAGACCCTCAGGGGTCTTCCAGCTCTCACACCCCTGTATTCTGAAGTTTATTGAATCTGGGCTAAGAAAGCATAGAAGGTAGGCGTTCACCTCACCTGGTGATTAGGTTGCATTAGAATCAGATGCTTCATCAGTCAGTAGTTGCATCCTAAGAAATCATCAGTTGGGAGCTGATTCAAAGCCAGGTTTTCCTCCTTAAGGCTGAGTTCACCCCTTTTTTATTCTCCCCTAGGCCATCCCTCCCTCTCCCCCAGTTTATTTACCATCTCTCCCAGAGGTCACAAAGTCGGGGGCCAGAAAGACAAATCTAGGCAGGCCACATATGAGTTTTATTTAGTATCTTTTAAAAGTCTGAATTTGTGTGGGGTCAGCCTGGGCATTTGCTTTCCAGCTCACCATGGGCCCAGCACACTGAGGGCATTACACCCAGCCAGCTTCAACCCTTTACATTACCTGCCTAGACCCTGATTTGGAAGCAAATGCAGTCTCTCAACACCTGTCTCCAGCCCAAACATCTTTCTGAGCATCAGCTCCATATATCCAAATGCCTCTTGTTGAGATCATCCAGTTGCGTACTTAATGGAAGGCATGGCACTTAGTACAGGACTCCAGAAATGTTAGTGATACTGTAATCCTACTGTGCACTTCCTCTTAGTCTCACAGCGACCTCAACCCAGGCTATAATATTCAAAACAGAACTCAGGCATTTCCCTTACCTTTGCCCCAAACCTCCACATCCCCTCTTTCCAAAGATGAAATCATCAGAAAGTTGCCTAGGACTGGAAGTTATCCAGGGCTCTTTCATCTCCTTCAGCCTGATTTATCATCAAACATTAGGCAAAATATCTTTTGATTCCATTCAGTTTTCTCCATCTGTACTGTTACCATCTTTACCAGGATGATGGTAGTTGCCTAATTATTCCCCCAGGCATTGTGTTTTCCATGTATTCCATTGTTCAGTTCCAAGCCACAATGTTCATTTTACTAAACAAACTTGATCTTGCTGTCCTCTGCTTACAATAGTCCATGTGTTGGCTTCCCATTGCCCCAGAATAAAATCCAGATTCCTTAGGAAGCCTCTCCCTAGTCCGGCTTCTGCCTCCTCCCCAGCCTCTGGCACCCTGTGTTCCAACTCTGTGGGACTTGTGTTACCTTTGGGATGTGCCCTATGTGTTACCTCTGGCCTCTGGGCCCTCAGATGTGCCATTCCTCCTGGAAGACTCTTCCCCATACTATTCCCTTCAGTAGTTGCCACATTTTCTTCATGTCTCAGTTTAGCTGTCACTTGCTCAGAAGTTCTTCCCTGATACCAAAGACCAAGTCAGGCTTCCTCCCCCGAGCTTGCAGAGCCTCTCTGCATTCTGCGGCATAGCATTTGGCACAGTGCATCATGACTGCATCCTCCTTAGACCCAGACTGTACATGGCAGGACTATCACTGTCCCACTTGTTCACTGCTCTCTCTCCATGCCTAGCACATGCTGGCTACAGAGTAGTGCCCAATAAATGTTTGCTGAGGAAAAGAAGTAAGGGAGAGGAAGAGGAAAGAATGGAAGAGGAACCAGAAAGGAATACAACTAGCACCTTCTCCGTGCCCAAGGGAGGACAAGAGCAGGCGCATTGTACCCACCGCTCCCACCCCGCCCCACTTCCCCGGCCCCTCACACTGACAACTCCCAGAGGCAGAAGGCTCTCTTACTCCATGTGGTACTTCAGGTAGCTGACAGAGAGTAGGAGCTCACTGAAGGAGTGAATCTACTCTAAGACCTTCTTGGTCTAGACTAATGAATGAGTGAATTCACTGTAAGACCTTCGTGGCCTAGACTAATAACCAGTGGTATAACCAGCCGGAGAACTACTGTTTTTGTAATAAATGACTTGACTTTTTAGAGTATGTACATACATAAAATCTAATAAAAATTAAGCCTCAAAAAACCATGAAACAATGGAAAAATTCTCACTTCCCTATTGTTACCACCAACCAAATCAGATTGGGTTGGTTACAAGCTTGCAAGCAAGAGGTCTGTTGTCCAAACATGATAAAGCTGTCATGCAACCCTTAAAGAAAATATAATTCTTAAAGTCACAGAAACACATAAAGAAGATGCAGTTCATCCACTGGATTAAAATGTAGGTTTTGGCTTTACCATCTAGTAAGTCATAATGTGGGGGAGGAAATGTGAGCTTGGCTGTAGAGGGCCTGAAGTTTGGGCCAGAGCCACCCCTTACCTGCACAGGTGCCTCTGGGAATTGTATTCAGCCTCCCTACTTTCCTATAAAGTGGGGAAATGAGGCCTGCCGTGCAGGGTTGTTTTGAATACTGAATATAAGATCTAAAGCCCCTTTGCACCACCCTGGTCCCAGGCGCTCACAGCCGGCACTGGTTCAGGGTGCCTCTGTGTTCCAGTTATTTAAAGCTGTCATGGCTGGGCTCAGAGATCCAGGGAGCTCATGAAATACTGCTCTCCCCATGGGAAGAGGCACTCTTTCTTTGTTTTCAGGGTCCTAAAGAATGAGGAAAACAGTGGCGGAGAAACGGGAAAGCAAGAGCAGCCAGGAAACATGGGAAATGAAAATGGGAGACTCTGGTTTCCATTGGATCTTGGAGTCATGCTGACGAACAAGGCTTTTCTCCCGTTTCTCTTTTCTGTCCTGCCGTGTGGTATTCATGAGGCAGGCTCCTCAGGGAGGGCGGCGAGAGGCAGGAGGACCCTCATGGGCAGAAGGAGCCTTGCTTACCCAGCCTGCTCATCTCTCCAGTGCTTTTTTAAAAAATGAGACTCAGATACATTTTAAAAAATAACATTTTCTTATTGCAAGGCAAATCATATTTGTTCTGGAAAATTCATATAAGCTGTAAGTCTGGGGAGAGGAAATCCTGGGGCAAAATACCTCTAAAAACCAAAATCAGTCAAAGGGAGGGAGAAAGTTTAAAACCCATTTATTGCTTACAAACTGCGGTCCAGCGCCATCTCTCTCTCCTGCTCAGGAAGGAAGCAAGCCAGCTCCTCCCCTTAAACTCTCAGGTTCAGACACGCCCTCGGTTGCCCAGGTAATTACCCATTGACATAGAGAAGAACTTCTCTCCACCCCTGAGGATATGCAAATGCACTAAAGCCAGGCGAGATACTCTGGAAATGTTACAATTTTACCCACAAAGCAAAAAGAAGAAAAATAATTATCCCAAATTCCACTTGTTAAATAGCTACTGCAAATGTTTTGCAATCTATCCTTTCAAAGTTTTGTCTAGGCGATAAGAACAAAACCAATATGTCTTGTATAACAAATGAAATCAAATGATACATACTGTTCTGTAACCTGACCTTTTTCACTGAGTGGCTTTCCATGTCAGTAAATGAATGTATCTAATGTCATGATGGGTGACATCTGCTAATGCCCAGGGTGGCTCGCCACAGGCTCTCACATGCCTTCCCTGGGCAGAGACCTGTAGCATCTTTCTGTGACAACGATTCAGTAAGGTTTGTAGTCAGACCCCAGTTGGTCCCTTAAAATGAATTCTCACATTCAGTCTTAATTTTCTTAAGAAGACAGTAAAACAGTTCAACTAAAATGTTTTAAATGATAAGTGGGCCTATCAGGTGGGGAGGGGAGGTGCAGCTGGAACTTAGCATCATGCTTTTTATTTCTGATTCTGTTCAACCTCCAGAATTATTGCAAGTACAACCTCATTTCTTGTCGTCTAAGAGATTACAATCTAATGACAGAGGTAAAAGACACAATAGCCATCTCTAATAACTGAGTTTTCCCTCTCAATTTGACACAAAAGTACCAGGCTTTTCATGGTCAGAAGCAACCATAAGATGGATGTAATGATATTAATAATAGCCAGTTTTTAATGAGAACTTACTCGGTCCAGGAACTGTTCAGATATTAAATGGTATCCTGACTCAGCCTGTGAAGCAGTCCCATAGTTAGGAACATTATGTTGTTGTGTAAATTGAGGTACAGGGAAGTTAAATAACTTGCCCAAGGTAACTCAGCTTCAGAGTGGCAGAGCTGGGATTTGATTTGAGGCCCTTTGAAGCTAGAGCCTACTTCTGGGGGAAGTTGTGGGGCTGGGAGAGAGGGTCATGGTGACCAGGACTATAAGCATTATGATTCAACTTCTAGGTACTGTGGCCTGAAAACCGGCTTGCTGACGTCCCCCATGGTGGGGTTCATGGTGACCAATCAGTGCACCTTCTACAGACCTGTCGGCTTTCCTCAGGTCCCAGTGGCTGCGCTGGCCGTGGAGAAGGTGGGTCGCTCCAGCGTGCATTACCGCCTTGCTCTGTTTCCACCAGAGCCTGCCGAGGAGTCGCCTTCAGTAGATCACCAGGACCTCAGTGATGGCTTTTTTCTTGGCCACCCCAAGCTGGCACATTTTGCTGCGGTGGCCTGCACCACTGGGTCTTCAGTCCATGTTTTTGTGAATCCAGCCACCAGCAAGCCTACGGGCCTCCCCGACGACTTCAGGAACGGGCTCCTGAGGCTGATGGGCCCGGCTTCTGCCTGAATCTATAGGTGGGACTGTGCCTGCCAGAAAATAAAGTTGAGATTATTCTCTAAAGAATTTCTTTTGATTTCTTAGCTTATATTTTTACCCTTATAATAATATGTGTCAGTTCCTCTAAAGTTGTTAAAACAGTCATCTGGCTCCACTGGTCAGCCATCTCCTTGCATCAGGCCCGGAGCAAAATGCTTTACACCCGGGTTTCCCAGAGCTGTGCCACCCACCCAGTGCCGAAGCTACTGCTCTTATCTCCCTTTGCAGAAGAGAAAAAGGAGGTTTGCAGAGTGGAAGTAATTGGCCTAAAGTCATTCAGCTAGTGAATTGATCTGACTCTAAAGTCTCCTAGGAGTGTTCTCTTCAGGCATCTCTAGCTGCAGTATTTTAGCAGCATGGCCACCTCTTCCTGTGGTTTGGGATCACTAATCTGATATGACTCATTCCTCAGCTTCTTATAGTTAATAACCATGTGACCTCCTTTAAAAAAAATGTGAATTAAAAAAAAATCTTTCTTTCATGTATTTAAAACAACAAACCTTTGACAATTTTCTGATATATCCACAGCCTCCATCAGTCACTCATGCCATGGGTTGAAATCTAAAAGCAACCATGAGTTAAAAAAATCTTTAATGCTGAAGCATGCAAGGACCCTACTTTGGTGTAGTAATAAAAATGGTTAATTCCTGAGGGCCACCTGCACCAAGGGCTCTGTGGTCGTTATCTTAATTAATCCTCACTCTTCTGAAAGTAGGGATTCTTGTTGCCATTTTTCAGATGAAAATGTTGAGGCTCTAAAGAGAACAACTGGAGCAGGCAAGGAGTTCAGTCTAGCCTCTGCCTCAGTCCTGAAAAAGGGAAAACCGCAGGTTTAATCTCTCTGGGCCTCAGTTGCCTCTGAAAACACAACCCCAAGTGACCTTTTTCAGTGGAGTCCCTGAATGTTCTTTGAATGTGTGGAGACTCTTTGATCTGCTTTTGAACTGAGGTCCAAATCCCTGCCACACATAAATAGCTTTGGGATACTCTCCCCATGATAAGAACAATGCTAAATGCTAGTCCTTTGTCATTTAATCCATTCAATTTCACCTACTAATAGATCAATTTTGAGGTTTTAAAAACACTTCACACAAGAATCCTAAAACTCTGGAAAGGCTATTGGCTAGCAGCCTGGTGTTTGTCAGCACCGATCATCTGACCTCTGGCACTTGACTTGCTGAGGAAGGTCGTCAGGGAAAACTCCTTTGTGGGTCTCGCTTTGCAGTCCCAGTTCTGCATGTGTATTATCTCACCTCGGCTTTGTAACTACTGGGAGACTTGACTATTAGTGTTATGATTACAGGCAGAACAGGCTCTTTAGGAGGAAGGTGACCTGCCGAGATCACCGAACGTCCGTGTGGCAGAGCTACACCTTCAGTCCAGACAGGCCTTCAATGCCACTAACTCTGCGTCTCATCCCAGTGGTCCTGAATTTTCAAATCACACTGTGCATTGCCACTGATTTTTAAAACTGTGGTAATGCCAGTGGTGGTTTCACCAAGAGTGGGACCCTGCATTAGACAAACCTAGGTTTGTGGCCTGGATCTGCTGCTTCTAAATGAAGGAACCTCATGCTCCAGTTTCCCAAGGCAGTCCTGGTTGTCCCACATTATGGCAGGCTCACCTCTACTTCCTGTGGGCCCCAGGGTGGGAATAAGAGTAGAAAATGGTAGTGGGTCACTCCACCGTTTTTTTTCCTTCCAAGGTGCTTCATGTATGTGTGTGTGGACACCCCCGCCTGCATGTTCAAACAGCCTACCAGCGGCCCTTAGGTTCTTTGGACCTAGGTGTATGCACATCTGTGGCTTTTTCAGCCCTTTGGAAGATGCTCCCGGGGGTGCACAGGCTCCGGAAGAGGACTGGAGTTATGTGGGCAGGGAGTTCCGAGCTGCTGCAGGGACTTGGGGCCTGGTCTAGAAGTGGGCCTCTGACCACAGCCCTGATTGGGCAAAACCCTTTGGGCCATGGACTCTTCAACCCAGGAGGAGGAGGAAGATCCCAGCAGAGGAGGGCAGAGTGGGGCTCTAAATCCCAAAGTAGGCAGGGCTGGATGCCCAGGATTTAGGGAGGCACTGATCAAAACTACCCTCTTTCATTGGCAGAGGTATCCTGGTCTGGACAATGAATCATATGGTCACCAAACTTATGAAATGTATAACTTTGGGCATTATTTCCCCTTATAGCTCCCTCATCTGTAAAATGAGAAAAATAATACTGTTACCAAGGTTTTCATCACACCCACTGAGCAATAGTAGGATTGCACTTCCTGCTCCCTTGAAATTACATGTGGCCACGTGATTTGCTTTGACCACTGAAAGTGAGTGTGGGTGACATGGGTCACTTTCAGGAGTGACCCCCGGTGGCCTGCCTGTGTTTGACTCTGCAGTGGACATAAGGGGATGTAGAGACACACTGCTGAGTCTCCGCACTGCAGCTGCCATGGACAGTTGCCCAGAACCACACCAGATTTTGCAAAAGCAAAAATTAAACCTCTGTTGCTTTAGACCACTGAGTTAGTAGGGTAGTTACCGCAGCACAGACCAGCTTATCCTCTTTCTTCCAAGTACCAACCTCCAAGGGTTGTTGTGGGTTGTATGAGAAATGTGAATGTGTGACATAGCGCCTGGTACACAGCTCATAATCATGTAGTAGTGGTATTCGTGTGGAAGAAAAGAAATGCTTGTGTGCTCCCGGGACACAAACACCTCCAAGGTAGGAAAGTAACCAATCCTTACATTCATTTTCTTTCATGTGACTCAGTGGAGTACTGCACAGTTTTCTATTTCATATGAGGAAAATTACAGATGTACATAGAACATATGGGATGGTGGGGTGCATTATATCTAGGGGGTGTTTCCCCAGTCTCAGACCCTGGAACTGACCAGAACTGAGAGTGCAAATGGTTTCTTTGGAAATAGCTCCAAGTTCATGTTGACCTCCTAAATTTAAGTACTGATGACAATCTTTCCACTGTTCAAATTTTTAATACTTCCATGTGAGCCAAAGCAGTAAATATTACCTTGATTTTTAGCAGGAAATTCTAGCATTCATTTTAAGACTACAGAGAGAACCAAATCTTAGTTGCATATACTAGGAGGAAGCCAGGTTTTATTAAAAAGGTGGCAAAATAACCTAGAAAGACTTAAAAAAAAAAAGACCCCGAACCCAGTTGGCCCTTCACCATTTCATTCCACAAGATGTTTGAGCTGCTAACAAGTAGCCATGTAGCATTGTTTGCTGGGCACTTCTGAGCAGATATGATTCGTGCTTTTGCTAACAAGAAATGTCTACAATAATCCAAACAGTTGAAGAAAACCTTCAAGTGTTGCTGGTTTTCTAACTACATTTTTTTATAACACTCGAATTTTTTCGAAAACTTACAGCAAGAGACAAGAGGTACAAAATGTGTGTTCATGTTTTGTTTGGACAGATTTTGGCTCCCAGCAATTAATGATTTCAGTCAGATTAAGCATATAAATAATGCTTTGTGACATTACAGTATTTCCCATTACAGATCAGTTTTGTAGCATTTGTTCATAATCAGACTTGAAATGTTACCTAGAAACAAAATGTGTTTCCCTTGAAACAGTCAGACCCTATTAGAAATTTCAGGCTTTACACATCACCATGTTAACAGTTATGTCCCCTAGCTAAGGTTTTCTTTCCTTAAATAGTGTTAAATTCCGCCCCTGAAGCACTAGTCGTTTTGAGGGTTCTCTTCTTATGTGCACTGACTTAGTGCTCAAAATATGTTTAATATCTTACTATGCCTAACTTAAAAATCAACCAGTATCCCCTTTCTGGGGGGAAAAATAGTGGTAGCACCTTTTATAAGTGTTATGCTTATAATTAGGTTACATGATATCATTTGTTCATTTTTTAAAAGACAGATTTTCATTGCTTAAAAAAAAGTGTTGTCCTATTACTAGGTATGAGGCGTTATTCTCCTTTCCTGAGTACACAATCATACACTGTGGGTGAGCAAAGAAATAAAGGGAACACATATCCGATGTGGAGATTTGAAGCAGTGAAACTTAGTGCTAACCAGCAGAGATTCTGGAGCCAAGAACACTTGGAGTTGAGTAAGGCCCTACGTTACTTGGATAAATGGTTGTTGCAATTGTAATTAAGGATCTTGACATGAGCCCTCGTGGAATCTTGGGCAAATTATTTAACTTCTCACTCAGCAAATATTAGCTATTTTATTTTTTACAGGCTTTTTCTTTTTCTTGAGCAATATTCTCTTTGATTAAAGGTAACACCTTTCATTCATTCAGCATATAGTTACACAATACTGTAGGCTATGCTTTACTGTTCTAGGTGCTGGAAAACAGCAGTAAATAAGATGGACCACAAACTGTTGCTCTCATAGAGCTCATAGTCTAGATTGGGGAAGATGGACGATGTAAACAAGGTAATGTCAAATAGTGCAGCTGGTTGAACGGTGGCCTCCCAAAAGATGTGTTACCTCCCAACCCCTGGAACCTGTGACTGTGACCTTACTTAGATGTCGTTGCAGATGGAGTTAAGGATCTTGAGCTGAGATCATCCTGAATTATCCAGGTGGGCCCTAAATCCAATGACAAGTGTCTTGTAAGAGACACAGAGGAAGAAAAGGCCATAAGGTGGGGGCAGAGGTGGCGTGATCCAGCCACAGCCAAGAAACACCTGGGGCCTCCAGAAGCTGTAAGAAGCAAGGAGGGATTCTCCCTAGGAGCCTCCAGAGGGACGCCCCTGCCAACACCTCGATTTCAGACTCTCTTCTAGAACTGTGAGAGTTTCTGTTGTGTAAGCCACACTTTGTGATCATTTTTATGGCAGCCCAAGAAAGCAAATATAAATGGCAATAGGTACCAAGAAGAAAATAAAACAGGGAAATGAGATAAAGGGCTCAACTGGGACTCCTGAAATGATGGAGTCTGAAGGCCCCATCAGGAGGCAGCAAGTGCAGAGGGTCCAACCTGGGGAGATAAAGTCAGCGGGACTGGCTGTGGGAGGTGAAAGCGGGAGTGGTAACATGTGCGGGAGGTAGGAAGGGACCAGATACTGTGGGGCCTCACAGGCCTTGGTAAGCAGGCTGGATTTTCTTCCATTTGAAACCTCTCAGAGAGGTCTTAGTTGTAATGACCTGCAGATTCCCTAAATAGCACAAAGAAGGAAGTATATGCTTATTAAGTAAATATGAGTATATTCTGAACATTCTTGTCATTGGATTCAAAAAGCCCAGAACCTTTGTAATCTTATTAATGTATCCCATCCCACTGTTTAATTCTAAATGAATAATAATGTCACAGATAGTACATGTGAAGTCCAACACCACAGGACACAGTAGAAAATCCTAAGGGTGAGCCTTTATTTCATTCACTTTGTACTTACAAGGTGGAATTTCAGTCTGTAAAAGTTGTTGCAGCCAGTTCAGCCAATGGTTTGGAAATCACCTTAAGTCCATGATGTAAGCAGTCCTTGGGGTGGTCCAAGGGTCATGGAAGGTCCCAGAACTCCACTGGATGGGCTTCCCTAGGATCCCACTCCTCATTCCTATTGATGATGACTGAGGAAATGGATTGTAATTCTATTCATTTTTTCAAAGATCAGAACTACCTCATTTACATGTCAAGAATAATTTCTCAAGTATAAAATTTATCATTTTCCTATAGTTCTTCAAATGCCTGACATTCATCTTTTCTCTACCTGAAAAATCCCTTTCTTTTTCACATTATCTTTCTTAATTTCTTCTTATTGTAAAAACAAAAACAAACAAAGATGGGGATTTGTTGTGCACATTAGCAGGTCCATACAGAAAAATGCACAGAGGTTTTTTTATATACCATTTATAGTAACAGCTCAGAATACAAAGTCAAGAAGGAAAAATATGAAATATTAGACTTGTTCTGAATAAGCCTACATAGAATGATACCACTGTAGCTTAATCAGAACTTTCCCTCCCTAACTATTCAACAGTGGCAAATGTAAAATATTTTCAGTTAAAATACATAGCAGTCACTCCATGTTCTGCCTGTGTCCCCAAGTTCACCAAACTTCTGAATATAGGGCTTTTTCAAATTTTATTCCCCTTTAGTTTACATTTATCGGAAAAATCTAAAAAGTCATGTTTTAGCAATGTATCCCCATAAAGCATTGTAATTTACCAAGGTTTTAGTGTGGAGAGATATTACTGAAAGAAGAGCAATGACTGTTTTCCAGTAAATACCGAGTGAAAAAGTTTTAGTTACAATCTGATGTTATAAACTTGCTGTTTCAGGGACATGACTGCTGTACATGAGACATCTGTAGCAACCATCCAAGACAATAAAGGAAAGCCTATGATAGTCTGCCCTGTTATGGTGAGTGCATATCAAAGTTCATCATGATTTTTTGTGAGATCTTCCCCATAATTGGTAGCTTGGCTTCCAACAAACATGTTCCAGTTCTCCAATATCTCCTCTTTAGTTAGCTTTTCATCCTGTGGGAGAGAGGAAAGAGTTCTGTCACAGAAGCTCTGGTAACTCTGAGTAATAGTTCAACATGAAGCTCATGTTATTTCATTGATTTGTAACATTTAAATTATTACACATAATGATTAAAAAGCTGCCAGGTACCTCCTTCATCCACCATCACTGCCCTGCAAAACCCCAAATTGGAACAGCCTCTTGCTATAAAAGCTGTGCTAAAATATATCCTAAAATATATCAGGTAAGTCCCTGAGGAATTCAGAAGCTGGAATCCAGTTATGTCTACAAGCAGTGCCAGCATTCTCAAAACAGGACCTAAAGAGTTCTACTTCCCTTTTATGGCCTGACTGCAAAATGTTCCCGAGAACTTAGAACAATGATCAAAGTGGAAGGAGGCAGAACTTCTTCCTAAATCTTGTTTATTAATTTTGGTATTTATCAATAGGTATTGAAGTGCTAGACATCAGAGCTAGAAGTGTGAGCTTGCCTGAGGATGTCTGGGTTTTAATGGGATGGCCTTCCCTGTGCCTGACATATCACGGATATTTGATAAATATCCGCTGTCTGAATGAATGAACAAATTTGTTCTAGGGCAATGCAGGGTATACCTCTTAAGTCTATGCTCTGTGCACAGCAGTTACTGCTGCCATGCTCCTAGGTCATGGAGTGAATGTGAACTTGGGGCCCATAGCAGACGATCCAGGCATGTCTGGGCCTAAGGAGCTCACCGTGGGTTATCATGGTTTTGGCTTAAGTTTACAAGCCTCTAATGCAGGTCAAGAACGAGAACTCGGTAAGGACAGGCAGCATCCAATGCTGTCACTGAAGAAGCAAACAGAATTAATCCTATGTAAACTGTTGCCCTTAAAGGATCGACTCCAGAAGAATGTGAAATACCTTGTTTTGGTCCGACTCATACACCAGGTGCCTGGCCTCGGCCTGTGCATGGTCATAATCTTGAGGGAGGATCCAGTGGCGAATCTCATCTTTGTCTAACTTCCCGTCCTTGTTCAGATCCCGGAATTCATTAAACTGCTCCCGTTCTGACAAAACCCAGTCTGGCTCAGGGCCGCTCTCCTCGTGGGAAAACATATCCGCTAGGAGGGAATGTTAAGGCTGTTCTTGGTTACTAAGACAAGTGGCAACCTACGTCCAAGAAAACCTAACCTCCCGTGTTTGTGGAGGCGGTCACCAATCAGGAGACCTGACCCAAACCTGTGGTGGCCGCCTGCTGAGGACAGTGGTGCACTGATTTCCCTGCTGTGAAGGTCGCTTGGGGGACAAGAAAGAACTGAGCGCAGGAGCCGCAAGATGAATCCTGGCTCCTAATGAATCTTAGTTCAGTGATTGGGATTAATTTACTTAATGCAGCGACTGAGCCTGAAGTTGCCTTGTCTATAAAATGGAGACAATTTACAAATGACAGGCTTATTAGGAAGATCAAATGGGGCACTTTCTGTGAAAGCCCTCTACAACCCAAAAGGGCACTATATAGGTGGAAACTAGTAGAATGACCACCACCACTTTCTACAGTCGAGATACTGTAGAAAGTACTTACACATTTTTTTTTTAGTTTTCACGACAATCCTATGAAGTATTGTTATTATTCCCACTTTACAGATGAAAATACTGAGGCACAGCGTTACCCCAAGTCCAAAGCTAGTATGAACTTGCGGCTACATAGGAACATGGGCACTCAGCTTCCAGCCCACGGCCCTGACCACCGTGCTCATTCCCATGTTGTTCATGCCCCTTCCAAAGGGCTTCACGTGTATCTTTTTATTCCATCCTTATGGAAATTCTGTAAGCTAGGTCATTATTGTGTAAAATAGCAGGGAAAGGAAGGAGGAGGCCAAGTTTATGCATAGTTTGCTAAGTCACTAGCTCCTCTTGGAAAAGAGAGATACCCTGTGAAAAGAGAGATTCCCAAACACATCATGGGAATGTCAGGTGGTCGAGTAGGCAGTGAAAAAAACAAAATGAGAGGCAAGACCCTTGGTTCAGTCACAAAGTAAACCCACACCTGATAGTTGCACATTGTTTTTGAGAAAGGATCGTCACATGCTAACAGACCAGCTAACACGCTTCATGTAGTCCTGCAAGCATGGCTGCTGTGTATTCCCATTTTACAGACAAGGAAGCTAAGGCTGATGGTGATCACACAGCTAGGAAGTGGAGAAGCCAGGACTCCCCACTCCAGTGCTCTTCCCTCTACACCACATCACCACCGGTTTTCCATCATTCTTGCCTGAAAGACAAGGCTGCTCCTAAATGAAGTCACTTGCTGGACAAGCCCATACCCTGGGGCCCCTCTGACTGTGAGGTGCTCAGCACCCTATTTTCAAGCACAATGCCCCTACCTCCCTTTGTCCAATATAAAGATGGCACGTTTCTTTTAGGCAAAGCCACTCAAGAGTTTTGCCTGACTTTGTACCACTTCAGTGCAGAGTTCCAGCGAGCCAGGAAAAGCACACACTTTTAATCAAAAGTGCTACATTGCTTGTTTTAACCCATCAGCCTCTTCTGTCATTCTGATTCCATCACCACTGTCAAGGGGAGACGTCCGCGGCTTTGAACCTTCCCTTGCACGTGCACGAGGCAAAAGGAAGGCTCTGCGGCTTCCACCGACAAGGGGGCTGTCAGCATTTGTTATTCTACAAAGGTAGTGCCACCAAGATCACTTTAATTACTGTGGCAAGAGCTGCCTGTCTGTTACCACAGGCACAGAACAGCGCTCGGTTCTTCAGAACAAATATAATTTTGAATAATCAGAAGAAACTTTGCTCTTAATTACTGAAGGCACTTGTTCTTATGTACGGCGTGGCAGAGAATACAACCACAGAGCAGAGATTGATGGCAAGTTGGGCTCTAGTTTTACTTTGAAAAGTAATTAACTCCCTGTATTAATATGTGCACAAAAACGAGACACATCCCATCCCTCAAATGACTGTCCAGCTTTTACTTTATAGAGACTTGAAGAAGAATAGCTGCCCTGAGAAGGCAGCCTGCAGCTGGACCACACGCCAAAGCCCCGAAGGAGCAGCCAGTGAGGATCGAGTGGAAATCTCCCCTGGTGCATGCTTCGAGGGCTACGGGGCTGCAGGGAAGGGCTCTAACCAGCCGGGCGGCTTCTGACCCACGTGCATTCACTGGAGCTTCATTCAACCAGGGCTGAGATCCCAGTAAACGTACTTATGATGCTGCTTAAGTGGAGCCCTTCAGAACAAAATGCTCGGTACAGTGCTCCCAATGAAAGGATCAAAAACTAGAAGCACAGAATGGCTAATTAGGGGGCAACTGTGCACTTTGTAAAAGGAGTTACCTAGGAACGAATGCCTTCTGCAGAGAGCTTGGGCATATGTGAACAGTTCCACTGAACACAGCTGCATCTACACAGAGCTTCTAGGCCCCGCTGACTAACGGTGTGGTCAGTCTCTCCCTGAGACTGTATGCTCCCACCTCACTGTCCACCTGGGGATCTCCAGTCCCCTTTCACACAGGTAAAACTAGCCAGCGTGCTGAGGGACACCTCCCAGAGCCTAGAGGAGGGCCTGCCTCTGGTCTCCTCTCCACGGCATGAGGACTAATAATGCCTCCCTGACACTGCATTGCTAGGGCTAGTGTGACAAGTCCCTCTCCACGGGGAGGGCACAGGAGTGGCACCACAGGCTTGCAGCCGTCGCTACAGGAGACCTCTGGAGAAAGCAGCAAGACACACGGGTGGAAGAGTGCCGCCCAGCTGGGACGGCCGAGCCGGACTCCAGGCCGCACTCACCAATGTGCTCGTCCTGATCCACAAACCCGTCCCCATTCTTGTCGATGTCCTCCAGAGTTTCCTGGGAAGCAAAGAGGAAAAGGGAGTGCCAGATGGCCAGGGGCTCTAAGCAAATGCGGGAATTCTGCCTGTTGTCCTCCTTTCCGTCTGGCTTTTATGGCAGAATGCTTAGGGACTTCTGGCTTGTCTCCTTACCTCCCTGGGTGTTAGTCTCTTATCTATAAAAAATAAGCAGTGGCTTCTAGCTATCTCCCTCACCCCGTATACGAGCAGGACACTCTCTTAGAATGAAAATGTACCTATAAGCCCAGAGGCCCTCTGATTATATCAGGAAGCCCTGCAAGGTCAGCCATCTTCACCACCCAGCCAACATCCCGGGGGGTACCTGGGAGGAGTCCAGCTTGAGAACCGCTGGACAAGATAATCTCAAAAACAGATTCCAGTGCTAAATGGGCCATGAACACTGAGTTGGTTTCAGAAAAATATGAAGATGAAGCATGAGGCAAGAGTGGACCCATCCACCAAGTGGGTAACTCAAATAGTCCAAAGCTGATTATAAACAAAAGCTTTGGCCACTTGCTTCCCACTCTCAAAGCTGCTGGAACTGGCTTAGGATATATCTGCCCAGGAAATGGGTGATGGAATGTATTTTATTACCATGGAAAATAAAGATGTTTGGGACTCTACAAGCCACTGTGGAAAGCAACTACACCCAGAGGCCTTACAAGCTCAGCCGCCCCTCAAAGACTAGGGTCTAATCCTTTTACCGCCCGGAAACATTCTTTAGAGGGGTGTTCTTCCAGCCCTGGTCTTACTAAGCTTCCTTATGGTTAACAATCCTATGCATGCCACTCCAGCATCTTTTCCTAGTTCCTTCACAGCTGAAAAATGGGACAGAAACTACATCACTGCTCACTAAACCCATTCACTCTTTCTGGGCACACATCTAAACTGTATTTCCTGCCTAACCATGGCAAGGAGGGGCCAGTGGAACGTAAAGGGAAGGATGATTCCTTTCCTGGTAGTAAAGGTAGACTGTGCCTTCTTCTCATTCCCTCTCTTCCTCTCTCTACCTGCTGGCTGTTGCCAGGATGACAAGATGGTAGAGTACAAGACAGACATAACCTGGCTATCTGGTAGCCCTTGGGCAACTGCCCAGAAGATCCACCTGACTGGGACCATCTGCACTGGACTTGATATAAGCAAAAACTAAGCCCAGATGTGTCCAACAGCCTGGGGCTCTCTGTGACAGCAGCCAGCCTGCCCTGGCTGGTCTACTGGGTAAACAGGGATATTTCCCCTTCCCAGTCCTTCCCCAGCTCTCCTCAGGCTGAAGAATTTTCTCTCTTTGGATGGAGGGACAAGACACTGGCACAGCTCTCACCCTCATCCTCCCCCAGTCCGGGCTCTTCATCTTACCAAAACCACAATTTCCTTCATATGCTCAAACTCCTCAGGGTGCAGAAAGGCAGTGAACTCCTCCCGAGTGGCTGTCTGGTCACTGTCAAGGTCGGCGGCCTTGAACCTCCTCTCGTCACGTGGCAGCATCTTTTTAAAGGTGTGCTGATCCGACGTATCGTGGAACTCTGCGGGATTTCCTGCAGGGTTGTGCGAGGACATTACACTGCGCTGCTATGAAAGGTGTTTCCCCAGGTCACTCATCCTTCGTGCCCAAGTGGTACACATGGGACAGAAGGTCCTGACCTAAGTTCTTTGAAACATTTTATTTCAGAATACCTTTAGTAATCCAGGCCCTCACAGGGCATTACAGCAAGTGTTTAAGGCACAGACTTTAGACCGTATGAATGCCATCCTCACCTTTGCAGAAGCCTGCTTTCATATCATTGTTTGATCCAGAACCTGCAGGTTCCTGAGGGCCCGTGACATTTTGTTTAAATGTTTCTGCCTGCCTTTCAAGATCTCCCTGAATCTGGCCGTGGGTGAGTGCCCCTTAGTCCTCCTCAGATTGGTCTTCTTGCTGTTTCTACCACACGTGTGGGTCTGCACACACCCCTTCATTATTCCCCCAAACAAGCAGGTCTTATATCCAAACCTTGCCCATTGCTAAATGTACTGCTGTACCTTTGCCTCTCAAGCTGACCCACCCTCCCCACTTGTCTTCATTTCTCCAAATAGACACCCATTTCTCAAGGCCCAGCTCCCAAACCAGCCTTCGGCAGGAGGAAGCTTGCTTTGACTGCCCAGCCCACCCCGTCCTTGCTATCTGCAACTCGGCAGCCCTTTGAAACTGTCCCACAGACACCGCCTTTCTGCTTTGTTCTCTGTGTGTGCCTCTTGTGATTGTAAACTCCGCCTGGGCAGCAACCTAAGTCATTTTTTATGAGACCCTCAACCCCGCCTCACACTCACCACCTACAACCTCACTCAGAGTAAGCAACTCGGCACATTCTTAACAAGCAGAGGAGGGCACTACACAAGCAGGTTCTACTTAGTAGCTGGTGACATCTCCCTGAGCACACAGGCATGATGAGCGAGCATGTTGTGTGGGCCGCAGCCATGCCACAGCCCCTGCAGCACCTCTTACCTAGGTAATAACCGTAGGTAGCTTGTTTGTATTCTTCCCAGGAAATTTTATCATCTTTGTCCCGATCATAGTCCTTCCAGACTTTAGCGACATTATCATAGATGTATCTTTTCTGTACGCGTTTGATCCAGGTTTTCAGCTCCTCAGTGGTGACAAAGCTGTCCCCATCACTGTCGATGCGATCGACAATCTTCCTGTAGTAAACAAAACGAAACAAAAACAACCCACAAGGCTGTTATCAAGGCTTGTGTGATCCTGATCCAGAAAAAGATCAAATACCCGCACAATCTAAAATGCATAAACAACTGAAATAAAATCAATGATCCAATGGTGTTGGAAAATATCTGAAAGTTCCCATTTTCCAAGGATGTATGCCTTGCCACCCTTCCCCACCCCCAATGCCAGTGGCAGACAAGTGGATCATGTCCTGATAAACCCACATGATAAACCCCAGCACATCCAACACAAGTGCTCGGTGGTCAAACACTACCGACTGATTCGAGGTGATTTGTACGGTGAAACCCCACCATCTTTCCTGATGTTGTCCAACTCCTTCATTTTAGAGTAATGGAAACCCAGGCCAAGAGAAGTTGGATGACTTTTCCAAGATCGACACGGCTACTATTTAGAACATCTCGGGTAAGAACCCATGTCTCCTGGCTCCTGGTCCAATGCAAAAGAAATGGAAAATTCTACATAAACCAAAACATAAGTGAATTCTTTGTGTTCTAAATGTCACCACTTTAGACTTCAAGACTTGAAACTTAAAGCAGGAAGAGACCAGATCGTGTTGGACAAAGCCTAAAATGTTAGGGATGAAAGAGCCTTGACATTAGGGGACCTGTTCAGGAAACCCGACCAGCTGAGCAGCTGCAGGAGCCTAACCGCCCTGCTCTTTGGTGGAGACCTCTGTGTCCACTGGTGTCTCCTGTGGCACAGCCGGCCCAGGTGCCAGCGATTTCCCACTCGACTCCACCGATGCACCCCAGATCCGAGACCAGAGCAAGCATCAGGTCGGGAACTCACCACGGTCTTTCTCGAGGCCAGAGAGTCCCAAGCTGGGAACACCCCTGTGTAGGGAAATTCAAGGGCACCTATAAGCTATATCCAATGTTTAAAAAAGTTTTACCCTAGGAGTCCCTTTACCTGGGATGACGTTATACAGGCTAATAAGGATTTGTTTCTTTGCTTTGGCTAGAATTCTGTCAATTCAGTGGGCAAACTTTCTCACTGTGAATCTAAGTTCTGCTTGATGGTCATTCTTTGATTAATGAAAACTGGGAAATGAATTCATTATTATTTAAGTCTCCATCTCCTACCTGAACCTGGGTAGCCCAAGCTCCTCTTTCTCAGTCAAGTGTAAACATTGCTACCAGCTTTAACATGCCCCTTCATTTACAATTTTAACAGATCTCAAGACTACAAGAGGGAAACCCTCTTCCAGGAACTTAAGGCTTCTCTGAGTCTCAGTTACCTAACTATAAATTGGAACGCCTACCTTGCCAGGAATATTGTGAAGAATAAAGGAGAGAAAGTGTGCCTTGCCTCACTAAGCACAGGATGCAGAACTCAGCAAACACCCAGCAGGTTACAGACAAGAGAAGAGCCTCCAGGTAGAGCCTAAGGCGACCTGGAGACCCCTACTGGCCTCCCACAAGGCTGCCCGCTTTGCTCCAGACAATGACTGCCACGTGGGAAAAAAGTCCATGTGTCAAGGAAAAACAGAAATTGGGAACTGCACATGAAAACACTCGGATTTTAAATGCTGGCAAGTAATTCACATTTTCTCTAAGATGGTGTGGCACGTCTGTGACTGTGTGCAGCCTATGGGTCTCCACTCTGTAGACCTCTGGCCTAAGTGTCTCCACAGGCGTTTCCCAAAGCTGTGGTCCGGTAGGGTGATAAAGGTGCGTGGATCCTGCCACGCTCCTCCCTCAGCAGCCCAGACTTGAGGGAACCATTGCACCAGGAGCTGTGGACACAGATGTGGCTTTTCATGCTTTGCCTGGTCCCATACTGCACCCGGGATTTCCAACCCTACCTGCTGCTAGCCCAGACAGGCGAGCAGTGTATTCACCACCCATCTGGTGGCTCAGGCCAGACACCCAGATGTCACCCTTGATTCCTCTCCCTCCTTCCCCCACTCCCACGTTGAGTCAAGAGCAAGCACTGCCAGGTCTACCTCCCACATGTGTCTGTGTTCACCCTCTCCTGATGTCTGGATCGGCTATGCCTGGTTCACGCCCTCATGGTCACTAGCCCTGTCCCTGGTCCCCCCATCTGTGCCTCAGGTTATGTTCTCTGCCCTACTGCCAGTCTGACTTTTTTCTAAAGAGTTTGTGGGATAATGACATTTTGACCATGTACAGGAAAACATCTAATCTCCACCTCTCAGAGGTCCTTCCTGCTCTGCCCTGGGTTCCCCTCCTATTCCCCCTCCCATTTATTTTCTCCTGTCCCTTTACTGTCCCAATATCCCTCAACCCCCAGAACAGGTTTCAAAACCTTTATAAGCAGGCTGTTTTCCCTGCAGGAATGCCTGCCCTTGCCTGTATACCTTGGAACCTCTGAGTTACCCCACAAGCTCTGATCAGGTTGACGGCACCAAACCCCCAAGTCCCTCTCTCCAACCTGAGGCCTGAGGGGCTCCTTCCCCTGGAAGTGGTCACTGTAGTTTTTACATGTGATCATCAGAGCAATTATGCATCGTGTCTGCCTGTGTCTCACCCCTCCACATTTGATTATAAGTACTTGAGGACTAAGAGCATAACGTTTTATCTTCATACCTGCCAGGTATCTATCAAGGTGCCTGGCCTGCAGTAGCGGTTCAAATGTTGGTTGCATAAATAAATGAATAAAGTGAAGGTGTTCATGGATCAAATGCAGATCAACTCCATTAGCACTTGCTCTCACCACTAGGCTTACTTGTCATGATGAAGGCATTAAACTGGAATCTGTAGGACTGCAAACCCTAAACTCTCCTCCTCTTTCTTCCCCATGACAGTGCTCTAAATGGCTGCCAGACACTCAGGGCCCCAGAATAAATCAGTCTCCAAGTGCCTCAAAGCAATACAATAGAGTGAATTTATCAATGGCCCTCATTGTTAAGTCTCAAACAAGAAGAGAAAGTACTTCTCTGAAAGATTAAAGGTGATTGTTTGGAGGTGACTTTGAAGTTCAAAGATCTTTTTATCAAAGCAGACAGATGGTGCACCTACACAATAGGTATAATTTAGCCTCATATTCTAACTGACCACATTGGCCTTTGGTAGCCCCCACCAGCACAGGGGTAGCTGTGTTGTTTTATGTAGCAGGACATGAAGATCATCCACCCCCAGGAATCAGGGCGGCCTGGTGCCCAGTTGGCAGGGTTAATGGGGCCCTTCCCAGCCCAGCCTCCATCTGGGACCAGGCTGGCTGCTGATTCCTTTGTGGGTTTCCAGATATCTTTGCACAATGCCAAATGTCTCCCCAGGGGACGTGAAGAGAGTGCACTGAGACACCAAAGTTTTGTTTCCCAGGTTTGGTTTCTGACTCAGCCGCCTTCCACAGTGAAATTCACAATTCGCCCACAGGCCACCCTGCTTTTTGTCTTTTGCCACAGGACTGGGTGCCTCTACAGACAAATGCTGGAAAAAGAAACTTGGGGACCAGTTTCCATTCCCTTAACAACAGGATTTTTATATCCCTACTTCAAACTGAAGGGGTGTTTAGGCAGAAGGAAAGAACACAGTCTCCGGCCAGGGACCTAGACCGGGAATCAAGCCTCTCCTTTATCTGACCCCTTCATCTTTTATCCATTTTTGTTCATCCTTCGGACCTTCTTAGCAGTGTGTCTGTCAAACGCTCCACTCGGGGAATGGGGGGAGAAGAGAGAAACTGGGAGGGTGGGGAAGCAGTCAAGTCTTCAGAGGCCCCCGTGGGCAAACCTCTTTTGTACCCTCACCCGCTCCCTTCTGATGCAACCACGGGGGCGGCCCCGCGGCCGCCGCCAATGTCCGGGCTCCCGAGGGAAGCCCCGCCAGCCTGGGCGCGGCGGCGTTCCCCACGCCCGGGGCCCGGGGCCCTCGGGCACACGGCCGCCCCGCCCCCGGACCCGCGCGCACCATTTCGCTTTCGCTTTGCCGCCCGCGCTCTGCGCGGCTCCGGCCCGGTGGCCCCGCGGGCCCCTGCGAAGCCCCCGAGCGCGGCCCGGGCCGCGGCCTCACCCCAGCCTCTCCTTGCTCTCCTCCGAGGTGAGCTGGTCGAAGGTCTTGGCGTCCTCCTTGCCCAGGAAGGCCTCGTGGTCGTACTGGAAGCTCTGGTTGTCCTCGGGCGGCCGCTCGCCCAGCTCCGAGTCGGGCCGCACCACGCGCTCCTTGCGCACCGTGGGCTTGGCCCGCACCGCCCCGGGCGCCAGCGCCAGCGCCAGCAGCAGCAGCAGCAGCCCCACGGCGAGCCCCAGGCTGCGCGCCATCGTCGGGAGGAGGGAGCGGCGCGAGCGACCCGAGCGGCGACTCGGGACTGGGGGCTCCGCGCGCGGCCGCGGCGGCGGGACCGGGGCTGGGGCTGGCTGGGGGAGGGGACGGGCCGGCGTCCCGGCGCGGGGCCCGCCCTGCGCCCCAGCGGAGGGCGCCCGGGCCGCGGGGCAGGGAAGCGCTGGCGGCTCCCGCTCCTGCGCCCATTACGCCGCGCGGCGGGGGGAGGCCGCGGCCCCCGAGCCACGTCGCCAGCCGGGGCGGTGGGCGCGGGGCGCGGGTGTCGCTTCCGCCCCTCCCCGCGATCTCGGCGCGAGGGGCGGGCCCAGCGGCCTGGGCCGGGGACTGGAGGGCTCCTAGGGAGACGGGGAGGAAGTTCTTTGTCTAGCAACAGATGTTCGGGATAAAATTCCCTCCCTCTTCTTCCAGTTCCGGAGACTAGAGAGGAGGGAGGTGCCGCCCCTCCCCAACTCCCAGCCGGGTCCCCGAATCTCAGCCCTGGACCCCACCTCAAGGTGTGCTCTTAAGCCAAATTCAACCCCACTTGCCTAAACTTGGAATCTGGTTCCAAACACAGGAGTCTGGAAACAGACCAGGGTGGGTAAGTTCCCCTAGAAACGAGGCTCACAAGGGGTCACGAACTCCAGTGTGTGAGGAGAGCCGAGCAGGTAACTCGGTAGGACCAAGGGACCCTCTGCACTGAGCAGCCCAGTGCTCTCCAGCTGCCAGGGGACGTGCAGGCCGCAAACTGGCAGTTGGTCCCTTTCCCCAGAAGAAATCAGGATGTCGGATGACTTCTGTTTTCGTTTCTAAACGAGGGCAACTCATTTTACAAAAGCACTGCATGCATGACTCAAACGAATCTTGTCTGTACGCTGAATCTGGAGAAATGCCAATACAGAGCAGCTCTGAAGGACCTTCTGCAACGATGGCACGCTCCAGCTCTGGGCTGGCCAATAGGTAGTGGCTGTTGAACATTAGACGTGTAGCTAGTATAACTGGGCCACTGAAAATTTAATTTTAATTTAAATTGAACTTAAATAGCTCTATGTGCCTGGTGGCTATCATATTGGATGGTGCAGGTCTAGAGTTCTTGTTCTTTTGTATCCCAGGCTTTTGAGACTCTTTGAAAGGCATGGACCTTTTTCCAGAAAGCAGGTACAGCTACTGACATGAGTGCTTGATTAAATGTCACAGGATTCATGGGTCTTCTGAAGCCCTACTTGTGAGACTCAGATAAGGAATCCCTAGAAAACGAAAACTGGTTGAATGGGGAGCCCACCCCAACAGCCCTGGACAGTGGGACTCCCAGAGCTTTGCCCCTGTCTTGCTTTGTCCTCTCTTTCTGAGTATCTAGAAGAGGTCACTGGGCTGTGCTTCTTGCTCTTGCAATAGGATGTCAGCATTATCAACAGCAGTGTAGATGCAAGTACTTTTCTTATGAAGACTGCTTTCAATCAATTAACAAATAATTACTGTGTGCCCACCATGGACTAAGCACTGGACTGGGTACTGAGGGTGCAATGGGGAAATGAGACAGTCATGGTCTCTGCAGAGCTACAGTGTATGTAAATAGATCATTCATTCAGTCCCTTATTCAATAAACTGAGTATCTGCTAAATGTCAGGGTTGTGCTGGGTATTGGTTTACTTGCATGGATTGCAAGCCAGTGTGAACAGCTCTCAAGGAGGAAGGCATTCCATATTATGGGGGTACATAGGAGGAACAGAAACCAGACTGTGGCATGAAGAGGGGGAAGAGACTGAAGCCTCCTGGAGAAAGGGACATCTAACTGAGACTGAAGGCGAGCAGGATAAGCCAGACAGTGGAGGTGTGGATATATGAGGGGAGGATAAGGTCCTGTGTGAGCTGGCAGAGAGCAGTGCAGTTTGAGGGAATGATGTCTTTGTGACCCAGTATATCCCCACAAGCCAGCAGTTAGATCTAGAAACATAGTCATTGGTGTCACCCCACCTGAGCTGACTTTTCATGGAACAGGAAATGCTGTGCTTGAAAGCAGACCTGTCCCCCATGGCCATTATAGAGGCTTGAATTTCTAGCAACAGAAAATATTACCCTGGGTGTGAAGAGCTCCCTAGTAAACTGTAAGCGCCCTGAGATAGATGGCTTAGTACCTTCTGTGCTCCTCTGCCAAGTGACAGGAGGCAGATGAGTGGGAAGAGGCACAGAGAAAGAGATTAGGGCTTGTAGGTAAAATTGTATTATTTCCAGAATATCTCCCCTGCCTTTAGTACATCTGCATATCAACAGGCACTCAAGGGTGGAGAGAAGAATGGCTTTAGTGTATTTGCATCATTCCTCAGGGGTGGAGTGTTCATCTCCATATCAGTGGGTAATTACCTGGGCAACAAGGGTTTATCTGTACCTGAGAGGTGAGGGGGAAGGCTGGTTTTGCTTCTGCTGGAGCAGGAAAGAGAGAAGGCCCGGACTGCAGTTTGTAAGCAATAAACAGATTTTAAACTTTATTTCTCCCTTTGACTGATTTCAGTTTTAGAGGTATTTTGCCCCGGGATTTCCTCTCCCCGGACTTACAGGGCTAGAAAAAGAGGAGGATTAGGAAGGAAACAGAAAACTGAGTGGAGATGGGAGATGGTCTTTGCTTATTCACAACTTTTCCACCAGCAGCTCTGGGTCCCTGGGATTTGATCCAGACTTTCAGGAATGAGAACGGCACATCCTTTGCCCTTTGTCTAGTTGGCTTCCTGCCAGATGGTAGTGATTTCCAATAGATTGTTCCAGAGGTAGTCTTGACTCCTGTGGGAATTACCAGAGAATTCCAGCACTGCTGTGAATCCGGAAGAGTTTATGTAGTTCCACTGGGTTTGCTTACATTCTTTTTTTTTTAATGGAACCTAAAATGTCAAAATAAGTGCTCTTTCCTTCCTGCTCCACTTTTCAATATACCTTATTTATTTGGAGTTTAAGTTTTCTTTACCTGTTTTTAAAAATTCAGTTTGTTTAAACAAACAAAACCAGAAACAGTTCACCTGCATTGAACCCCACATCACACATCCCAACTTTTAGGACATAAACTTGAGAAATGAGCCCCCAAAACAGGGCTCCTGAGACCCACAGGCTGTAGCAATCTGAGAAACCACTCTTACAGGGCTTATTGTGTGGACTTACCCACCCCAGGGCCTATCTCAGAGGCAGCCAAAGACCCAGGTTTTAAAGTGAAGGAGGCTCACTTGTTTATATTAAAGCCCCTGGAAGGGAACTTTTATACATGTCTGGTGTCCCAATTTTTTTGGCTGCCACCTGGGTGACCCCTCTTAATCACCTGGCTGTGGAGGCCAGGGAGCTTGTGATCCTGGTCCCATGGAATTTTAATAATTGTAGCTCATATTAAATAAAATAAAAGTAATAAACAATCAAAGGAACTCATACCCCTTTCTGGTGCCCTGTTTTTTGCAGCTGTGGCTGAGGGGTACATGCTTGGCTGTGGTGGCCAGTAAGGCCTACACCTGCGGGTCCTCAGGACTGTGACTAATGGAGAAAGAGTTCTTAAAACAGCTAGCACCCCCAGGGCACAGCAAGAGGCAACAGACCCTGGAGCGCTGTCTTTCTGTGAAGGAGGCCTATTAGCTAGTCAGCATGACTGCCGCTGAGAGGGTGGCCACTACCTTTGTGCTCACCCTCTGCTGTGCCCCAGTGTGCCAGTGTCGATTAGAGGGAAGATTTACATGCGTCTGGTACCCTGGCTTTTACATCTGGTGCCCGTTTTTGTGGCTACCACCCAGGGGACACCCCTTGGTCATCTGACTCCGGTGGTCAGGGGGCTTGCACTCCTAGGTCCCATGGGAGTATGGCAAGTACAGAGATGGTTCTTGCCAGGCTGCCACCCCCTGGGCACTGCACAGAGAGTGGGCTGAGGCACCCCCACACCCCCCACACCCCAGCCAGTCTTTCTGTGAAGGACGCCTCTTTGCTTGTCTTGGAGCTTTGGCCTGAGGGGAGACCTCAGGTTTGGCACACATTTAGTGGCCTACAGAGCTGCTGTCAAGGATCGTAGGCTAGGGGTGCCATCTTGGTACTCTCTCTCTCTTTGCCTTGCTCCAGCTTGCTGGTATCACCCAGAAAAGAACTTATACACTCATGTGGAACCCCAGTTTTTGTGGCTGCCACCCAGGAGACACCTCCAGATCATCTGGCCCTGGTGGCCAGCAGGGCTTATGCTTGCAGTCCCACAGGAATGTACATATTTGCATACCTTTAAAAGCTGATGCCTAAGGGTCTGGCTCCCAGTCAGCCTGAATCTAGGTGCTGAAATCCTCTCCTTCGGGATGCTGCCAGGTCTTGGCACATCCTCAACTGTTGGGAACTAGTAAAAATATAATAGGCCGCTTGGCGCACACAGATGTTTGACAGACAAACAAGAGTTGAAGCAGGGTTGAGTGTCAAGCTTCATCTTGTACGTGAGGTTCCTGCTTCAGGACTGGGAGAGGTGGTGTTTCATCTGCTCTATAGAAGTCAACAGAGAATTAAGGAAAATGGAGAAACAGAGAAATACATACCAAATGAAAGAACAAGATGAAATCTCAGGAAAAAGATGTGAATGAAATGGAGATAAGTAATATACCAGATAAAGAATCAGAGTAATGGTCAAAAAGATGCTCACTGAACTGGGGAGAAGAATGAATAAACACAATAAGAACTTTAAGAGATGGGAAATATAAGAAACTACCAAATAGAAGTCTCAGAGCTGAAGAACAGAATAACTGAACTGAAAAATACAGTAGGGGGTTCAAGAGCAGACTAGATGAAGCAGAAGGAAGGATCAGTGACCAGGAAGATAGGGTAATGGAACTCACCCAGTCAGAGCAGCACAAAGGAAGAAAAAAAAAAAGAATGAGAAAAGTGAAGATACCTAAGGGACTTAGAGTACAACATCAAACAGATTAACATTCTCACTAACATCTTCCAGAAGGAGAAGAGAGGGAAAGGGGCAGAAAGCTTATTTCAAGAAATAGTGGCTGAAAACTTCCCTAATCTGGGGAAGGAAACAGGAATCCCAGAGAATTCCAAACAAGAGGAACCCAAAGAGACCCACACCAAGACATTACAATTACAATGTCAAGTTAAAGACAAGGAGAGAATATTAAAAGCAGCAAGAGAAAAGCAACTTGTTAATACAAGGGAACCCCCATAAAGCCATCAGCAGATTTTTCTGCAGAAACTTGGCAGGCCAGAAGAGAGTAAGCATGGTATATTCAAAATGCTGAAAGAAAAAAACTTCCAATAAAGAATACTGTACATGTCAAAGTTGTCATTCAGAAATGAAGGAGAGATAAAGAGTTTCACACAAGCAAAAGCTGAAGGAGTTCATTGCCACTAAACTCGCCTTATAAGAAATATTGAAGGGACTTCTTTAAGCTGAAAAGAGAGGGTGCTAATTAGTACCCTCTAACGAGAACAAACATATATGAAGAATAAATTTCACCGGAAAGATAAATGTATACTAAAGATAGTGAATTAATCACTGTCTTATATTTTCATCCTTCCATTGTCCTATGAGAGTTAAACAAGTCCTTTCAACCAATGGTTTAGGAATAGTGATGATACAACATAGTCAAGGTATTTCACTGTGTAATTACTTTCTTTCATTTAAAAAATTGCTTTTTACTTCTTGCCTTGTGTAGGTATGACTAAGTACATTGTCATCTCTTAGGTTAATCTCCATTCTTGATGAAAGGAACCAGAAGTGAGAGGAATAACATTTAGCAGAGGGTTTAAACAGTGGAAAGAAAAAACACGTTTCAAATAGACAAGTTGATCAGTTAGGGTATGCTGACCTGCTTCATCTGGCCTCAGGTAAAATCATCAATTACAACAGAAACCAGCCAGAAGTTGGTCATAACAATAATAGAATATATCATCTCATGTTGCAAGAAGTCTTGAGTTAGATCAAATTCAGATTGATTAATTCAAGTGGCTTGATGACATCATCAAGGAACCAGATTCCCTGTTTGTTTCCCCTCAGAGGCAGGGGGAAAAAGGAGTGTTCCTTCCTTGTATCAGAAGGAAAAGTTTTCCAACAGATTTCTTTCACATCTTATTGGCCAGAATTGTGTCACATGCCTGTGTTTGATCCAGTGACAGGCCATGGCAGTGGGATTTTCAAGGTTGCTTTAGACAAATCAAGATTCACTTCCTGGTGCTGGAAGGCACACAGTTTCCTCTGAAGCACACAATTAGGGTTCTGTTGGCAAGGAAAAGTAAGCAGATGGTTATGTCGGCCAGGGGGACTCATAATTAGCTGCTTTCAAGTCTAAAAGCAGTTTGAGCACTCTACCTCCTTTTACTTCTCCACCATGCAAAATTATACTCACTCTTCAAGGCCAAAGTCAAATGTACCTTCTCCATGAAGTTTTCCCTTATAACTCCAACCAGAATTCCTTACTTTTTCCTCAGTATGCCTAGAACCTTTGTATCTCATATGTAACACTTTTCACAGTCTCCTTTGTATTAACAGATTTGCTTTACTCTCTCCTAATTTTGAATTTCTTGAGAGTGAGGAGAACATCCGATTCATGTTATTTTCATAATCCAGAGACTAGGTACTTATTGCCTTCTCACAGAAGTTAATCACGATACAGCCGATTTGCTGTGAGGCCAGGAACATTATCCTTTTGGTTCACCCAGTATAACCAGTACCTAGAACAGTGCCTGGCTCCTAAGTGCCCGAGAAATATTTAGGATAAATAGTAGATTAGTAATAGTTACCAATCTTTGCTTCTGGTCAAGATAGAGTAGGGATGAATTTCATTTACCCTCCCTGAGTAGAAAAGAGAAAGGTAAGGGTCCAGATAGACCAAGTCAGCTACAGTTCTTAGGAGAGAGTCCCAGATTCCAAATAGCTGCACACACAGAGAGAAGCCCTAAGACCTGCAAGGCATCCCCTTGAGGGTTCAGCAGAGTAGCTCTGATCAGTGCACACGTGTGAGGCCTGGAGACAAACTGTCTGCCAGGATTAGAAGGAATAGTAAGTGCCAGGACAATGCCTGTTCCCACCAGTCAGACTGGAGAAACTCATGATTCTTGGGGAACTGGACAGGCTGCTTAATAAGGTCTCACCTCAGTGGTGGGGAATAGTTAGCCCTAGACTGAGCACAGTTCCACAAAATGCCTAACAAACATAAAAGCAAGATCCCAAAAGGTTAAATAACTAAATAACTTCATCCCAGAAAAAAGCTCAAGAAGATATATATGGGACTAAAAAAAAATAACCAGCACCTAACAAGATAAGACTCACAGTTTTTAGTATCCAATCAGGCACAACAAGGCAGGGCAATATGACCGATAATGAGAATAATCAATCAATAAAAACCGACCCAGAACTGACACAGATCTTAGAATGAACAGAGAACATCAGGACGGTTATTATAATTGTATTCAATATGTCTAAAAGTTCAGAATAGGCAAGGGAGATACAAAAAAGACACAAATTTAAACTCTAGAGACTTAAAATATATCAGATGAAAAATACACTGCATGGGTGTAAAGAAAAACTCTATTGTTTTCATATACATTACACATAGATACTCTCTAAATACTACTACAACACTTCACTTCTGATCATTAAATATGTGGGGATTTTCTCTGTAACACTAAGCAATTGTGTGACACCAGCTGAGTGTCCTACACTTCAACTCAGTTCTGACACTATCTACTTGAAGATAATGTCAGATACCATAGGTTTAGTGTTCACAAGGCTGCCCTCCTCCCTTCATATTCCAATCACATGTTGCCTGTGCTTCTGGGTCCCCCTCCTTGGGTTCAATTAATTTACTGAAGCAACTCATAAAACTCAGGAAAACATTTTATTTACTTGATTATCAGTTTATTGTAAAAGGATATAACTCAGGGACAGACAGATGAAAGACATGCATTGAGCAAGGTATTTGGGAAGGGGCTTGGACCTTTCATGCGTCGCTAAGCTTGCCATTCTCCCTGGACCTTCCCATGTTCACCAGTCTAGAAGCTTTCTAAAGCCCATCCTTTGGGTTTTTATGGAGACTTAATTACATAGGCATGATTGATTAAATCATTGCCCACTAGTAATTAGCTCAATCTCCAGCCTCTCTTTCCTCTCCAGAATTGGGGGAAGGGTGGGGCTGAAAGTCCCAACCCTCTAATCACATGGTTGGTTCTCTGGCAACCAGCTCCCATCCTTAGGAGCTTTCCAAAAGTGACCTCATCAACATGAACTCAGTTGTGGTTGAAAGGGGCTTGATTTGAAAAATAAGACACCTTTATTACTCATCACTAAGGAAATTCCAAGGGTTTTAGAAACTGCCAAGAAGGGGACAAAGATGAACTATTTCTTATTATAAATCATGACATCACAATGGGATTAACAGAAGATTAGATATTGTAGAAGAAAATATTAATGATATTGAAGGCATAACTATAGAAACTTTCCTAAAGGAAACACACAAGCACAAAAGGAATTTTAAAAATGAAGAGAATCATGGCACAAACCTGGAACATACTGGTGAAGAGCCAAAAACAGGGACAGTGTGCAATATCAGTGATATCTGGCACAACTTCAAGTGGCCTATTATATAGGTAATTTGAGTCCATGAAGGGAAAGCAGAAAGATATTTGAAGAAGTAGCCAAAATGTTTCTAAACTTGATGAAATCTAACCCACAGATCCAAGATGCTCAACAAACCCAACAACAGGAACCATGAAGAAAACTCCAAGAAGGCACATCGTAATTAAATTGCTTAAAACAAGAGAGAGAAAATCTTAAAACCAGCCAGAGGGAAAAAGTCATGGTAAATACAATGGAATGGAAATAAGGATGACATTGGATATCTTACCAGAAAGAATGCAATTGAGGAGGCAGTGGAGCCATACCCCTAAAGTAGTGAAAGAAGAAAATACCTCTCAAAATGAAGGTGGAAGTGAGACTTCTGGAGTGACAGTGTGAGTTGCTCCATGAATTTACTTCTCAGAGAACAAACATAATTGATGAAAATTATTTAAAATCAAGTATTTAAAATATTTGGAGTAGTCATTAAGGCATTTAATGCATAAAGAATCATTTATTCAAGAAAATCTACTACGACTCAGTAAAAAAAGTGAGCATCTGTAGTATTTGAACCACGAACCACTGCCTCTCACTTCCCTTGCAGATCAATATGGAAGAAACTCCACTCTAGGTGGGTATAGCTGAGAACACAGGACTCTCTTTCCTACATCTCCCAGTTGAGGGCTGTGGCATCTTTCTAGGAGGAGAAGGCCACCAGCATTTCTCATCTTCCCTAACTAAATTATGTGGAAGCTAAATTTCAGGCAAGTGTTGCTACAAGGTTGGGGGCTCCCTTCTTCCATGCACCCCTCCACTCTACCTCAGCCATGGTACACTAAGAATAATGGGCCTTAATTGCCCTAGCCCCAGATCATTTGTGGGGCAAAGGTTCCATAGAGGAAAGAGAGGAGACCCGAGGGTACTGCCCCCAACCAGCACTCTTAAAGCAGGACTGCTACTCAGAGAGATGCATGTCACTGTCCCTGCTTTCAGCTCAGAGTTGTGGATGAGAGATTTTGCTGAAGGGAAGAAGCAGGCCATAGAGTAGAGAGCTCCAACACTCTTCCCAAATGAACTGACTTTACTTCAAACAGAATGTGTTAAAATTCAAGCCTAAGCCTGCTCTGAAAAACAATGGTTGTTTGGTAGAAAGCAATTAAGATACAAGCTAAATCACAAACCAACCAGTTTACCAGAGAGAACCAAGGGAGGAGACAGCTAAGAAGAGCCCTCCCGGGGTCAGAGCACACTTCAAACACTGATTTCAAAAAACTACCCCTGGAAAGGATTCTGAGTTTAATGGGATCAGACTGGGGAGCAATTTGTGCTCCAAGACATTGTCTAAAACTATGGAGTAATCATCTGGCAATTAGTAGAGCCTAAAGTTGGGTGTGACCCAGAATATACATGGCCAGAGTTTTGTCGAAACCACTGTCATCCGAGGGTGAGTGTGCGCATATCCAGGCAGCATCCACTAAGGAACAGCACCGCAGTCTTCATGATGCGGAGGAATAGACTTACCTAAAGGAGTCCATCCAGTTACTGAGCAAATGAAAAAGAAAACAATAATGAGAAACCTGGAGGAGGAGTACTAGTACCCAGATTGTTGCAGTGTGTGATCTAAAGGGTCCAGTTTTCAAAATAAATAATAAATAGGACATGCAAAGAAACATGAAAGTATAGCCCATTTACAGGGCAGGAAAAAGCAAGCAACAGAAACTGCTGTTAAGAGGGGCTGGCTATTGGATTTAAACAGACAGAAATTTCATTGTAGTCATAAATATGTTTAAAAACGAAAAGAAACCATGCTTAAAAAAGTAAAGGAAGTTATGATGATAATTTCTTATCAAACAGAGAATAGCAGTAGAGAAATAGGAATTATAAAAAAATGGAAATTCTTAAGTTGAAAAATGTAACTGAAGTGAATAATTCACTTGTGGATATTAACAGTAGATTTGAACTGGCAGAAGAAAGAATTAGCAAGTTTGAGGACAGATCAATAGACTATGCAATTTGAAGAATAGAGAGAAAGAAGAAAAATGAACAGAGCCTTAGAGAACTGTGAGATACTGATATACACATTAACATCTATGTAATGAGAGTACCAGCAGAAAAAGACAGAAAGGAGGATGGAAAACATATTCCAAGAAATAATGGATGAAAACTTCCCAAATATAATAATATTGATCTACACATTCAAGTGCCCCAACAAATTCAAGTAAGATCAATATAAATAGATACACACACAAACACATCATAATACAATTGCTGAAAGATCAAGAGAAGACCTTGAAAGCAGCCAGAAAAAATAAAACACATCACTTACAGGGAACCTCAATAAAAGTAACAACTTGTATTCTTCAGGAAACAATGGAAGACATAAGAATATGTCATCACATATTCAAAACTCTGACTAACAAACAGTCAACCAAGAATCCTATATCCAGCAAGGCCATCCTTCAAAAGTAAAAGTAAAATAAAGATATTCCTAGATAACAAAACAGGGAATTCATTGCTAGTAGATTCACCTTACAAGAAATATTAAAGCATTTCTTCAAGCAGAAAGCTTGAAGTGACCTAAGACAATAATTCAAATCCACAAGCACACTTACAAAGAGCACCAGTAAAGATAATAATATAAAAGCAGTATAAACGAATATTTCTTCTTCTCATAACTGATTTTAAAGTATGTATATAACTGTATTGTGAGGCCTATGACATATAGATATGAAATATATTTGGCAATAACAGCACAAAGAAGGTAGGTGAGAGCAAAGCTGTACTGGACTAAGGAAGTGACGTCAGATGATAAATCCACAGGACAAATGACAAGAACCAGAAATGGTAAATAAAAAGGAAAATATAACAAACATTGTAAATAATATTTGTTCTTTCTTTTTTCAGCTCCTTCAAAAGGCATAAAATTATATAAAGTAATTATAGCAATGTATTGTTGGGTTTGTAACATGTAGATGTAATATGTATAACAGTAATAACAACTGGGGGAAAGGGAAGTTATAGTGGATTAACATTTCTATATCTCTCTGGAATTAAGATGGTATAGCTATAGTAGATTCTGATGAGTCATGATATATAACATAAGCCCTAGCACAGGACTAAGGAAATCACTCAAAATATATAGTGAAAAAAATCATTAAAGGGCTAAAATGTCACACTAGAAAACATTCACTTAGTGCAAAAGAAAGCAGTAAGGGAGGCTAGAGGAACAAAGAAGGCAGAAGGAAAATGTTACAGATGGAATTCTGACTCTCTACATACAAAGGAAAGGCACTTGAAAAGGTAACTGAAAAAGTAAATATATAAGATATATTTATTATTTAAAACCTTAAAAAAAACCTGATGGCTCAAAACTGATAACTGTATTGTAGGATTTATAACCTAAGCATAAGTAAAATAAATAATAACAACTGCAGAAAGACTACAAGGAGAGAAATGGAAGTACAGTGTTTTTATGTTTCTTATATTGTACATGAAGTGGTGTAATATCACTTGATGGTAGACTGTGGTATATTATTATACTCTAAGGGTTAATTCCAGAAGGATAGGAATTCACCTGTGCTGTTTTGCTAAAGTTTCTGCATAGCACTGACCCCTAGTGAAGGCATGAAACATACCCACTCATAGTGTTGCCTTGAAAGCAAGGGTCTGAGGAATTTGGGGGCAATTTTTACAACTTTTCTGAATTGCTTATTGAGAGTCCTGGAGGACTCTGCTGTTCTGTAGCAAAAAATATGCCTACAGGCCAGGCAAGGTGTCATTCAGGACTCCTTCCTTCTGAGATGTTCTGTGTATATGACAGTGGTTCCTGATTCAAGAGAGAAATTGCATTTGGCTGTGCCCTTATAGAATGGAGATAACAGGAGACTCCTGACTTTTCCAGACCCATTGCTGGGAGATAGCCTTTGGTTGCGATACATGTCTTTACTTAATGCTGTTGTATATTGCATTCTTTTCCTGTGGGTTGGTAAGCATTGCCTATGAGTTTTCTTTAGCAATCAACTCTTTAACTTCCATTGTTGGTGTGAAGAAGTATATTCTAAACCCTAGAGCAACACAAAACATATTAAAGCAAAGAGTGAGCTAGTGAGCCAACAAAGGTCACAGAATAGAATTGTAAAAAGTACTCAATTAGTCCAAAAGCAGGCAAACAAAAGAGAAAAAAGGGAACCCAGGACAGATGAGACAAATAGAAAACAAACAGCAAAAGGATAGACTCAAACCTAGCCATATTAATGATCACACTGAAGGTAATTCATATAAACACTCCAGTTTAAAAGGCAGAGACTGTCAATTGTGTAAAAAAGCAATACCTACATATATACTGCCTACAGGAAATGTAGTATCAACTGCCTTAAATATAAGACACAAATAGGCTAAAAGCAAAAGGATGGGAAAAATATACCTTGCTGATACTAATCAAAAGAAAGTTAGAGCATCAAAACCACAATGAAATACCACCTCACACCAGTCAGAATGGCCACTATCCAAAAGACAAGAAATAACAAGTGTTGGCGAGGATGTGGAGAAAAGAGAACCCTCCTACACTGTTGGTGGGAATGTAAATTAGTGCAGCCACTAAGGAAAGCAGTATGGAGGCTCCTCAAAACACTAAAATAGAAATACCATACAACCTAGTAATACCACTTGTAGGGATTTACTTGAAGAAAAAAACCTCTGACTTGAAAAGATATATGCACCCCTATGTTTATCGCCACATTACTTATAATAGCCAAAATATGGAAGCAATCAAAGTGTCCATCAATGAATGGTTAAAGAAAATATGGTACATATATACAATGGAATATTATTCATCCATAAAAAAAATCCTGCCATTTGCAACAACATGGATGAACTTAGAGGGAATTATTCAAAGTGAGATAAGCCAGGTGGAAAAAGACAAATACCAAATGATTTCACTTACATGTGGAATCTAAAAACAATATAAAACAAAACAAACAGAATAGCAATAGACTCATAGAGCCTGGGACGTGACTGGTTGTTATGTTGCAAGAGTAGCTGGGGTAGGGGAGGTGAAATAGGTGAAGGGGATAAAAAGGCACAAAATCTCAATCTTAATGTAAGTTAGTCATGGGGATGAAAATACAGCATAGAGAATAAAAAGACAATAAGAAAGTTGGAGCAACTCTCCACATCACTAATCATCAGAGAAATGCATATTAAAACCACAATGAGATACCACCTCACACCAGTGAGGATAGCCAACATCCAAAACACAAACAACAACAAATGCTGGCGAGGATGTGGAGAAAACGGAACCCTCCTACACTGCTGGTGGGAATGCAAATTAGTTCAACCATTGTGGAAAGCAGTATGGAGGTTCCTCAAAAACTCAAAATAGAAATACCATTTGACCCAGGAATTCCACTCCTAGGAATTTACCCTAAGAATGCAGCAGCCCAATTTGAAAAGACAGATGCACCCCTATGTTTATTGCAGCACTATTTACAATAGCCAAGAAATGGAAGCAACCTAAGTGTCCATCAGTAGATGAATGGATAAAGAAGATGTGGTACATATACACAATGGAATATTATTCAGCCATAAGAAGAAAACAAATCCTACCATTTGCAACAACATGGATGGAGCTAGAGGGTATTATGCTCAGTGAAATAAGCCAAGCTGAAAAAGACAAGTATCAAATGATTTCACTCATATGTGGAGTATAAGAACAAAGAAAAAAACTGAAGGAACAAAACAGCAGCAGACTCACAGAACCCAAGAACGGACTAATAGTTACCAAAGGGAAAGGGACTGGGGAAAATGGGCGGGAAGGGAGGGATAAGAGGGAAAAAGGGGCATTACGATTAGCAGATGTAATGTTGGGGGGGCACGGGGAGGGCAGTACAACTCAGAGAAGACGAGTAGTGATTCTATAGCATCTCACTATGCTGATGGACAGTGACTGTAATGGGGTTGGTGGGGGGGACCTGATGAAGGGGTAGTTTAATAACTGTAATATTGCACATGTAATTGTAGATTAATGATAATAAAACAAATTATATTTAAAAAATATATAAAAAATAAAAATTAAAAAGGAAAAAAAAATCCTGCCATTTGCAACAACATGGATGAACTTAGAGGGAATTATTCAAAGTGAGATAAGCCAGGTGGAAAAAGACAAATACCAAATGATTTCACTTACATGTGGAATCAAAAAACAATACAAAACAAAACAAACAGAATAGCAATAGACTCATAGAGCCTGGGACGTGACTGGTTGTTATGTTGCAAGAGTGGCTGGGGTAGGGGAGGTGAAATAGGTGAAGGGGATAAAAAGGCACAAAATCTCAATCTTAATGTAAGTTAGTCATGGGGATGAAAATACAGCATAGAGAAAAAAAAGACAATAAGAAAGTTGGAGCAACTCTCCACATCACTAATCATCAGAGAAATGCATATTAAAACCACAATGAGATACCACCTCACACCAGTGAGGATAGCCAACATCCAAAACACAAACAACAACAAATGCTGGCGAGGATGTGGAGAAAACGGAACCCTCCTACACTGCTGGTGGGAATGCAAATTAGTTCAACCATTGTGGAAAGCAGTATGGAGGTTCCTCAAAAAACTCAAAATAGAAATACCATTTGACCCAGGAATTCCACTCCTAGGAATTTACCCTAAGAATGAGCAGCCCAGTTTGAAAAAGACATATGCACTCCTATGTTTATCGCAGCACTATTTACAATAGCCAAGAAATGGAAGCAACCTAAGTGTCCATCAGTAGATGAATGGATAAAGAAGAAATGGTACATATACACAATGGAATATTATTCAGCCATAAGAAGAAAACAAATCCTACCATTTGCAACAACATGGATGGAGCTAGAGGGCATTATGCTCAGTGAAATAAGCCAAGCTGAAAAAGACAAGTACCAAATGATTTCACTCATACGTGGAGTATAAGAACTGAGAAAAAAACTGAAGGAACAAAACAGCAGCAGACTCACAGAACCCAAGAACGGACTAATAGTTACCAAAGGGAAAGGGACTGGGGAAGATGGGTGGGAAGGGAGGGACAAGGGGGAAAAAGGGGCATTATGATTGCAGATGTAATGTTGGGGGGGCACGGGGAGGGCTGTACAACCCAGAGAAGACAAGTAGTGACTCTATAGCATCTCACTATGCTGATGGACAGTGACTGTAATGGGGTTGGTGGGGGCGACCTGATGAAGGGGGTAGTGTAATCACCATAATATTACTCATTTAATTGTAGATTAATGATATCAAAATAAACTTAAAAAAAAAAGAAAGTTGGAGCAACTATATTATGTCAGATAAAGTATATTTCAGAGCAAAGAATATTGCCAAGAGTAGAGAAAGTCATTTCACAGTTGTCAAGGGGTCACAAGGGGCCAATTAATCAAGAGAACATAACAATCCTAAATGTTTATGTACCTAATAGCGGAGCTTCAAAATGAATGAAGAAAAAATAGCAAAAGTAATAGACCAATACACAAGTATAGTGAGAGCTCTTTAAAAAAAAAAATTCCCTCAATAACTGATGGAAAAGGTAGGCAGAAAACCAGCAAAGATATTGAAAGAAAAAGAAATCAGCAGACTTGAACAACACTATCAATGGTTGGCCTGATTGTCATTTTGAAAATTCCACCCAACTATAGCAGAATACATGCTACTCTCAAGGGCACAAAATTTATGAAGGTAGAACATCTTCTGGCCCAGAAAACAAGTCTCAATAAACTTTATTTAATGGGTTCAAGTAACACAAAGTATGCCCTTGGGTGGCTGGGCTGTTACTACCAACTGTTGGATTTCACAGTCAAAGTCAAACTAGCCAATCAAAAGGCTATCTTGTCAGGCAACCAAACACACTGCCCGCCTCAGGGCTTCCAGTTTCTGTTGAACCAATACACAGCTTGGAGGTTGTCACTCCTGACCTTAAATAAGAAAAAAGCTGAACAAACTGAAAATCAGTAATTTTTCTTGTACCCACCAGAAAACTGAGGTTGCAGGGTAAACCTCCACTCTGAAATCCAGAGAATCACAGTCAAGATCAGCTTACCTGGAGCAAAAGCCGTTGGGACTGAAAACTGGTAAGAACACTAAAGTGGCAATTTTAATGAACTGCTGGAGGCTGTGTGGGGACTCAAGGGAGAGTGAAATCTCCTGGGTGCTGTAGTCTTGGGGGCAAGGGGCCCAACTTTTGTGGATTTTTACCTCCAGGAACCCTACCAGGTTCTCATGGTGAAGTGCCAAGAAAAAAATCACCTTCTGTCTCTGGCAGGTAGAGGCGGAGAGCAGCCATTCTGAAATATGCCTGGAGTGTTCTCCGTCACAGAGGACTAGTCTGCAGTGAAGTCTTTGCAGTACCTTATCTCACCTGGAGAAGAGACCCTCCTATCTCCAGCCCACTCTAGCCTTTTCGCTTCACTTAAGGGAGAAGGAGAAGCAAAGAAACATTTGTAAAGGTCACAGTTCAGGGATGCAGGCCCACAAAAAGACCGAGGTTTAATCATAAGATTATAGAACTTCCCTGCCCCACTCTTTACAACCATATTGACAGGGATCCAGTCTGATAACAGTGGATTACTGCTGAAAGAGCTCTGAGGTTCAGACTCTGCTTAAGAAGACGTTTTAAGGGAAGCCCGAAGACAGAACAAGGGAGACAAAACCAAGGACATCAGAGGAATGGGAAGCCCCTGGCGCCTGTAGTTACTGCAAACATGAACACAGCCCAACTGGTGGTCAGATTAACATGAAACCTCACACTAAATATCTGTTTACCTTAGTTCCTATTACCCAATATGTTATGTCTGCCTTTCAACAAAAAAATTACAGGGCATGGTAAAGGGAAGATAAACACAGTCTGGGGACAAAGTGATCATCAGGACCAGAGTTAGATGTTATGCAGATTGTGAAATGATTAGATAGGGCACTTAAGATAACTATGGTTATAAAGACTCAAGTTGAAAAATAGACAACATGCAGGAAAAGTGAGTAGTATAGGCAGAGAGACAGGAACTCTAAGAACCGAAAGGAAATGCTAGACATAAAAAGCATAGGGCAGTCCCTGAAAAACTTGGGGCGCACAGGATCAGAGGGGAAAGTATGCTCTGTGTGGAGAGCTTGTTCCTGAGAGGAAGGGTTGATGAAGGGACTGGACCCCTGAAGCAGACAGAGCACCTCTGGGGGCCACAGAGGCTAAGAGGATTACATATGGGTGTCCTTCCACATAGCAGAACATGTGAGGAACCATGCAGTTTCTTCCAATATTGTGTTTTTGAGAGGTAATGTTGACTAGGGCATGGAGGGCTTAGATTAAAAAGCAGGAAGCTGAGTTAGGAAACTGGCCAATGTAACAAAGATGATAGCTTTGATATCTTAAATCAAGTTATTTTTCTCTTTGGTGCTATGACTGGAACTGTGCCTCCTCCTCCTCTCCACCTCCCCCCAAATCATGCTGAAGCACTACCCATGGTGTGACTGCATTCGGAGATAGGGTCTTTAGGAGGTAAGGTTAAATGAGATTGGGGTGGGTCCCTGATCTAACAGGACTGTGGCATTATAAGAAGAAGAGAGACTTCTGTCTCTCTCCACTTGACTGCATGCACACACTGAAGAAAGGCCATAGCAGGATATAGCAAGAAGGCCGCTGTCTGCAAGCCAGGAAGAGAGTCCTCACCAGATACCAACCATGCTGGCACTCTGACCTCAGACTTCCAGCATCTTAACTGTGAAAAATACATTTCTGTTACTAAAGCCACCCAGCTTGTGGTATTTTGTTACGGCAACCTGAGCACACCTATATGCTTGGTAATTATATTTCATGGCTGTCCATGGCCCTGGTATACTCAGGTCATTTGTAGGAGGAGAAGAGGATGCCCATTGAAGAGGGGATGGCCTAGAAATGCAAGAAAGAGGGTGGAACTGGTGAAGCAAAGCCCCCTTTGGAAATTAGATGACCACTAGAGGCTCTGTGGGTAAAATTGTAATATTTCCAGAATATCTCGCTTGGCTTTAGTAATCTGCATATCAACAAGCGCTCAAGGGTGGAGAGAAGTATATCTTTAGGTCATTTGCATCATGCCTCAGGAGTGGAGAAAAGTTCATCTGCATATCAGTGGGTAATTACCTGGCCAAGGAGGGCTTCTCTGTACCTGAGAGGTGAGGGGGAGGGCCGGTTTTGCGGCTGCTGGAGCAGGAGAGAGAGATGTCCCGGACTGCAGCTGGTAAGCAAGAAGCGGATTTTAAAGTATTTCTCCCTTTGACTGATTTCGGTTTTTAGAGGTATTTTGCCCCAGGATTTCCTTTCCCCGGACTTACAGACTTTCACCTAAAAACTGATATAAGGACAAAATTCTGCATTAATTTAGCAGATTCATGGATCACCTGGAGTGCCCTGTGGATCCACACCATCCCCTGGACCCTAGCTTAAAAGACTTCTGTGCTGGGGAAGCCAGTTGGGTTGGGACCAAGAGCTCTGGAGGGAGATGGTGGGGTGAGGTGGGGTGTTAACAGGAAACAAGGAGGGCGGGAGACATTTGGAGGATGGGGAAGGGCAGTTGTATCTCACGTGTTAGGAGTCAATGTCACATGGAGGGTGAGGAGGGGAGGAGGAGGTGTGGGGGCTTGAAAAGGATTGAAAAGGATCTACTCAAGTTAGGGAAAAGGATGAGGAAATATGCAGGAATGAGAACAAGAAATCCAGCATTTTGCAGGCTGGGGTGGGATTACGTATGACTGCTATAGAACCTGCCGGCCTGATGGGAGATTTTCACCAGCACTGCCAGAAGAGTGGGAAGAGTGGCAGAAAGAAATGGATGTAGGATTCACTGCAAATTGAGGATCGGCAAGAGGAGTACCTAGATAGCGTTGCTGTAAGCCAGGATTTACTTTAAATGCAAGGCCTAACTGCAAAATGTTGGAGAGGGAAGGAAGGAAAGAAGCAAAGGAAGAGAAGGTCCTGTTAGCCTTTGGAAGGATGAGTGTTCTGTATCCTTGGCCTGCCCCAGGGCATTGAATTTCTTATTCTGAGTGTATGAAATTTGAAACCCTTTAGTAGGAACTTAGAGAAAGGTTTCTTTGTTTGCCCAAGGGATATAACTAAGCCCTCCAGGCAGGAAGTTACTGGAGGTGCTTTTCTCTGCTCCGAGTCCTGGACCCTTGCCTCCAGGAGGGGGTGCTAAGGCTCCCCTGGCTCTGACGGTGGGCTGGGAACACTGGGGTCTCCCAAACTCGGGCTGGAGTGAAGCACCTCTGCCCACAGAGCTCCTCTTCACCTTGCCAGTGGGATTAGACAAGTGTGTTCTGCTGCCTACAGTCCTTAGTGAATCTTGGAATAGGCTCTGTTCCCAAGTTTCCTGCATAGAAATAACGACCAATAATCTTGTCCACAAATACTTGAAAAATGTTCAGAATTGTTACTGATAAGCCAAAGGATAGTCAAACAAAATGTTGTACTTGATGGCAAAGATTTTTTTTCTCTCCTTTGAAAAATCATACAAATGACACATGTTCTTAGAATAACTATAACATGCCGATAAACAAAAAATGAAAATCACCCCAAATCCTACCACCAGAGATAACATGTCAGCATCTTGTTTCATATCAGACCTGACACTTTCATTTGCAAATGTAGATGTCTGTGTTTTATGAAAATGCTGTCATGTGTATATATACTGTTTTGCACCCTGTGCCCCCTTCGGCAATGTATCAGTCAGTATCTACACAGTGTTCTTAATAGCTGCATAGTATTGCACCATTCTTCGGTTGTTGGACGTTTAAACTGCAATTGTGTCAGGTATCTGTTGACACAATAATCCTATGTAGTGAGTAGCCAGAAAATCTCAGTGGCATACATGATGGACATTTGTTTGGTTTCCAAGTTTGCAGGAGTTCAGCTGATCCGGGCCCTGCTCGGCTCTTCTCAGCTGGGCTCCCTGATGTCTTTATAGTCGGCTGCTAGATGGCCGAGCAGCCCTGAGCTCAGTTCGGCTTGCTCTTATATCTGGGACTGCTGGCTACTGGTCCTCGTAGGATGTCACAGTGGGGACAATGAGGGCAATTCTGCTCTGTTCCAGGTGAATTATCCTCCGGGAAGCCAGCCCAGGCACGTTCTCATGGCTATTCAAAGGAGCAAGTCCTAAGCGGCGATGTGCAAGCACTTTGGAAGCCTCTGCCTGTGACATGTTTGCTCACATCCTGTTGGTCACTGACACAAGCCATGTGGCCAGGTACAGAGTGGAATGGCTCAGCACAACTGTGAGCAAAAGGTGCGGATACAGGGAAGGGTGGAGAATTGGGGATTTTTAAAATAGTACATTCTTGCACAAATATCGTTGAGTGTTATCTGATTATTCTGTGGAACAAATTGCTAGAAGCAGAATTGCTAGGTTAAAGGTGTATGCTTTTCTGAAGACTCTGAAAGTAAATGAATTGTTCTCCAGAATGGTATACCCACTTATATTCCCATTAACAGCAAATGAGAAAGCAGATTTCTGTATGATCGTGATGCACAGAAAAAATCCTGCACAAACTGTGGACACTCTAGGGTTTGTGTTTAAGTTGCATAATGTGCCCCAAAGGTTCATAGACATTAAACAGGAAAAATTGATTATCCTAGAAGTTCCAGGAGAGAGAACTTAGTGTGGTCCTTTGGAAATGCATGAGGGACAGAGAAGGTAATTGTGTATCCTGGTTTTCATGGAAACATCTTGGTTTACCCTGTTGTCCTAGCTTAGTTACCAGGTAAAGGGCACTTTAACTAAGATCATTCCCTTTGACCCAAAACCCCTTCATTCATGAAACTCATGGTTTTTTAGGTTTTGTTTTGAAAGTTTATTATGTGGTGGATATGGTGCCAGGCACTGAGGAGACAGTAGTGAGCAGAATCAGACATGGTCCCTGTCCTCATGGCACTTTCAGTCTAATAGGGGAGAAACAGTGATGGAAGTGCAGCAGAGGTGAGTGCGGAAGGGGGACATCCGTGGCGCCAGGAGCATTTATCTAGTGGGAAGATCTGATCTTGCCATAGAGGTCAGGGAAGAATCCAAGAGGGAGTAATGCTTTAGCTGGGAGTGGAAGGATACAGTAGGTTTACCCAGGGGTAGTCATTCCTGGGGCAGGTGAGACCATGTGCAAAGACTGTCACAGAAGGAGGCAGGTACAGACAAGTCTGTGAATGAAGACTGGTGAAGCTGCAGGGGAGAGAAGCAGGGGACTTGGGGTGAAGTCAGATTGGAGAGATACTAGATAAGGGATACTGGTCATGCCTACCCAGTGTCCCCTACATCCTTCATCCCTCCCAACAGAAGCCCAGCCTTGTTCAGGAATCCAGACACTCCCACACAGTTTTCTGCCACTGGGGATACCAACTTCACTACCAGTTCAAGAGAGTAATTCCTTTCCCAGTGACTGGTTTACTTTTCAGCATGAGCTCTAATTCTTTTCTTGCAAATGAGAAGTCAAGGCAAGTTCCCTGTGAACTTCCAAGAAAAGTTTCCTTGCTTCTAAGAGTCAAAAAAAAAAGATGACCCTTGGTTGTTCCTCTGAGTTTTGTCAAATCTGAATGTGAAGCCTGGAGCAGCTGCAGACATCTTCTTCCCCTGAGGATGAGGATGGCAGAGCAGATAGGTGGAAAGAACTCTTTCCCTTGAGAAAGCTTGAGTTGCTGAATCAGCTTGCCTTGAAGGTTATCCTACCTCAGGACTTCCTGTTATGTGGGATACTAAAATTCCTTATTGTTCAGTCAAGATTGAGTTCAAGTTTCTGTTACTTCTGATCAAAATGTCATAATAATAAAGAAAGCTATACACAATGTCCTTATTGATGTCGCAACCTATGTTAAGGATTGTTTTTTTTTCTTTGCCTTTATCTGAAGATCAATTGGAAGACATTAGAGAGTTTTAAGCAGAAAGCATGATCCATATTTTCAGTTTGCAAAAGATCACTCCTGTTGCTGTGTGGAGAGAAGATTCTAGAGAGACAAGAGTGGATGCAGGGAAATCAGTTAGCAGGACTTTCCTTTGGATGGAGAATATGGAACATCTATCTTGGGCCCCACACCTGAAGTGGGAAGCTTCAGAATGAACATTATTTCAATCAACATCATTAAAATTTAGTTTTGAAGTTGCTGTCTTTAACAATATTTCATGGAGCCAATAAAAGATGCCTATAAAGAATGGCCTCCTTTCGAGGGCCAGTATTTTGGATGAACTCTTCACTGGCTTGGGCTACTCTGGGTACCACCATATTCATAGGAGAGCCCTAGATGGTGACATGTAAGAGATGGCAGCCTGAACAGAAGGTCATGACAGTGGAGGTGGGGAAGAGTGGACAGAAATATTTTGTAAGTAATGTTTTGGTAATAGAATGAATAGAGCTAAGAAAGGAGAGAGATGTTGAGGGTGACCTTCAGGTTTCTCTGCAAATGGAGGAAATGACTGTGGCATTAGATGATATGGAAAATTCTGGAAGAGTCCCCAGTTGGGGTCAAAGGTCCACTCTGCATTCAGTTTGGACATGTTAAGTTGGCTGTACCTTTAGGATATTCAAGGGGAGGTTCCAAAAAGGTGGGGTGTGATGATCAGAGGACAGATTTGGACTGGAGTTAACAGTTTAGTCATGTGCATTTTAGGAATTAATTGAAATTGTGGACCTGGATAAAGTGGCTTTAGATGAGAAGAGACCTAAGTGAGAGGAGACTTAGGGCCAGGCCTGGTGGACTGGGGCAGAGGAAGATGAGGCCTGCATGACTATGGAGAGACTTTTGTCAGAGAGATAGAAAGAGAACAGAAAAGTGGTGTTATGGGGACAAGGGAACAGAGTATTTTAAAAAGTAGATAGTTCACAAAGGGTCTGAGAATTGTTGAAAAGTCAAAGAAGTATGACAGCTAGTCCCTGAAGATCGTCCCCAATGAATCATGCCTCCAAAAATTCCTACCTTTGTGTAGTGTCCTCCCACTCTGAATGAGGGCTGATCCTGTCCAACCAACAAACTGCAGCAGAAAGGACACTATGTGACTTTTGAAGTTAGGGCATATGAATCTTTGCAGCATCTACTTTGGCCTCTTGAAATGTTTGCTCAGAGGGATGCCAGTCACCATGTGAGTCTGTTTACCTTTAGATCAGCATGCTGTGAAGACGCCCAGACTAACCATGCAAAGATGCCACATGCAAGGAGAAAGGAAGAGAGGAGAGAAGGGGGAGGTATGCCCGGCCAGTTGTGCCAGCTCTTCCTCCTGAGTACTGGACGTGTGAGGGAAGAAGCCACCTCAGGTGCCAGGATGATGTGGGTCTTTTGAGAGGCCCCATGTGAGAGCTTCCCAGCGGATCCTAGTCAATCCGCAGAACCATGAGAGAGGAAAATAAATTCTTATATCAAGCTCCTGAATTTTATAGTGGGACAGGAAGGGAATTGAAAACAAAATAGTCTGGTTGATTTGGAGGTCATTCCTGTTTGGGAAGAGCAGGGGCAGAAGCCAGATCTGAGTGGGCTGAAGAATGGTTGAAGCTGAAGAAATTAAGAAAGTGAAGAAAGCTGCCTTTTGGAGAAGTCTGGCTGTGGGTGGGAGGAGGTACAAAGGTTGGTAGCTGGAAGAGGATGTGAGATGAGGGAGGGTTTTTAACAAATGGTCTCTGCCACTTCAGCATATTTTAAAAGTACTACCAATAAAGTACTCTTATTAAAAAAAAAGACTGAAGCCAAATCAAATCAAGTTTCTGTTGTAATTTACCAGTTTACCAGAAATGTGAGGAGTAGAGGCACAAGTTATCCATACTGAAAGGACGTGATCAGCATAATCAAGCATTTGGGATAGTTTAGTCATAAATGACCCAAGAAATCAATGACATTTTAGTGAATAAGGTGAGTAGCCTGTTACAGGATAAAAACAAGAGGCCTAACAATAAGATACAATATAAGGACATTGCTTGAATCTTGGTTTGAACAACTAAACTATAAAAAGATATCCTGAGACAATTGGGAAAATGAAATATGGACTGGGTATTAGAAGATATTAAGGAATCACTGTCAATTATTTAGCTGTAATAATGACTTGGAGGTTATGATTTTTAAGATATGCTTTTAGCAGTTGGAGATACATATTGTGATTACCTGATACATGGGATTCGCTTTAAAATATATTGGTAAAATGGTAATAATTGTCGAGGCTGGATGATGGGTGAGTGGGGGTTCATTATACTAGTTTTTCGATTTTTGAAGTTATGTGAAAATTCATATAATCAAAAGTTTCAAAAACTATTGAAACATTCTTCCCTCTATTAAGGATTTATAGACAACAATTGGGGTAACATTCAGTTGGGATAGGTGAATATAGTTTGTCTTTATTAACTCTGTGATTCACCAACTGGGATATTGAAGAGAATCCTCCTACTAATTTGTTCCTCTAGTGACACTCTACAATGGGAAAACAGAGCCAAAAGGAGAGATTCCGTTGAGAGGACGTGACTGAAAACACAGGAGAGATGAGGCATATTGGAAGTGTAAGATTCTGAGAAAGCGAGTGAGGTGGATCCAGGGTCATGGTGAGGGATGGGGCCCGTGGAGCCAGGTACATGTGTGTGGTGTCTAGGGGAGGAAGGGATTCTCATTTGGCAGCACCTAAATCCTTAGAGAATTAGGAGCGAGGTCAAATGCTGCAAGGTTGAGGGGTTGATAGTTAAGAAACTGTGATTGGAAGAGAACAGAAGAGATTTGCCAGAGAATGGGGAGTGAGTTTACCAGGGAAACAGAGCAGAATTATAGGGCACCATAGAATCGTTTAGAATAAACTGATGGACCAGAGATCTTAAGCTGGGTAAGGACAACAATGGAAGGAAAATGCCAATGGACTGGGAGGAAAAAGGGGCCTTGCTGGTGTGGCCACGGTGAACGGTGTTGAAGAAGGAACCCATCTTCAGAGATCTGGATTCAGTGAGTGTGGGACCATTCATCTGGGTGTTTATGAGAGTCCAGGTGATTGTAATGCAGGTGCATTATTCTTGGACCGTAGTTGGAGAAACACCACCTGCGGCTGGAAAGGGAGAGAAGCCAGCTTGGGGTGGGAGACCTGTCATGTTCCCATGGGTAAGCCTGGTGCACAGACAACGGGACGTAGGTGCGCTGATTGTCTGAGGTGGCTCTCCAGGTTTCTTGGCCTGAGGGGTTACAATTTGAGGGCCCAACCTGTCCAGTGGGGCGCCCTTCCCAGGGTCCTGCGAGGGGCTCCAACACAAAGGTGGGTGGCCTTGAAAATAATCCTGTTGGTGTTGGCCCCAGGGGCTTCTCATTCAGGGACTAGAAGTACTGGGAGTTTTGTTGTTTGTTGTTTGTTTTTGCAACTTCTGATTCTAGAAATCAAAATGGGCTTTCAAAACCAAACAACCAACTAACACTGTTGAAGTTAACATATTTGGGCTAATTGTTTTCCTTTTCATTTAGACTTATTTCCCACCGAGTGTGAGGTAGCACTTTCAAGTAAATCTTTGGTAATTTCCAGGCATAAAGCAATTGCTTTCATTTCCCAGCAGGACACACTGAAGTGGGCTCATTTGTAGAAAGAATGGGAATAGCAGTTTTTATAGCTTAAGGCCTGGAAGAAAACTGCTTTTTTTCCTGACAATCATAATCCACTCATGCTATAAAAACACATTTCAAAGTCAAAAGAACTCTGAAAGTCTGGAATGTGATAGAAGGATTATTAGGACATATCTTATTAGCCAATTTATCTACAATCTGGATACATTTATGTTTTATTTCTCATCTCTAGCAACTTCCTCAGCCACAGACCCCATGAGTTGCCAGGATGTCAAAGAATTAAGCTTGCTTCAAATTAGTAGAAGTAACAGGAGTACAGAGAGAATGGCCCTCTTTTTTTCTGGCTTCCACTGTGATCGTTTGCTTTGAATTTGCTGCGGCAGAGTGAAAGGAAGGCGGGTGCTCTGGGGAGGTGGGTGCCGCCTGAATAAACACCCAACCCGGGGGCCAGCAGGTCCTGGGGCCACTGTCAGGACAGCGGGCGAGCAGGGCAGGAGCAAGGCTGGCTTGCTCAGGGGAGCTGGATTAGGGAGGCTGAGCTGAGGGGATTTGAGTGGTGCCTGGGGAAATCCCGAACCATTTAAATGAGTTATTTAAATCTGACAGACAAATTGGTGTTTTAAGATTTACCAGCAGTGATGGGCAGGATGAGGTAGAAGGGATGGGGCCAGTGTGTGTGTTTGTGTCAGTGTGTATTTGTGTGTGTGTAACAAAGTGGTTGTAACAGAGGGGTGGTAACAGAGGTCGGGGCTCTAAAAACACACACTGAGCACCTCCGTGTACCTTGCCTCGGCCCAGGCCCCTCCTGCTGGCAGGTGATCTCAGTGAACAGAGCGAGCATCCCCCTTTTTGTCCAATCCAGAACCTTGGCATCTTTCTTAACACTTCCTCTCCTTTTCTCCCCCAATTACCAAGTCATCCTGTCAATTGCAAGCCTCTTGCATCTGCCTATTCTCCCTCAGCCCTACTTCCTTTAACCTACATCTCTCCCGTGATTGTGGGCCTCCCTGCCTCTGTCTCCACTCTAACTCCTTCTCCCTGTGGCAGCTGTTGTGGGCTGGGGATGGCCTTCTTAAAGCACATCAGACCAGGCCACCTCCCCCAGCAGGAGCCCTCTGTGCACTCTGCATAGTCTTCCAGGCAGAGTTCAAAAGCCTCAGCAGAGCCGGGAGGCCCTTGACATCCGGGTCTGCTTAGCTCTCCCTCCTTCCCAGGGCTCTTGCCTCCCCACCTTGAAGCTCGGCACGTGCCTGTGCAAAAATGCATTTTGTGCCTTTCAGGGGTCGCATCTCTTTCTTCTCCTTTATAGAGATAATGTCCTCCATTCAGAGATACCCCTCCTCTCTGACTTATTCTTCAGAAAACATTTAGAGATCCCTTCCTTCCAGAAGCTCTTTCTGCCTACAGGTGCCCCCTGGGTGCTTCCAAAGAATTGTCTCTATGGCCACCCTAGAGCTTACCACAGCATATCATTGCTGGTCTTCTCACCTCTGCACAGGAGCTTTTAGGGCTTAAGGGTGGCATCTTCCTCCTGCACCCTCCTGACACTTAAATGGTGCTTAGTAAATACTCATCATATGGAAATGCATGAATTCACAAGAACGTGGGTGGTGGTAGTGGCAGGAGAGTGTAGTGGTCCTAGTTTGCAGATAAAGAGACTGAGTGTCAGAGAGTGATTTAATAATTTGTCCAAGGCTTCTCAGTTGCACAGCCCAGAATCCACCTCAGGGTCTCTGGTTTCTTGTTTAGGGATTTTCTTCTTTCTTGTAGTCATAGTTTGAAGACCATCAAAGAAAAGAGTCCTGTAGCATACCTTCAATTCTGGCTAATCATTCAGAAAGCTTCCAGTGGGGCCACTGTGGGAAGAAGTATGACAAAAGATGAGGAGGCTTTGATATATTAGTAAGGGATTTCATAAACGGAAGTGTTATTAGGTGTGGAGATTACAGAAGGCTAGGAGTTCAAATGAACAATTTTCAGACATAATTTGAACATTTATTTCATTGAAGTTATTATTCAAAACACAAATCCTCCCTGTTTCTGAAAGTCCAAGTGTCTGGTTGCATGTGTTCATTGCTGTTTTTTTTTTCTTCACTCCAGTAAATGCTCTTTGCCTACCATTTTTCTTGATTGACTGGAAGAACTGCATTGAAGAATGATAGATGTTGTTCATTTAACGCCCACATTTACTTTTCCTCTAAACTAGAACTCTGTTGATGATGGATCAGACTTCTCCCCCATTTAGCACCCATGCAAAACATCGCAAAAGATTGGATCTGCGGCTCGGATAATGTTTTTGCAGCAATCTGTTCAAGCCGCAGCAGGCATGCTGAGTGGCATGGAAGCTCTTAATGAAACGCTGGCGGATATTAGGGTTTTATGGACTGGAAAACAGTACAAATCAAAGCACTCTGCTTACTGTTTATCTGTTTAGAACATTTTTATTTTCTAAACCTAGCAATGTTCATCTTTTTCATCCAGCATTTTGGTTTGGCTCTTCACATATTGATTTTCCCATTCCCTGGCATGCTCTGCTGGTCAGGGCGCTCAGGTGTGCTGGCTGTGTGAGTGCCGGCCGGGGGGGGGGCCAGGATGAGGCCATTCTCTGCCCAGAGACCCCTTGGCTCAAGGGCTGGGGGGCAGGGCTCACCATTATGCCTCTCTTTCCCCTTTCTGTTTTCCCCAAGAGCCCGCAGGGTTGACCTTCTATATGAGTTTCTTCCCAATGTTTACATACACATCTTACAGCAAAAGCAGCATTTTTTTTCATTCTCTTCTTAAATTTTATAAAGAAATATAATAGACAAGTTCCCAGCAGGGAGCAAACCACAGATGGTTTGCCCAGGTTCAGCAATTTTTTTCTGGGAAGGGCCAGACAGCAGATACTTTTAGCTTTGCAGATCACATATTGTCTCTGTCAGAACTAGCCTTAGACAGCACCTAAATGAAGGGCGGCGGGAGTGCTGTGTGCTAGTCACACTGCCTTTACAAAAAGAGACTGGATGGTGGGCATTTGGTGTGTGAGTCAAAGTTTGCTGACCCCTGGCTTAAGTGAAAAGGCTTTAAGGGACAATGTACAGCTAAGTGGTCAGGGACACTGAGGTACCCAGTGACTCCAGCAGCAGGAAATGCCGAAGGGCCAGAAGAAGGAACGGCATGACTGGTGTCCAGTGAGAATGGGGCCCTGGAGGCATGGAGCAGGGGAGAAACTCCCACCTCCTTTGCCTCCCTGCCTTGGGTCTCCTGCCTGTGTCTTCCCATTGTCCCATGCCATCAGGGGCCAGCCAGCCAGGGCCTGGTGCTGAAGTCCACAGGGGACAGCAGCTCAGAGCCCAGAGCAGGAGTGGCAGGGGGAGAGCAGAGCAGGGAGGAGGCGGGTGGGGGCAAAGGGAGAATAAGCTGCATGGGTGACGTCTCTTTGGGTCCTGACGTCTTAGAAGCCACTCATTTCGTGGGGGCGGTGGGGGGGGAGTTAGCTTGGCTGGCCACATCCCTTGACACTGACTATTGTAGAGAATATTCCTCACAACACGGTGCCAGGTTCGCCATATCCCTGGTTACAGTGATAGTTGCAGGGAAAGACATATGGTCTAAGTCAGGCTGATGAGATCTAGGCACAGAACCTTTGTTTGAACTGTTGAGAAAGAGAAGCTCTTTTTTTTTTTTCTGGTAGATCTATGGCTAGAACTTGGGAAGCCAACTGACCATGTGGTGGGGCTCTCACAGGGGAGAGCCTGTGCTCAGTAATCACAGGGGAAAGCACAGGGCCTGGAGCATGGGGAGAAATTCAGGTTCTGATACTGTCACTGAGCCCCTGGGTCAAGCTATATCTGACACCCATTTCTCAAGTGAGCCAATGCACTCCCCTTTTATTGAGAATGGTTTCCTGTTTCTAGAAACAGAAAAAATCCTGGCTAAAGGAGAAATATCAGATTTATCTCTGGAGCCAAGGCTCCTTCTCCACAGCTGTGTGGACTTCACACATGGCACAATATTCACCAAAACATGCATGAGACAATGATTCTCCTGCTCTATGTGAATGTTTTCATACATGCATGCAGCTGCATTCTAGCGACGGTATTTATTGCTAGCTTGTACATTTCTCAGACACAAAAATCTCACTTTTTTGAATATCTGCATGGCATGGACCTCATATGGCACAAAGACAATGCCTTCCTAGGTAATTACATAGGTGTGGTGATAACCCTAGCCTCCCAGCAGTCCTGAGATGCCACGTAGATAGCTGCGGCTCTGGGGCAGTGATGTTAATATGGTATCTGCCCAGGTCTACGTTGTTTTGCAGTGACTTTTCCTTTGCTTGAACAGAGGGCTTCACACCATGCATCACCTTCATCAGTCAGCAATTCCCAAAGCTTTAAATTTTATGGGCCAGAAAAATGTCCAAAACAGAACTGACACAAAGATATCAACTTCATTTTGCTAAGTAAGAACAGTTCACAAATGAAATAAAACAACTGCAATACTAGGACTTCCGGGAAGAGGGTGGCGTGAACAGGGCAGTGGAAATCCCCTCCCAAAACCATATATATTTATGAAAATACAACAAACACAACTATTCCTAAAAGAGAGACCAGAAGATATAGGATGGCACCCAGCCTGCAGCTACACCTGAGAGGACTCAGCACCCCACAAAGCAGGTAAGATACGGAACCACAACCCAGCAGGACCCGAGCACTCCCCCACCACAGCGCACCGGAGGGAGGAGAGGATTCAGAACCGGGAGGGAGTGGAAGTACAGGCCCGTGAAATAACCAGCCCTCGTCATCTGCACCGGGAGCACTGACACACATCGCGTGGTGTATCGGAGATTGGAGAGTCAGAGGTGCAGGATCTGAGCCAGGGAATGCACCAGGGTCCTCTCAGCCACTCCCCAGGACAAAATAAAAGCGCAAGCCTTTTAACAGTCTTAAAGCAACAGGGGCCCAAAGGAGGAGCAGGATCATCCCAGTACACTCAGCCCAGCAGGCTGGAGTCCTGGGGAATTTTGGACCCCTTGCCTGGTGACTGGGAAAAAGAAGCTGCACTGAGACTTCCCACAGAGATCAGCAGGCTACCATTCGTTCCCGCCCTGGCCAGAGCTTCAACGGGCCCTGCGGAGTGGCGCAGCTGTGGCTGCTGAATACTGGAGCAGCAGCACCACCTACAGCATCCTCGCAGAATCTACTCCCAACGGGTTTTTTTTTCTTTCTTCTTTTCTTTCTTTCTTTCTTTTTTCTCTTTTCTCTTTTCTTTCTTTTCCCTTTTTTTAATCTTCTTTTTTTTCTTTTTAAAAGTCTTAAAGAGCCCAGCTGACATACGTGGCACCTACCAGCGACCACGTCTATCGCCAGGAAAAGACAGAGGAATATAGTACAAACAAACCTTACCCAGATCCAGACAACACCAGAGAGGGAGTATGATGGGATGGAAATGCACAATCTTCCTGAAAAAGAATTCAGAATAAAAGTCATAACCATACTGATGGATCTACAAAGAAATATGTAAGTGAGGGAAGTGAGGAAAGACAATGCAGAAATCAGACAAGCAATCAACGGGCTTAGCAGCAGACTGGACAAGGTGCAAGAGACTGTTAATGGAATAGAAATCAAAGAACAGGAATACAGAGCAGCTGAGGCAGAGAAAGATAAAAGGATCTCTAGGAATGAAAGAATATTAAGAGAACTCTGTGACGAATTCAAACAGAACAATACTCGCATTATAGGAGTACCAGAGGAAGAAGAGAGAGAAAAAGGGATAGAAAGTGTCTTTGAAGAAATGATTGCTGAAAACTTCCCCATGCTGGGGAAGGAAATAGTCTCACAGTCCACAGAAGCCCACAGATCTCCCAACACAAGAGACCCAAGGAAGACAATACCAAGACACATAATAATTAAAATGGCAAAGATCAAAGATAAGGACAGAGTATTAAAAGCAGCTAGAGAGAGAAAAAAGATCACCAACAAAGGAAAACCCATCAGACTATCATCAGACTTCTCAACAGAAATGCTACAGGCCAGAAGAGAATGGCATGATATATTTAACATAATGAAACCGAAGGGCCTCAAATCAAAAATATTGTATCCAGCACTATTATCATTTAAATATGATGGAGGGATTAAACAATTTCCAAACAAGCAAAAGCTGAGAGAGTTTGCCTCCCATAAACCACCTCTACAGAATATCTTAAAGGGACTGCTCAAGATGGGAGCACTCCTAAGGCTAGAAAGAGGTCACCAGAGAAAATAAAATCATAGCAAAAAAAAGCAGACCATCCAAATACTAACTAAAGGCAAAGAATAAAACACCTAGTATATAAAGAATGGAGGAGGAAGAATAAGAAGGGAGAGAAATAAAGAATCATCAGACTGTGTTTACAATAACTTAACAAGAAAGTTAAGTTAGACTGTTAGATAGTAGAGAAGCTACCCTTGAACCTTTGGTAACCATGAATCTAAAGCTTGCAATGGCAATAAGTACATATCTATCAATAATCACCCTAAATGTAAATGGCCTGTATGCACCAATCAAAAGACACAGAGTAATAGAATGGATACAAAAGCAAGACCCATTTATATGCTGCTTACAGGAGACTCACCTCAAACCCAAAGACTAAAGGTGAAGAAATGGAAAAAGATATTTCATGCAAACAACACGGAGAAAAAAGCAGGTGTTGCAGTACTTGTATCAGACAAAATAGGGTTCAATACGAAGAAAGTAGCAAGAGATAAAGAAGGACATTACATAATGATAAAGGGGTCATTCCAACAAGAGGATATAACCATTTAAAATATATATGCACCCAACACAGGAGTGCCAGCATATGTGAAACAAATACTAACAGAATTAAAGGAGGAAATAGAAAGCAATGCAGGCATTTTAGGAGACGTCAACACATCACTCACTCCAAAGGACAGATCAACCAGACAGAAAATAAGTAAAGACACAGAGGCACTGAACAACACACTAGAACAGATGGACCTAACAGACATCTACAGAACTCTACACCCAAAAGCAACAGGATATATATTCTTCTCAAGTGCACATGGAACATTTTCCAGAATAGACCACATACTAGGCCACAAAAAGAACCTCAGTAAATTCAAAAATATTGAAATTCTAGCAACCAACTTCTCAGATCACAAAGGTATAAAACTAGAAATAAATTTTAGAAAGAAATCAAAAAGGCTCACAAATACATGGAGACTTAACAACATTCTCCTAATTAATCAATGGGTTAACGACGAAATCAAAACAGAAATCAAAGAATATATGGAGACTAATGACAACAACAACACAAAGCCACAACTTCTGTGGGACGCAGCAAAGGCAGTTCTAAGAGGAAAGTATATTGCAATCCAGGCCTATTTAAAGAAGGAAGAACATTCCCAAATGAATAGTCTAAAGACACAATTACAGAAATTGGAAAAAGAAGAACAAATGAGGCCCAAAGTCACCAGAAGGAGGGACATAATAAAGATTAGAGAAGAAATAAATAAAACTGAGAAGAAAAAAACAATAGAAAAAAATCAATGAAACCAAGAGCTGGTTCTTTGAAAAAATAAACAAAATAGATAAACCCCTATCCAGACTCATTAAGAGAAAAAGAGAATCTACACACATAAACAGAATCAGAAATGGGAAAGGAAAAATAACGACGGACCCCACAGAAATACAAAGAAACATAAGAGAGTATTATGAGAATCTATATGCTAACAAGCTGGAAAACATAGAAGAAATGGACAACTTCTTAGAAAAATACAACCTTCCAAAACTGACAAAGCAAGAAACAGAAAAACTAAACAGACCAATCACCAGCAACAAAGTTGAATTGGTAATCAAAAAACTACCCAAGAACAAAACCCCCGGACCAGATGGATTCACCTCTGAATTCTACCATACATATAGAGAAGAAATAACACTCATTCTCCTTAAAGTTTTCCAAGAAATAGAAGAGGAGGGAATACTTCCAAACTCATTCTATAAAGCCAGCATCACTCTAATACCAAAACCAGGCAAAGACCTCACCAAAAAAGAAAATTACAGACCAATATCCCTGATGAACGTAGATGCAAAAATACTCAACAAAATATTAGCAAACCGAATTCAAAAATACGTCAAGAGGATCATATACCAGGATCAAGTGGGATTCATCCCAGGGATGCAAGGATGGTACAACATTCGAAAATCCATCAACATCATCCACCACATCAACAAAAAGAAGAACAAAAACCACATGATCATCTCCATAGATGCTGAAAAAGCATTTGACAAAATTCGGCATCCATTCCTGATTAAAACTCTCAACAAAATGGGTATAGATGGCAAGTACCTCAACATCATAAAGGCCATATATGACAGTCCCACAGCTAACATCATACTTAACAGTGAGAAGCTGAAAGCTTTTCATCCAAGATCGGGAACAAGACAGGGATGCCCACTCTCTCCGCTGTTATTCAACATAGTACTGGAGGTCCTAGGCACGGCAATCAGACAAAACAAAGACATACAAGGCATTCAGATTGGTAAAGAAGAAGTCAAATTGTCACTATTTGCAGATGACATGATATTGTACATAAAAAACCCTAAAGACTCCACTCCAAAATTACTAGAATATCTGAATTCAGCAAAGTTGCGGATACAAAATTAACACACAGAAATCTGTTGCTTTCTTATACACTAACGATGAACTAACAGAAAGAGAAATCAGAAAAACAATTCCAGTCACAATTGCATCAAAAAATAAAATACCTAGGAATAAACCTAACGAAGGAAGTGAAAGACCTGTACTCTGATAACTACAAGACACTCCTAAGAGAAATTAAAGAGGACACTAACAAATGGAAATTCATCCCATGCTCTTGGCTAGTAAGAATAAATAATGTCAGAATGGCTATACTACCTAAAGCAATCTACAGATTCAATGCAATCCCTATCAAACTACCAACAGCTTTCTTCAATGAACTGGAACAAATAATTCTAAAATTTGTATGGAACCACAAAAGACCCTGAATAGCCAAAGCAATCCTGAGAAGGAGGAATAAAACAGGGGGAATTACGCTCCCTGACTTCAAGCTCTACTACAAAGCCACAGTAATCAAGACAATTTGGTATTGGCACAAAAACAGACCCACAGACCAGTGGAACAGAATAGAAAATCCAAATATTAACGCAAATATATACAGTCAATTAATATATGATAAAGGAGCCTTAGATATACAATGGGGAGATGACAGCCCCTTAGCAGCTGGTGTTGGAAAAACTGGACAGCTACATGTAAGAGAATGAAATTGGACTACTGTCTAACCCCATACACAAAAGTAAACTCAAAATGGATCAAAGACTTGAATGTAAGTCATGAAACCATAAAACTCTTAGAAAAAAACAGGCAAAAATCTCTTGGACATAAACATGAATGACTTCTTCATGAACATATCTCCCCGGGCAAGGGAAACACAAGCAAAAATGAACAAGTGGGACTATATCAAGCTGAAAACCTTCTGTATAGGAAAGGACACCATCAGTAGAACAAAAAGACATCCTACAGTATGGGCGAATATATTCATAAATGACGCATCCGATAAGGGGTTGACATCCAAAATGTATAAAGAACTCACGCACCTCAACAAACAAAAAGCAAATAATCTAATTAAGAAATGGGCAGAGGACATGAATAGACACTTCTCCAAAGAAGAAATTCAGATGGCCAACAGGCACATGAAAAGATGCTCCACATCATTAATCATCAGAGAAATGCAAATTGAAACCACAATGAGATATCACCTCACACCAGTGAGGATGGTCAACATCCAAAACACAAACAACAACAAATGTTGGTGAGGATGTGGAGAAAAAGGGAACCCTCCTATACTGCTGGTGAGAATGCAAATTAGTTCAACCATTGCGGAAAGCAGTACGGAGGTTCCAAAACTCAAAATAGAAATACCATTTGACCCAGGAATTCCACTCCTAGGAATTTACCCTAAGAATGCAGCAGCCCAGTTTGAAAAAGACAGATGCACCCCTATGTTTATCGCAGCACTATTTACAATAGCCAAGAAATGGATGCAACCTAAGTGTCCATCAGTAGATGAATGGATAAAGAAGATGTGGTACATATACACAATGGAATATTATTCAGCCCTAAGAAGAAAAAAATCCTACCATTTGCAACAACATGGATGGAGCTAGAGGGTATTATGCTCGGTGAAATAAGCCAAGCCGAATAAGACAGGTGTCAAATGATTTCACTCATATGTGGAGTATAAGAACAAAGAAAAAAGCTGAAGGAACAAAACAGCAGCAAACTTACCGAACCCAAGAACAGACTAATAGTTACCAAAGGGAAAGGACCTGAGGAGGATGGGTGGGAAGGGAGGGATAAGGGGGAAAAAGGCAGTATGATTAGCAGATGTAATGTTGGGGGGGCATGGGGAGGGCTATACAACTCAGAGAAGACAAGTAGTGACTCTATAGCATCTCACTATGCTGATGGACAGTGACTGTAATGGGGTTGGTGGGGGGGAGCTGATGAAGGGGGTAGTTTAATAACCATAATATTGCACATGTAATTGTAGATTAATGATACCAAAGTAAATTATAAAAATAAATAAATAAATAAAAATAAAACAAAGAAATTCATTAAAAATAACAACTGCCACCTACTATTTCATAAGAGAATGGACATTTTCACATGTCTGAAAGGAGAGAATAAAAGAAAAGCCCCTGAACAGAGTACATTTATCTTTAAGAAAAATTTATGTCTTTGGGGATGCTGCATCCAGAGGGACACTTGTGCATGGCCAGGCCACCTGGACTAGGGGCATGAGGGGCCTCAGTGCAGTCCTCAGTCTACTTGCCAAGCCATGTGCCCTGCATGAGCTGCATCCACTCCAATGAAGTTGAGCTTTTTCTTTGCACAACGGGGCCTCCTGCCTGCTAAGCTGTGTGCTGACAGGGCTGTGTCTTCCCCGAAAGGGCAACTTCTAATCTTGCCCAGAACACTTTCATAGCTGGAGGAGCCCTCCACAACATCGTTTTATTTTATAATGTTTCACCAGGAGCTGTGTTTTGAGCAGTGCCTGGTACGCAATGGGTGCTCAAGAAATGTGTTCAATGCTTGTTGAAGGGCTGACGGGAACTCCATCGAGGGCCATTCCCTGTCTGCAGAGTGACATTAGGGAGCCATGGTGGTCCTCCATAGCACAGCTATGGGAATCAGTTTCAAGTCATTTTCTCATCTCTTTGGTGTCCAAAGGAAAGGAATGGAGGGGAGGACGAGAGAAGCAGCCTGCCTCTCAATTCCTTGAGGACTATAAGGAAACCAGCCTTGTTTAAGTGCCTGCACTGTGCCAGGTAGGGCCTTCCAGCCTTTGTATGTTTTACAGCTCAGGTAACAGAGGTTTGGGGGATTAAATAACCGGCTGCAGGTCACCTAGTGGCACCCTGAGATATTTGACTGCAGAGTCCCTATTGCTACGATCCGTGTAGAGTTCCACCAGGTCTCTGCACTCAGGACTGCTAAACAAACAGGGCCATCTGCACCAGCTCTCTGGGAAGTTGCCGAGTCCTGGCATCTGTGCTCAGCTTCCCCCGTCTCACTTTTCAGCCCTTCTGTCACTTCCCCCAGCTCCACATCAGCTCCCAGCCCCCAGCCCATCCTATGTCTGGTGCTCATGGACAGCACGACTTCTGGGGGCCCACTCGTTTCCTAAGGCTGCCATAGCGAAGTGCCGTGAACTTGGTGACCTCGAGTAACAGGCCTTTATTCTCTCCTAGTTCTGGAGGCTGGAAGTCCGGTATCATGTCCACGGGACTGAAATCAAGGTACAGGCAGGGCTACACTTCCTCCAGAAGCTCTCAGGGAAAATCTGTTCTTTCTCTCTCTCTGCTCCTGGAGCTACAGTGTTTGAATCATGGCCCTTTCTTCCATCTTCAAAGCCAGCAGAACAGCACCTTCAGATCTCTCTCAGCTTCCACTGCCATTCACCTTCTGCCTTCCGCGTGTGTGTACAATCTCTTTCCCTCTCCCTTATGAGGATACTTGTGATGGCATTCAGGGCCCACCCAGATACCCAGGATAATCTCCTCATCTCAAAATCCTCAGTTTAGTCACATCTGCAAAAATGTTACCATATGAGGTCACACACAAAAGCCAGGGACTTGGACCTGCTATTTTTGCGTGGCCATGATTCAGCCTTCCACCGAGGGTAGGCGACGTGCTCGAGGTCACACAGCCAGTGTGGTGCTCGGACGCAGGCATGGTCACTCCAGAGCACACCTCAGCACCCCGCCGTCTTGCTGAAGGGGTGACCGCGCAAACCAGCGTACATCAGGGTGGCAATGACCTGAGATCCAGATGTGGCTATTTGCGGGAAGCTATTAAATAGCCTTCAATAGTGTTGGAGGTTAAAACAGAATGGAAGAGACTTCTCCTTTTTATAAAACCTAATTGAACCGGCTTGAGCCCTCTTTGCAACTAGGCCAGGTCTCTGTCATTTTAACAAGCAACCGTAAGGAAACATGGGTTCATTTCGCTGTTTATAGCTGTCATCGGACTTGGGATCTATTCACAAATATGAAACATCTGATGAAGAACTAGATGGGGGGAAGGAAGGAAGCCCTTGAAGAGGAGAGATGATAAATAGCCAAGGAACTGTTTTCTCCTCAGCCGTGTCCTTCCTCCCAGGAAGCCAGTGGAATCGGGTCCCTCACAGGGTCCTCAGGGCTTCCGAGTGCAGATGCCGGACACAGCAGCCCGGTGGCCTATGTCCTGCTTGATGAGCCTGGAAACTCTCCTTCTCCAGACGCTTTCCTTGCTTTGCCCTGTGTTTGGAAGCCAGAGAACTGAATGAGAAGAGGGACCAAAGGAATGCTGCCTAAGTGATATAAAGACTCCTGTTTTAGAGGAAAAGACAACAGGAGAACACTTCATACCTAGCAGTTACTATGTGCCATACACATTATATATTGCCTTCCCTTAACCTCATTTCACAGATGTAGGAAATAAGGCCTAGGAAGGTGAAGTAACTTGCCTAAAATAAAACTTCCAGTAGACGGTGAAGCAAGAAGGCCAAGTTGTCCCATTCTTGCCCCACCGACTTTTTTTTTTATGGTATCATTAATATACAATCACATGAGCAACATTGTGGTTACTAGATTCCCCCCATTATCAAGTCCCCACCACCTACCCCATTACAGTCACTGTCACACCACTGACTCTTTAGTGTGAAGGTTAAGGGCTCTGGGGACAGAGTGCAGGGGGTCAAACCCTGGTTCTAACAACCTCCAGGCTCAGTAACCTTAGCTAAATAACTCAATATCTCTGCTACTCTGCTTTCTGACTGACATTCATAGCACCTACCTCACAAAGTTCTTGTAAAAATTTAACAAGTTAACACAAATAATGTGCCTAGAACAATAGCTGGCTTATAACGAGTGAATTGTTCCTATTGGTGCATCAAATAACTTAGACAAGAGGGTCAGTGTACCTTCGGGACGCCACTGACATCAAGCCAGAACTGAGTGTGACCACTAGGTAACAAACAGGGCAAAATCCATGTCTCCTCGTTAAAAAGTGTCCAGTAAAAACAAACCCAAACACTCAGAAGCCTGGAAGAACTGAAAAATGCAATAGTTATAATAAAATTGGTGTTTACTGTCCTTTATCCCCTTACTGATTTCAGCTGAGTGGCACCTGAGCCGCTCTGACATGGTTTCCTGAGAGCAAGATCCGACCCCACCGTCTGCATGGCAGCAGGTCCCTGGGCAGCCGGCACAGGCCAGTATCCGTGCTCCAAAGGCTGCCAAGGCGTGTTCCTTAGGCCATGGCAGCGGGGGCAGACCTTACCCACTCCCCCTGGCCAGCATGCGCGAGTCACTGCAGAAACTGCCGCAGAACTGCTCTCATAGTCCCAACCTGAGTGCTGGCAGGGAGGCAGAGGGCGCGCACCGCACTGCCCCCGCTAGTAAGATTCATTGACCGTAAACTTACATTTGTTATTATCACAAAAATTAAAAGCCATATGAATTTGAAAGAAAATAAAAATAAGGCATTGACCCCACCCCCAAGAGCTTCCTGGTTACTTGCAGAGTCAAACCATCACACGCAGAAGTCAGAGAACTGGAGCTGCAAGCATAGCCCAGGCTTGTAGGCAGAGCACTGCTGCGGGTCACCACAGGCTGCAGAGGTGTGACTGTGTCCCTGAGGAGGCGGGGCCTGAGCTTTACGTTTGAAGAATAATTAGGATTTAGATAAGGAAGAAGAAAAAGAAAGGGCATGTCACAGGGAGGGACCAGAATAACCTAAGTTACCAAAGGTGAGAAACGCAGAGTGAATGAGCCCCTCCCGTCCAGGGCTCGGGACGCCACCTCTTCATTCACCCACTTGCCCAGGGTTTCCCACAGCAACATATGGTGGCGAGTCACAGACAAACCTTACTCAGACTGATCTGAACAAAGTCTTGCTGCTTGTAATGCCGCTGTTAGATTGTCAGCATCTGTCTCCAGACATCCGGCCGTCGGGTGGGGTTCATGGCCGGGCAGGAGGAGGATGAAGCAGGTTAGGATGGTGGGAAAGTACACAACGAAGGAGGCGGAGAACTTGTTGAATTCGAAGGTATTCAAGAGTGACCTGGAGATCTTAAAAGTGTAGAAGACAACTGAAGGAACAAAACAGCAGCAGACTCACAGAACCCAAGAACGGACTAATAGTTACCAAAGGGAAAGGGACTGGGGAGGATGGGTGGGAAGGGAGGGACAAGGGGGAAAAAGGGGCATTACGATTAGCAGATGTAATGTTAGGGGGGCACGGGGAGGGCTGTACAACCCAGAGAAGACAAGTAGTGACTCTATAGCATCTCACTATGCTGATGGACAGTGACTGTAATGGGGTGTGTGGGGGGGACCTGATGAAGGGGGTAGTGTAATCACCATAATATTACTCATTTAATTGTAGATTAATGATATCAAAATAAACTTAAAAAAACATATAAATGAAGACCAAAAAAAAAAGTGGAGAAGACAATGATTAAGGAATAGCCTGTTATACAAAAATCCTATCATGATTTGACTGTTTTTACCTGGCCACTGTCTGCCCTGTCACCTGAGCGGGGAGTGAAGTTTAGCCCATCGACTGCTCTCTTAGGGGGCTGCCTGTCTGCAGAGAAGGTGTGCATGGCTCTGCTCTTTGCTGAAGGAAACCATGGCAGTAAAGGCTTTGCCCCCATGGGATGAAGCATGTGGCTTTGCCACAGATGCCTGTTCTAGGGGAACACATCTGTCTAGCTCTGAGGCTCAGTGTTAAGGGGCTTGTGATAATGGAGCTCACATGTGGCCAATGACATGAGAAGCAATGTGGTCACTTCTGTGTGGATGCTCTGAGGGTCAGATGGGTCTCCCCAAAATGTGCCATTTCCTCTCCACCACGATGATTGACAGTGTTCCAGATAGAGTCTGTTTCAGCTGCTGCGTCCCTGAGTGAAGATGACATGGAGTTGACCCTCAGCCAGCCTGCAGTGGGCATGTAATTGACCAAGAAAAAAAGTCTTGGTGGCTGTTTTCAGTCACCAAAATTTTTGGGTTGTTTGTTACTGCAGCATAAGCTACCTGTCCTGACTAATATAAGGCCTACTGTCTCAGTGTCTAAGCCACGTTTTCCAACAGTCCTTTCAGTAATAGACTAACATTGACACCTCCATCTGTCCTACTCTTTTTTTTCCCGTTCTCAGACTCTGATGGGATAGAAGTTACTTTCTGGGCTCCCTTACACTTCATGTTAGACTGGAAAAGGGTTTGGTCTGCAAAACTCCAGGTAATGATTAAGTTTGCATTTCAGTCTACATAAAGGAAGGTTGGAAGCATCGATAGAAAACGTATTGGTGAGTTCTGATGTTGTGAAGTGAGTGGAAGATTATTTAGATAAACAGATTAATTTGATTCAAATGGTTCCCAGAAGTAAATGTCAATGAACCAGACGTGGTAATTTCTTGCTCATGAAGTAGTGTTAGTATGCATGTGATTTGAAGTTTATGTTAAAACACAAGCACGAGATTGCCTCTTGGGCTATGGATGGTGTAAATGGGGAATAGGGCTGCCATGAATGGAAACTGTTTGTGTCAAATATGGTTAGCTCAAGCATGATGACAGACCAGACTCAAACTCAGAATGTAGTAGTGAATCACAAACCATACGTCAAGGCCAAGGCCGGAAACATATCTTTTGCGTAGAAATTAGGCTATCTATAAACATCTGCTAAGCAAATTACAGGAGGCCTCTTTGTGCTGGAGGTTTTGCTTCTGGGCTTCTGAATAACAAGTGTTGCCTTCAGAGGGAACAACCACCTCTAAACTGTGAAATCTTAGGATAGAGTTACCCAGACATGCAAATACTTCCCAAACTGGGCTGCTGTTAAAATGTGTGCTCGGTAAAGGGTTCTGTGATCAAAAACAAAAAGTTGAGGAAATATTGAGTTAAAATTAAAGAAGTTTCTTTACTATAGAACTTCCCAGAGGCAATAACACATTAATGTTCACTGTGATTCTCTAGAGGGGGCTGTACAATGCAACAGTCACAACTTGCCAAACTTGTTTGACCACAGAACTCAGATAAATAGATGACAGATAAATAGAAAGATAGAGAAACAGAGGGATGGAGGGATGGATAATGGATATGTAGAGATATTGAGCATTTCAATGGACTGTTTGTAAATGATGAAGGGTATTAAATGAACCTAGAAGTATATCTTTGACGGGATAAACAGACCTCCTCTGCTGTGAGGTCTTACAGTGAAAATTAGCTGATTAGATTAGGATGCTTTTGGGTGCAGTAAACAGCTTTCCATTTAAAGGGAACTTAAACCATAAGAATATCATGTCCCTTAAGAAATCTGGAGGCAGGCGATTTCAGGATTGGTTAATTCAGCAATTCTACATTCTTGTCATGAATTCAGATGTTTTCTTTTTTCTATGCCTTTTTCAGCACAAAGGCAATGAACGCCTCCTTCCTGATCATGAGGTTGTTGCTGTGGTTTCTGGCACCGAGCAGATGCAATGCTCCATAAAGTAGGAGGGAGCCATTTCCTCCTGGGGAGGGCTCTTTTTTTGGGAAAGAAACCCTTTTCCAGTAGCCCTTGGCAAAGTCTCCTTTAGGTCCACATGGCAAAGTTTGGGTTGCACACCTGTGCCCTTAATGGGAACCTGGGAAGGGGAATATTGGCATTGTAAGTTTTCAGAGTGGGAGGCAGGCCCTACCCGCAAGGAGTTGTGGGGTGTCTCAGGTTAGCTGGTAGGTGGGCAGCCAACAGTGTCTATCATATAACTGTGTGGTCTTAGTATTTTGGTCTGGGTTCTCCAGAGAAACAGAATATAATAATATACGCACACACACACACACACTCCGACACACACTGAGGAAGTACTGAGTTAAAATTAAAAGCATATCTGAGATTCATTATATGGAATTAGCTCGTGCACTTACAGAGGCTGAGGAGTCTCAAGATCTGCAGCTGGACAAGCTCGAGAACCCGCAGAGCTGGCAGTGTGGTTCCACTCTGAGTCCAAAGGCAGAAGACTGAGGTCCAGCCTGGAGACAGTCAGGCAAAGAGAGAATTCTCTCACGCTACTTTTTTGTTCTATTCAGGCCTTCAGTGGATTGGATGAGATCCACCCTCCGTGGGGAGGCCAGTGCGCTTTACTTAGTCTACTGATTGAAATGTTAATCTCATCCAGGAATGCCCTCACAGACACACCCAAAATGATATTTCACCCAGTATCTGGGCACCCATACCCTAGTAGACAAGTCACCTTATCCAGCTCCTCACAGTTTAAGTGGGTTCGGTTCTCAATTCAGTGACCATAGTAAAGATCACTTACCATTACAATAACCCTTGAGAATTCGAAGAACCACAGGTATGGTCCGCACTGCAGTTTTTCTCTCCATATGGGTACAGATTGCTATTTCTTTGAACACCAAATAAGGTATTTGGCTTGTGTTTAGGGATCATGATGAATCAAAATAGTAGTGTTTTTTGTTCTTTGTTTCATGTTAGCTAAGTGTGAACAGTTTGCATCTTTTTAAATAAGTATGTTAATGAGGTGAACTTGTAGAGGCCATTGCTAATAAATACTATGCCAGCTATGGCTGTGTCATGGTGCTTTTAAAAAATAATTGAAAACCATTTCTGTTTTCCCCAAGTTTTCAGTTTGGAAAATTTCAGAACTAGATAAGAGTTAAAATAATACTATACTAAATAATGAATACTCATATATCCTTCACCTAGATTTATCAATTGTTAATATTTTGCCACATTAGTGTTATCTCTCTCTTCCTGTAGTAGACACACACACACACACAGAAGCTGTAATAGATTTCCACAGAGCAAGTATGTCCTGTAATGATCACTAAGATCAAGAAAGAGCCTCATTAGCACCCTGGAATTCTCTCTTGGGTGCCCTGTTGACGTCACCCCCCAAGGAAAACTACTGTCCTGACTTCTAATACCTAAGTTGGTTTTGTCTGTTTTCTAAGTTTATGTAGCTGAAATCCTGTTTTATATATTTTATTTTCTTATATTTTATATTTTGAATCTGGCTTCTTTTGCTCATTGCTGTTTGCAAGATTTGCCCAAGCTGTATGCGGTCCCCTCTTTTCCATTTACCTCTGTCTTTGTGGTGGTCGCTGTCCAGGGCATCAACGTGTTTGAAGATCCCACCCAAGTTGCCTTGTAGAATGCCCTGTGATCTGGACTTGTCTGATCAATTCCTCTAGATTAGAAAGCCCAAGCATTTGGGCAAGAATACGAAAAAGGGGAAGTTGTGTACCCTCCATTCCATCCCATGAGGAGGCACGTAGTGTCAGTGTGACCCATTATTGTTGATGATACGCTAGATGGCTTGGTTGGGTGGATGTCTGGCAAATCTTCCACTGTGATTAACAAGTAATCTTTAGAAGGATACTTTGAGACCATGGAAATATCCTGATGACCAACTAATTTCACTCAATGGTTTTAGCATCTATGGATGATTCAATTACTTAACTGAAGTTGAACTTCTTAGGAAGTTCTCTTGTAAAACTAAAACATTCTTATGTAGGTTCACTTTTGCCATGCCCGCAGCCCTCACAAAGATACAAGATGGACATGCAGGTTACACTCCCTTAGTCTCCTGAATCCTGCTTTCTGCTTTAACTGTCCTATTTTGTGCCCTGGGAGGCTCTGAATTCCCTTGCAGTTGGGTTTCCGGTTGGGTGCCGCCTGTGGAGCATATTACTGGCGACACACTGGAGGGCAGGAGCACAGAGAGGTCACGATGCCCCAGCCCTTCCCTTGTTCAGCTTTCAGCAGCTGTGCCCCTCACCCCTCGAGTCCCCACCTGTGGCGCTCCAGTAGCAACACTTCATCCCTTCGGTCCTGAAGGACAGTAATAGCTTCCTCCTCTTCCAGCCTGTGCGCCTCAGTGTTTCTCATTTGCCTACTCAACCCTTTACACACCTCCATAAAGAGTCCCCTTATGAACAATCTCTTTATTTAAATTGTCTGAGATATTTTGCTTCCTGCTAAGACTGACCGATTCAGTGAATTTTATTCCAAATCACCAGTTCTGATCTGAATGGTGGGTTTTTAATTTTGCTTCTGTCAATTGGCATCGGTGTCACTGACCAGGCTGCATCGGTGAGGGTAAAGACAACAGGCAGAGAGAAGCAGAAAAGGAAGAGAGCATCCTTGTGGCAGCGGAGGTCCTGGATCCCAGCTTCCGTGAGTCCAGCTCCACTCTACTTTTTCCACAGATTGAGTCCATGGACTAATGAAGTCCATGTTTTAAGCCCATTTAAGTTAAGTTTGTGTCACTTGCTTCCAAAAAGCCCTGGTATTTGGGGACAGGACCAAGAGTCAGCAGTTTACATGTGCAAAGGGATCCGAGGTTCTAGGGACATGCCGTGCGTGCACTCTTCTGTTTGCTTAAAGAGTGTTAACGCAGCTATGGCTCTTTATTCTGGTCTCAACTTTCTCTGGGTGCCTAAGTAAGACACTGAATGACTTACCACCTTCCATCTCTTCTCTGTCCAGTACTTTGAAAGCAGTCTCTGTCTGACTATTGGGAGCAGATCTTCTATGCATCCTTCACTGGTCAAAGGGAAGCAGAAACTGCGAGAAGGGAGAGACAGAGCCCCCGATTGCTAACAGTGGGCACCATGACCGCCCCTCGGCTTGAAAGGGCGGGAAGGGGGACAACCATGAAACCTGGAGATGAGGCGGGCAGTGTAGCCACTTGACAGGAGCCATGATCTTCAAGTGAGGGACACAGCCAGCTCAGAGCAGCCCTGCACTGAGGAAGTAGAAGGGTAAACTCTCCAGCCCCACCTGCCTCCTTCCTGCCGCAGGTCCCACCGGCCAGACTCAGCAGACCCACCCAGTACCAAAGTAGGGTTTCTAGTGGATGTATATATATGGCTTTCGCACCATCATGAAGTTGAAAAATTGCTACATCGAACCATCCTGAGGCAGGGACCGTCTGTACTGGCTTTGAAAGTGGAACATTTGGGTTCAAATACTGCCACAATACGTTCTGCACAGGGCCATTAATTTTTCTGAGCCTCGGTTTCCTTGCTCTAAAGTGGAGCACAAATACCCACTTCACAGACTTAGATGAAGACCAGAGCAAATGAAATAAATGTACAAGAAAATGTTTTCTAAAGTGCAACCGCATCCTGCTAATGCAAGGAATTATGATTATTAACCCCACAAAGAGTGTCCTCTGGCAAGCATTTTTCTGATGACCTCCTTTGCTGCTCCCTTGTTGACTCCGTGCGTGTCAACAGATGACCCCGTTTCAACCTAAATGTCCCTTGCCCAAGCTAATTGCTAATTTAGACTTAAAATGTGCCCAATTCACGATTAAAATTCAAACCTTGGAACTCCATTAAGGATGCATAATGCTACATTTTCCCCTCACTGAAATTAATCAGCTGCAAATGATTAAATTACTATATATAGTGTGAAACACAACAAAGCTGTAATTTTTATATAAATTCCAGAATGTTACATTATTTCCCTTCAGCACTGACATTGGAATAATTCCTCCACAATCATTGCTTTGTCTTCTGTAAAATAAAATTTTAAAAACCCATTGCTCTTCAAGCGTAGCAAGTCTGCATGCAATATTTAATATGATTAATGTTTACTGTATTTGTTGTGAGGTTGTCTGCTAATTGTGGTGTTAAACCGCACCCCCTTCATCATCTTTGGGGGCTGACGGATGTTGGTTCAGAACCACTGTTTGAGAAAGTATCGATTAAAATTCAGCTCCACTGAACACACGAATCTTTTGTGTTGTTTGTTTGTGGTGCCTAGCATATCTGGTGGCAACACTCTCTTTCTCTCCCCCTCTCCTCGCTGCAAGAACAAAGTGAGATTCCAGGCAGCATGTCAGGAAGGATGTAGTCAGTGGTGAAGTCCCTGGCTTGCTCAACAGGTGAGCAGGGACCAGACATGTCTAGGGGGCAAGCCCACTTCAAACTCCTGCCACCTCACTGTTAAGGACCTTGCTCCTTCCACACTGTGCCCCACACGCCTCCCTCGCAGCATACTCTGAGTCAGAGCACCTGGTGGAGAATCAGCAAACCGGGATGGTGCCCCGGTGTGTCCTGGCACCACCATGACAGACCTTGGATCTGCCCCTTAATCTCTGGGTCTTCACTTTTTTAATCTATAAAATAGGACTAATCATCTCTGCTGGGAAGATTTAGGATTGAGACAGTGGTCTGCAAACTGCAGGATGCTCTCCAGATGGGGGATCATCGCATTTCTCTGGCTTGCCTCCCCTTGGCAGCATGTCCTCTGGTTTTCTCCTCAAAACCCCGAGAGCTTTTTGGGGGAAACCCTAGGCAAAGTCTTGAAAATATGGCGACCAAGGACTCTTGGTCCCCATTTGGCCTCAGAGCCCAGGGAAGGGGTCTCCCTCTGCTGTTATTGCCCACAGCTCCTTCCAGATGTTGGGGCTCCACTCTTCTGCTGGCTTGGAGGCCAAACTGTGCCATCTATCCCAGGCCGCTTGGCCGCAGACGGGTGATCTCTTCTCTCCCATTCTTGTCAGGTCCAAAGGAAACTTCCTTACTCTCCTGGGGCCTCTCAGGGACATGTGGACAAACCGTTCTCCCAGCTTCTCTTCGTAGCACTCTCTCTCTCTCTGGAGCCCACACCCAAGACCCTGGAGGCTGGCTGCAAAGCCTTCTCTCTCCATGCTCTCATTCCTTCTCCCAACCCCTCATGTCTGTGACACTTGCCCCCGGATATATAACCAGTCCTTCCCACCCAGAGCTTGAGTTCCACACTGACACCTGGCCACACTGAGTATTGACAGGGCCCCCTCCATCTTGGAGGGAGGGTACACAGAGCCCAGCAGGTCTCCTACTCCAAGAGCCCCCAATCCACGGGGCATTCCCTCATGCTACTGGTGCCTCCGGAGAGCCCCTGAGCATTCGTGGGACCTGCTTTTATTCTTACCAGGAATAATCTCCCTCTAGCCCATCAGCAACTGGAAGATGGGGCTCCTGAACATTTCAGCTTCCACCAGCTACTGAAAACTAGGAACCTACCTTGTGCCATTCTGACATTGTGTCCTTCTTCCAGAATTGGGGAGATATTTCTCCTGATTTAAGTTACATATTTTCCACTGATCTCTTTTGCCATATGAAGCATATTGATAAACAGGCTGTCCAGTATGGCCAATGGACTAAGGGATGCTCAGGTGAGGGTGGGATCGAACCCATACCTTGACCTAGGACTGATACTCAGCCAGGTGTACCGGCATGTGCATACAGATTATTAACCTGATGAAATACTTTGGAAGCAGTTGGTCAGTAGTGACTGCCAAGTGCCCCTCTGCACCCCTGCCACCCAGCTTCTCCCCTGGGTCCCTTAGATCTCTGCACAATCCAGCAGAAAGGACCTGGCCCCGCTAGGACTGGCTCCAGCACCAGGGTTCTTTCTGATCAGCTGGAGCTCCTGCCATGCTGGTTATTCATTAGTTTGAAGATCACCCCAACCCTCTCAGCGGACTTGTCTCACCGATGTCCCCCAATAGCCACTGTGACAAGAAAAGTGTTGCGATCTATTTTGAAGGATACCTTTTAAAAATTATTTCAGTACCCAAAAGTCTTGTCATTGGACATAACTGCCCCTGATGAAGTTTCCCTTCAATTGATAAACTCCAGTTTGAAAATCTCTAACGGCCCTTTATCTTTATACTTTCAGAGAACAGCAATAGCCAGCTGAGTACTGCCCACTGTGCTAAGTGCTCTGACGCAGGGTCCCATCCAGCCGCCTCTGCAGCACCGTGACTTGCAGCCATTACTACTGTCATTTAGCAGACGGGGACACTAAGAGTCAGAGAGTCCAGGTAATTCGTTTAAAGTGCCACTAGCAAACGGCAGGGCTGGGACTCGAACCCAGGCTGAGTGACACCGAAGCTCTTAACCTTGAAGTTAAACTGTTGGGCACACGGTCTCGTATGTGTTAGCCAGCTTCTTGCGGCTGTTGTAGGTGATCTCCACTAGGCTCCTGCGCTTAGGAAGGCCTGTGTGTGTCTGTGAGAGAGAGGGAGGGAGGGAGAGTGGGGTGGGGGGGGCAAGGAGACAGAGAGGGAGGAAGAGGGGAGAGAGAGAGAGGGAGGGAGAGAACAGGGGCGCCGGCTTCATGGGTGAAGTTGTGTCTATGCACCTAGTTGTTGCCAAGTCCCTGTTCCCTGTCACTTCATGTGGTTCCTTCTAATTGCCTGACTTGTCTGAGATTGAAAACTACTCTGTGTCAAGAGCTCTGATTTGCTGACTCAGAAACCCAGATGAGTACTGCATTCAAGCCAGGCCTCTGTGGAGATATCTGGATCATAATGGGGTAAAGAGGAATAAGAACCGGTCAGTGAGAACCTCTGGGGCCAGGCAGGCGGAGGCAGCTGGCTTCTGTCTGCCAAGAGGAGCTGTGGTCGTTCTGTTCTCCCTCCCTACTTCTTTCCTACTTCTTCTCACAGAGAACAGCCCTGGAGGCTTACTGAAGAGCTATGGGAAAGCATGGAGAGCCCAGAGCATTCCATATCTCCAGACTGTGGGTCTGCTGTGGGTCTGGGCGGGATGAAGATCATCTGGGTAGACTGATGGCTGTCTTACCCTGAATTCCCTTTAGAGCAGTTTTCTCAGAGGCAGACAATGTAAGATTTAAAACAAAAGTAACAAAGATGAAGTGGAACTCATTCCTCCGAGGTTGCTTCCCTTGCAGACCAGCCTGCAGCCCTGGCGGTGCCCCTTTCATTCCCCTGAAGGTGTCTGTGCCTGGAGAGACCCCTGTCCCGTTCGCTCCCTGGAGCTGGTTAGCCAACCCTCGCTCCCGGTGGGGGGTTGAGGCTTCCGCCATCGTTGTGTACAAGGTTTGCTGTTCATTAAAAGTTCCCTGACCAAAGAGCACCGTGGGTCAGAAAATTGCCTGCTTTGAGCTAAAAAAATCTCACTTATTAGGGCTTGGATAAGCTGAAAATCTAGTCCAGTCTAGAAATGCCCACCAAAAAGACTACTCTGGGTTTTGCCCTAGGCTAAATTATGGGGAGGAAGTTAGAGGTGGGAAGGAGAGAAACAGCATCCATTGCATGTCTAACAACGTTGTCTCTCCCGGTGTGGGAAGAATGGAACCCTGGAGCCAGGGATCTGGGTGCTGCCAGCCCGTGGGTCTTGGTGGTTTCTTCCAGGTGTCTGCTCTCCACCCTGGAACATGCCCTCTGCTTCACTGACACCCGAGGCCATAATCTAGCATGGCCCACCGACCGCACATTATTTTAGCCTGTTATCTGGAGGGAAACTCGGCCAGAGGCGGACATCGACAGTGCGCCACCTGCTGGAAATTTGGGAAAATAATCTGAAATTCATGGTTTGACTACCTAGTAACTTCACAATTCTAATGATTATTTTTAATATGTCTCATTTTGTCATGTTACACAAGTTACACAGGTTTATTGAAGACAATGTAGGAAGTTCATATAAGTAAAACAAAAGCGTAAAAATCACACACAATCCTGTCACCCAGGGATTACCGTTTATATTTTCTTGGCTTTCTTTCTAGTCTTTTTTCTATTTGGATATGTGTAAATTCATATACACTATTAGTCTCGTTTAATACACATTGCTTTGTAGCCTTATTTTCAAGCTAACAATATGTCTTGGATATTTCTACGTATCATGAGTTATAATATACAACATGACTTTTGCTTAGCAATTTTTTATAGTTCTATATCATAATTCTAGGATTTCTTCCCATATGCATGGATTATGACAGGTAAGCAACATAAAATGATGAGATAGAGTACTTCTCCTTCCTTCTTTCATTCACTAGACACCTGAGGACACCAAGATTGAGAAAAGCAAATGAACTCGGCCAAGGTCACCAGCTGTTCATCCCAAACCTCAGTGGGCAGTGATTGCCTATTAAAAGGAAACAAAACATGCAGAAAAGATTTCCAGACTCTCTTTAAAAAACTGGAACATCTGACAACATGTGTTTGCGTTCCTCCACAGCAACGATCAACTCAGACTCAGTGGTGGCCGCGTTAGTTCACTGCAGACTGCAGTTATACCATCGCCACCTTTCACGTATTCTCCCCCCAACAGGGGGCTGTCTACCGCCAACAACACTGTGGGGTCAGCTGGCTTCATCTAATAGAACAGGGAGCTTATAAACAGACCATGACAGGCTCCACACTTTATGTTCCTGTTTCTCTCTGTCTGAGAACCACGGTGTATCTGTGGCTGCCCTAAACAAATTCTTCTCTCTCCTCCTACCTATGGGTGTGGGGATGGCTTCTGAGGGTGTTAGACCAGGAAAGGAGGAACATAATTATAGATCAGGCATAATTACAGCTGCTTGGGAGCCGTTGCCGGAGTTCTGCTCCATGGGCAAACATGGGCAAATGGGAATGGTTGTGGTAGCTTGGCTGGTGGACTGAAATCAAAAATCAACAGTGGCCTGAAATGAAGTTGATATAATATAGAACAGGAATTGGCACATTTTTTTTTTTGTAAAGGGAAGGACAAGTAAAAGTTTTACTTTGTGGACCATATGGTCTCTGTTGAAATTACTCAGCTCTGCTATTGCAGGGCTCCAGCCGCCTAGACAGTATATAAATGAACGGGCGTGGCTGTGTTCCCGTAAAAGTCAATTTACAAAAAGAGATGGAGGCTTTCTTTACCAAAGCAGACCATGGGTTGCTGATCCCAATACAAAGGAACGAATATGAAGACTTAGGAATAGGAGTGTTGCGAGTGGATTCATCCTGTGCAAACCAGGCACTGTTTTGAAAATGGTCAAATTAAGACTTCTCCTTGGAAATGACTTGGGAGTGGGAGTGGGAGTGCAGATTTGGATTCTCTGACCTCGTTATCTTCGAAGCTATGTTAGTGATTGGATTTCCAAAAGCTCAGACTCCTCTCGGGGGGCTCCCTACATCATCAGGCTGATCAAGGCAGTCCAAGCAGACTCGCCTCCAAAGGAATTGTACCTGTTGGGTACCCCTCTGCTCCAAAGGCTTTCTTCAAGGACCTAGCTGTGCAGTAGTATCTTAACACAGAAATTTCTAGGCCTTGAGTCAAGTGAGAGGGAAGTAAAAAAAAAAAAAAAGACTTACAAAAAGAGAAACCCAAGAAGTCCTGGCTTTTCTCATAAGTCTAGAGTCTCCAGATTCAGGAGTTAGGCTCAGAAAATGAGAAAGTGGGTGAGGTGAAGCCCTACCAGAGAGTGAGAGACCACTGGGAGGGGACCCTGTGTTTGTGTTTTACTTGAAGTATTTGGTGGTGTGTGTGTGTGAAGAACAGGGGAAAAAAACACTTCTCTGCTAGCTTACTATAGATAGATTCTGTAGAGTTGGAAGGGCAGGGGCCACAGGAATTCAGGAATCCCCTCCATTATGGGGAGCTCCCCCCCCTTCTTGTTCCCCAGAAGATGCTGCCAAATGATCATGGTGTTCATTTCCTGTGAGCACTGATGTGGTCCTGACAGGGTCTCATGTCTCTGTCAACACAGCACCTCAGGCAGCCTCCTTGAATCTGTCAGGGTCAGAACTTAATCGTAGTAACAGCAATAGTTACAGTAAATAGTTATAGAGCACCTGGAATGCGTCAGGACCTGGGCTAAGTGTGGCCCATGCGTTATATCCTCTAGCCCTCCCAACCCTACATTTTCCTCTTTTCCTCCAGATGAATTCCATATTCCTGTGTCCCAGATTTAGTCCAAATGCCTTGTTTTATTAAGAAGGAAACTGAAACCAAAGATCTCATTGTAGCAAGCTGTAGAACTCACGAGAACCCAGAAGCCTAGATGCCTGTGCACCCACACTTTTTGGTAGATAACATGGCATATTAGCAAACAGGCTCAGCTGATACAGCAAAGAAACCCAAGAACACAATGTCTTAAATAAAGGAGTGTTCTATTTATCTCTCACTGCATGGTCCTAAGGTAAGCAGTTCAAGGCTCCATTCAAGGCCGATGGGATATGTCAGTTCCATCAGATAATTCAGACCCAGTATCTTTCCATATTTTTGGTCCACTGTCTCCTAGGGTGTTGGCCTGGAAGGATTGAGGCTGGTTCAGTTGCACACATTGGCATTCCAGGCTAGGATGGCTCAGGCAAGTGGTTTCATCTTTAAGGGGATAACCCAGAAGTTGCACACATTCCATTAACCTCATACTGATGCATGACTCCCTCCTCCAGACCCCGCTCAGTTGCAAGGCAAGCTGAGAAATAGAGATTCTGGCTAGGAGGTCAGCATGAGATCAGATAAAATTTCAGTTCTTTTTCTGAGAAGAAGAAAAGAGCAGGTAGTGAGTGGCCTAAAATTGTAGCCTGTCTGTTGAGCTTGGTAAACTTCAGACGTCAGAGCTGTTGCTTCAGCTTGTCCTCTTAGAGTCTAGAGCGGCAGCGCTCAGCATAGCAGCCTCTGGTTACGTGCAGCTGTTAACACTAATTAAAATTAAATAAAATGAAAACTTGAGCTCCTCAGTCACAACATCCACATCACTGACTGCTCGATAGCCATGTGTGGCTAGTGGCTACCCCCTTAGTGCAGATAAAGACCATTTCCATCTTTGTAGAAAGTTCTATTGCACAGCCCTGGTCTACAGATTCTGCATCCAAACAAAAGACCTCAAAGCTTCCAGGCCTCTCTTTGTGAGGCAATTGGAGTTTTATTTACCAGAGAGTGTTGTAAAAAGAGGTGGAAATTGATGAGGGAAAAAGCGCAAAGAATCCAGTCTGGATAAATTCCTGAGACTGAGGAAGTTGAGTTTGAAGCTGGTAGATACGGTCGGGCGTATTTTTTTAGCTGCTCTATACCAGGTGCCACTCATCCCATTGGGATCAGTTTCTGTTGTCACAGATAATTCTGCAGGACCGGGAGAAAGAGCAGGAGTTTGTGGTTTCCAATAATTCTATCTTCCCATAATTCTCATAATCCTATCTTCCCAAGGGTAGCAAATTGTCTTTTGTAAACAAATGTTTTTTTACCTGCCCTGTGTCACAGCCCTTTTGGTCCCAGCAGCCCTACTTTCCCTCGGGGACTCGTGCCCGCTTCTTTCATTGCATGGGGGTGGGTTGGACTCCGGGGCTGGGCATGTGACCCAGGACTGGCCAATCCGAGTCGTGCTAATCCATCCGAAGCTGGGCGTGTGTCCCAGGCAGGATGAAGGACAGTCAGGCTAGAATTTCTGTTGGAGCTGTGGGGAAACAGCCCCTCTCCTTACACTGGGATGGCTAAAGAGATCAAATATGAGCCTTAGAGTGACCCTAGACATTTTCACCACCACACGAGGAGGTCGCAGTGAAAACAGCAGGGGAAACGAAAGTCCAGAAGAAGAAAACCAGAATCGTGGTGGCAAGTTTGAGCTCAAGAATGTAGCTTGTGCTTGAAGTCAATCTACTCCTGGACTTTAAAATTTTGTAAGCCAGTAAATTTACGTTTTTGTTTAAAACTTTATGATGGGCTTTTCTTACATGAAACCAAAAGAGTCGTAATAAATACTGGATCATTTCCTCAAGACTCACTTTTCCAGCTCTTCTTCCATTGGTGTGGCTGGGCCATGGGTCACGGTACTGGTTCTGGGAAAAGGGAGAAATTCCATTGAACTGACAGAGACCCGACACTCTTGCCCCTGTCATCATCCCAGTCCTCCACCAGGCATGTCCTTCACGCTCACGCCTCCTTCCCCAAACACCATCCTCAGGCTGCTCTTACATCACTTCGTTTCTACTTGATATTTATCTTAACTTCCTTTCATCTGGATGTGTGTGTACTGGCATGAGCACATGGGTTAGTGGTTCTCAGTCTTCAGTGTCCTTCAGAATCGCCTGGGGGGCTTGAGAAACACATTTTCTAGGCCCTACCCCAGATTTTCCAATTTGGTAGGTCTGGGGGGACCTAAGGATTGAATTTCTAACAGGGTTCCAGTGGCGCTGCTGCTGTCTGGGGATTGTACCTGCTGACCTGCGGGCATATGGGATGGGGACAGGGTGGAGAATGGCACCTAGAATGTTTCACAATTGTAAAGACCTTTGTTGCAGTTTATTTTCACTGAGCCTCATGGTCATCGTGTAAGACGGATACGGCAACTATTACTGACATAACTGTTATTCTGACAAGGAAACGGGGGCTTAGAGAGATAAGATGACTTACCAAGCTCACCCAACTGGGACTTGGAAGAGCTGAAACCAAAACTCAGATTTCCTCACTGCAGTATTCATTGCATTACAGCCAGCCATCCTGCATGAGAGTGGAATCCAGTATTAAGGAGGGGAGGAGAGGCGGGGGCAGAAGAGAGGGTACATCAGGGCAGATGGGACAGGAAAGGAGAGAGAAAGCGAGAATAACCTGGAACTGAAGCCCTGGGAGCATGTGGCCTACTGAAGCCCGTCCCAGGCTCAGCGCTGCTGAGACCTGAACCTGATGCCATCTCTGCCAGTTTCTAGTGCTTGAACCTTACACATTTCTCAATGTCTTTGATCCCCAATTATAAAATGGAAAAAAGCCTATCCTGAAAGATTATCGAGATTATTTAATGAAATCACATATGCAAGTGTTTAGTATACAGCAAGCTCTGCATAAATGTGAGCCACTGGAATTTCAGTTAATCCTCAAAACTCTTCTGAGTTAGATGCTGTATCACTGAATGCTATAGGCTGGGTCACTGTCCAAAATAAAAACTTTGTTTCTTTGTCACATGACAATTTGAAGTGAGTTTTCTAAGTTGATGAGCAACTCTGCCAGTCACATTCAGGACTCAGGCTGACAGCAGCTCTACCTTCTTCAGTACTTGGCTTCTGAGATCTCACCATTGTCATTCCAACAACCCAACCAACAAAAACAGGACAGAGTATGAGGCATGGCTTGGTCTTAAGGTGTCACCTCAGAAATCACACATCTCTTTCTCATACTCTATTGCAGAGAACAAGTCACGTGGTCACACCTAACAGCAAAAGAGCTGTTGGGAGGGAGTGTGACTTGGGTCTCTTGCATTCTTTTTTTTTATTATTTTTTAAAATTTTGGTATCATTAATCTACAATTACATGAGCAACGTTATGATGACTAGACTCCCCCCATCATCAAGTCCCCCCCACATACCCCATTACAGTCACTGTCCATCAGTGTACTAAGATGCTATAGAAACACTACTTGTCTTCTCTGTGTTGTACAGCCCTCCCACCCCACATTATGTGTGCTAATCGTAATGCCCCTTTTTTTCCCCTCATCCCTCCCTTTCCACCCATCCTCCCCAGTCCCTTTCCCTTTGGTAACTGTTAGTCCATTCTTGGGTTCTGTGAGTCTGCTGCTGTTGTGTTCCTTCAATTTTTTTCTTTGCTCTTATACTCCACAGATGAGTGAAATCATTTGATACTGGTCTTTCTCCACCTGGCTTATTTCACTGAGCATAATACCCTCTAGCTCCGTCCATGTTGTTGCAAATGGTAGGATTTGTTTTCTTCTTATGGCTGAATAATATTCCATTGTGTATATGTACCACATCTTCTTTATCCATTCATCTACTGATGGACACTTAGGTTGCTTCCATTTCTTCACTATTGTAAATAGTGCTGCGATAAACATAGGGGTGCATATGTCTTTTTCAAACTGGGCTGCTGCATTCTTAGGGTAAATTCCTAGGAGTGGGATTCCTGGGTCAAATGGTATTTCTATTTTGAGTTTTTTGAGGAACCTCCATACTGCTTTCCACAATGGTTGAACTAATTTACATTCCCACCAGCAGTGTAGGAGTTCACCTTACTCCACATCCTCACCAACATCTGTGGTTTGTTTTTTGGATGGTGGCCATCCTTACTGGTGTGAGGTGATATCTCATTGTGGTTTTAATTTGCATTTCTCTGATGATTAGCAATGTAGAGTATCTTTTCATGTGCCTGTTGGCCTTCTGAATTTCTTCTTTACAGAAGTGTCTGTTCAGATAGTTTGCTTTTTGTTTGTTGAGGTGTGTGAGCTCTTTATATATTTTGGATGTCAACCCTTTATTGGATATGTCATTTATGAATATATTCTCCCATACTGTAGGATGCCTTTTTGTTCTACTGATGGTGTCATTTGCTGTACAGAAGCTTTTCAGCTTGATATTGTCCCACTTGTTCATTTTTGCTTTTGTTTCCCTTGCCCGGGGAGATATGTTCCTGTGGAAGTTGCTTATGTTTATGTCCAAGAGATTTTTGCCTATGTTTTTTTCTAAGAGTTTTATGGTTTCATGACTTACATTCAGGTCTTTGTCCATTTCGAATTAACTTTTGTGTATGGGGATAGACAGTGATCCAGTTTCATTCTCTTGCATGTAGTTGTCCAGTTTTGCCAACACCAGCTGTTGAAGAGGCTGTCATTTCCCCATTGTATGTCCATGGCTCCTTTATCATATATTAATTGACCATATATGTTTGGGTTAATATCTGGACTCTCTATTCTGTTCCACTGGTCTGTGGGTCTGTTCTTGTGCCCATACCAAATTGTCTTGATTACTGTGGCTTTATAGTAGAGCCTGAAGTTGGGGAGCATAATCCCCCAACTTTATTCTTCCTTTTCATGATTGCTTTGGCTATTCGGGGTCTTTTGTGGTTTCATATGAATTTTAGAACTATTTGTTCCAGTTTGTTGAAGAATGCTGTTGGTATTTTGATAGGGATTGCATTGAATCTGTAGATTGCTTTAGGCAGGATGGCCATTTTGACAATATTAATTCTTCCTAGCCAAGAGCATGGGATGAATTTCCATTTGTTAATGTCCTCTTTAATTTCTCTTAAGAGTGTCTTGTAGTTTTTAGGGTATAGGTCTATCACTTCCTTCGTTAGGTTTATTCCTAGGTATTTTAATCTTTTTGATGCAATTGTGAATGGGATTGTTTTTCTGATTTCTCTTTCTGCTAGTTCATCATTAGTGTATAGGAAAGCAAAAGATTTCTGTGTATTAATTTTGTATCCTGCAACTTTGCTGAATTCAGTTATTAGTTCTAGTAGTTTTGGAGTGGAGTCCTTAGGGTTTTTTTAATGTACAATATCATATCATCTGCAAATAGTGACAGTTTGACTTCTTCTTTACCAATCTGGATGCCTTGTATGTCTTTGTTTTGTCTGATTGCCGTGGCTAGGACCTCCAGTACTATGTTGAATAACAGTGGAGAGATTGGGCATCCCTGTCTTGTTCCTGATCTTAGGTGAAAAGCTTTCAGCTTCTCGCTGTTAAGTATGATGTTAGCTGTGGGTTTGTCAGTTATAGCCTTTATGATGTTGAGGTACTTGCTGTCTGTACCCATTTTGTTGAGAGTTTTTATCATGAATGGGTGTTGAATTTTGTCAAATGCTTTTTCAGCCTCTATGGAGATGATCATGTGGTTTTTGTCCTTCTTTTTGTTGATGTGGTGGATGATGTTGTTGGATTTTCGAATGTTGTACCATCCTTGCATCCCTGGGATGAATCCCACTTGATCCTGGTGTATGATCCTCTTGATGTATTTTTGAATTCGGTTTGCTAATATTTTATTGAGTATTTTTACATCTATGTTCATCAGGGATATTGGTCTGTAATTTTTTTTGTGTGTGGGGTCTTTGCCTGGTTTTGGTATTAGAGTTATGCTGGCTTCATAGAATGAGTTTGGAAGTATTCCCTCCTCTTCTATTTTTTGGAATACTTTAAGGAGAATGGGCATTACATCTTCTCTATATGTCCGATAAAATTCAACAGTGAATCCTTCTGGCCCTGGGGTTTTGTTCTTGTGTAGTTTTTGATTAGTGATTGAAGTTCATTGCTGGTAATTGGTCTGTTTAGATTTTCTGTTTCTTGCTTGGTTAGCCTTGGAAGGTTGTATTTTTCTAGGAAGTTGTCCATTCTTCTAGGTTATCCAGTTTGTTAGTGTATAGATTTTCATAGTATTCTCTAATAATTCTTTGTATTTCTGTGGGGTCCATCATGATTTTTACTTTCTCATTTCTGATTCTGTTTATGTGTGTAGATTCTCTTTTTCTCTTAATAAGTATGGCTAGGGGTTTATCTATTTTGTTTATTTTCTCAAAGAACCAGGTCTTGGTTTCATTGATTTTTTTCTATTGTTTTATTCTTCTCAATTTTATTTATTTCTTCTCTGATCTTTATTATGTCCCTCCTTCTCCTGACTTTGGGCCTCATTTGTTCATCTTTTTCTAGTTTCAATAACTGTGACTTTAGACTGTTCATTTGGATTGTTCTTCCTTCTTTAAATAGGCCTGGATTGCTATATACTTTCCTCTTAGAAATGCCTTCGCTGTGTCCCACAGAAGTTGGGGCTTTGTGCTGTTGTTGTCATTTGTCTCCACATATTGCTTGATCTCTGTTTTAATTTGGTCATCGATCCATTGATTATTTAGGAGCATGTTGTTAAGCCTCCCTGTGTTTGTGAGCCTTTTTGATTTCTTTGTACAATTTATTTCTAGTTTTATACTTTGTGATCTGAGAGGTTGGTTGGTAGAATTTCAATATTTTTGAATTTACTGAGGCTCTTTTTGTGGCTTAGTTTGTGGTCTATTCTGGAAAATGTTCCATGTGCACTTGAGAAGAATGTGTTTCCTGCTGCTTTTGGGTGTAGAGTTCTATAGATGTCTGTTAGGTCCATCTGTTCTAGTGTGTTATTCAGTGTCTCTGTCTCCTTACTTATTTTCTGTCTGGTTGATCTGTCCTTTGGAGTGAGTGGTGTGTTGAAGTCTCCTAAAATGACTGCATTGCTTTCTATTTCCTCCTTTAATTCTGTTAGTATTTGTTTCACATCGGCCAGCGCTCCTCTGTTGGGTGCATATATATTTTAAATGGTTATATCCTCTTGTTGGACTGCCCCCTTATCATTATGTGATGTCCTTCTTTATCTCTTGTTACTTTCTTTGTTTTGAAGTCTATTTTGTCTCATACAAGTACTGCAACACCTGCTTTTTTCTCCCTATTGTTTGCATGAAATATCTTTTTCCATTCCTTCACTTTTAGTCTCTGTGTATCTTTGGGTTTGAGGTGAGTCTCCTGTAAGCAGCATATAGATGGGTCTTGCTTTTTTATCCATTCTATTACTCTGTGTCTTTTGATTGGTGCATTCAGTCCATTTACATTTAGGGTGATTATTGATAGATATTTACTTATTGCCATTGCAGGCTTTGGATTCATGGTTACCAAAGGTTCAAGGGTAGCTTCTTTACTATCTAACCATCTAACTTAACTCTCTTATTAAGCTATTATAAACACAGTCTGATAATTCTTTATTTCTCTCCCTTCTTATTCTTCCTCCTCCATTCTTTGTTAGGTGTTTTATTCTGTACTCTTTTGTGTTTCCTTTGACTGCTTTTGTGGATAGTTGATTTTAATTTTTGCTCTTCCTTAGTATTTGGTTGGTCTGCTTTCTTTGCTGTGATTTTATTTTCTCTGGTGTCATCTATTTAGCCTTAGGAGTGCTTCCATCTAGAGCTGTCCCCTTAAAATATCCTGTAGAGGTGGTTTGTGGGAGGCAAATTCTCTCAACTTTTGCTTGTCTGGAAATTGTTTAATCCGTCTTTCAAATTTAAATGATAATCTTGCCAGATAAAGTACTCCTGGTTCGAGGCCCTTCTACTTCGTTGCATTAAATACATCATGCTACTCCCTTCTGGCCTGTAAGGTTTCTGCTGAGAAGTCTGATGATAGCCTGATGGGTTTTCCTTTGTAGGTGATCTATTTTCTCTCTCTGGCTACCTTTAATACCCTGTCCTTGTCTTTGATCTTTGCCATTTTAATTGTTATATGTCTTGGTGTTGTCCCCCTTGGGTCCCTTGTGTTGGGAGATCTGTGGGCTTCCATGGTCTGAGAGACTATTTCCTTCCCCAGCTTGGGGAATTTTTCAGCAATTATTTCTTCAAAGACACTTTCAATCCCTTTTTATCTCTCTTCCTCTTCTGGTACCCTCATGATGCGAATATTGTTCCGTTAGGATTTGTCACGCAGTTCTCTTCATATTCTTTCATTCCTAGATATCCTTTTATCTCTCTCTGCCTCAGCTTCTCTGTATTTCTGTTCTCTGATTTCTATTCCATTAACAGTCTCTTGCACCTCGTCCAGTCTGTTCTTAAGACTTTCTATCGATTGTTTCATTTCTGTTATCTCCCTCCAGACTTCATCCCTTAGCTCTTGCATATTTCCCTGCAGGTCCATCAGCATGGTTATGACTTTTATTTTGAATTATTTTTCAGAGAGATTGGTTATATCTATTTCCCCAGGCCCTCTCTCTGGGGTTGTCTGAGTGATTTTTGACTGGACCAGATTTTTCTGCCTTTTCATGGCGATTGAAGTGGTCATAGGCACATGATGTGTCTGTCAGCTGGGAGGACAAAGTCCCTTCCTGCCCTTGCCCTTCTCCACTGCCTGTGTCGGTTACCCGCACACCAGGAGCAGTCTCTGGGATAATCTCCTGAGTTGCCATGGGTGGGGCTGCCCTCAAGATAGCCTAGAGCCCGGGGGTCGGGGGCTCGCAGCCTCGCAGAGGGTGTGTTCTTCTGCGAGAATGGCACCCCTTCAGGCCTTCTGGACCTTGCTCCGGCTTCTTCTGTTTGTGCTGGGCAGCTGCATGCAGGCGACAGCCTCTGTGTCTGTCCCGGTTAGCTGTGCACAGGGAGAAGACTGTGTGGTTGCTGTAGGCGGGGCTGTTCTCCGGCGGCTCTGCAGCTGTGGCGGGTCAGCTGGTTTGCTTGCAGTGCCGACCAGGGAGAATGAATGGCAGGCTGCTTATCACTGTGAGGGGCTTTGGGGCTGTGTTAACCCCCAGGGGGTTAGGGCACCTGAAGTTCCTTAAGATTTCCAGCTTGCTGGGCTGAGTGTGCCGCGACTATTTTGTCCAGCTGTTAAGCCCTTGTCCCTTTAAGACTTTTTAAAAGTGCCTGCTTTTCTTTTGTCCTAGGGGAGCTGGCTATGGGGATCCGCTCGCAGTCTTCATTTCAGATTTTACTTTTCCTTTTCTCTAATCTCCAGTACACCATGCAATGTGTGTCTGTGGTCCTGGTGCAGATCACCAGGGCTGGTTATTTAGCAGTCCTGTGCTTCCACTCCCTCCCCACTCTAATTCTTTTCCTGCCGCAGGTGAGCTGGGGTGGGGGGAGTGCTCGGGTCCTGCTGGGTCACAGCTTTGTATCCTACCCTTTTCGTGAGATGTTGAGTTCTCGCAGATGTAGTTGTAGCCTGGCTGTTGTACTGTATCTTCTGGTCTCTCTTTTAGGAGTAGTTGTATTTGTTGTATTTTCAAAAATATATATGGTTTTGAGAGGAGACTTCTGCCGCCCTACTCGTGCCACCATCTTGAGCCCCTCCCTTCGGGTCTCTTGCATTCTTACCTGTCTTGCTGGGTGCACCAAGGCTACTAGGCTCTCATTGTTCTGTTACCCAGGCCATTTCTCAGGGTTGTTTATGCAGACAATAACCCAACAACCTTAACAAATGAAATAACATCTACTCATTCCTCCCACCCTGCCGACACACACACACACATACACACACACACACGTCATGGACAATGAGCAGGTTTGCTTATTCCCTGCTATAAAAGTGGTAGATTCCCCAAGCTCAGTGGTCCTTGGTTATAACAAACCCACTGTGTGCATGACATTTATTTGGGTCCAATGCATCATCTCCATGAGACCCAGGGGTAAGAAGACAATGCACACATGCTCACACTACTTGTTGTACCATGAATAATAAAATTCTTGATCTCTGACCTGGGGGTCTCATGTCTTCTATCAGCATCAATGAAACAGTAACAAGTTAACATATTTGTTTATAGGTAGGGTAATATCAAATCCCACAGGAAGTTGGGAAATGTGGTCCCTAGCTGGGCAGCAATGTCCTTGCTATAATTCCAGGACTATAGAAGAAGGGCAAAGGGGGCTTTGGTGATTAGCTAACAGTCTCTTCCATAGATGGTCTTATCCCCAACAGCAAACAGAAACTCAAGGAAGTGAAGCAACTTGCCCAAGGTCTGACAAGAAGCAGAGGTGGGATTTGAACACATGTCTGACTAATTCTTAATACTAAACATGAAAAGAGACATCCCAGGAATCTATTATTACAGCCATGCAAACATATGTACAGAGAACCATTTGCTGTGAAACTAATGATAACCCTATGCCCACCTTAACTCTTTCCCATAACCCTTCCAAGGCTCTGGGAGGGGCCCTAGCAATGTGGTCACATGGCATTGGATGCCATGCTCAGGGCTTTACCATGAAGGCAATAGGAAGCCATTTGAAATTCTTAAGCAGAAATATAACATTGTGACTGCATGTGGGAAATGAATTGGATTGTTAGAGGGGGTTCCTTGAGGCTAGGAGACTGTCGTTATGGTTCCTGGCCCTCAGTAGGTGCTCAGTGTGTGCTGAATGAAAGGCTTTGGTGAAAAATGAGTATGGCTTCAAAGCAGTAGAAGGGCAGGATATATGGGGTTGGTGGCAGATAATAAATCCATGTGACATCCCATGCTTGAGAATGATATACCACATTATATTCAAGATAGCAGTTACTTCTAGGGGCCAGGAAGAGGCTGTGTTTAGGGAAGGCGTCCAAGGGGCCTCAGACTTTTTGGTAATATTTTATATATTAAGCTGGTGATAGGTGATTCTTTACATTTTGTAAATCCAAAATATTTCATAACAAAATTTGTAAAAGAAATTTTAAAAACAGAATAGAAAAGGTTGTGTTTTGGAGCAATATGTGTGTGCAGTCACTCTCAGAGATATTTGCATTTTAATGGAAGATAATTCATTAACATAAAGGAGAGAATGTCTAATGGAGGAATGTCTAGTTCTAGCACCCTGTAGGTGGGAAAGATATTTACAGGACAAAGAGTCTTTGGGGCCTGCTTGCAGTCCCATATGCATGATTGGTCCTCGCAGTTCTACCCAGTGGCATACAGGGCTGGATCTGGGCAGCCCTTAGGAGGGCAAACTGTGCCTGCCCTCTGGAGGGGATCTCCTTGGCAAACCAGCTGGTGTTTGCTGTAAGGCCCCCAAGGATCACGTCTACAGCAGCCATTTTAATAATCATACCCCTCATCCCCAAATGCCCAAGTTCCCTCTGTGAATTTTTCTTAAATTTTTTTTAAAGTCAAGATGAGCATATTAATCCTTCTCCTCTCTCTGCTTCACATCAAGCCCCGGTGCACAGCCTTGCATCATTCATGAAGGTTTACATTAATCAAATGCTTCAAAGTTTCATAAAGTTTCTATTTTGGAGCATACATTCTTTGTGGAGTTGGCACTTAGTGGACAATGGGATTATATTTTGGAGATTCTCCAGCATTCTTAATTCCCATCTGCTTTATTTGCTGCAGCTGTTTTATTTCTTCCCCAGAGACCAGATCTTGGAATTCTGCAGCATGTAGACTGTTTTCAAATAAATGTGAGCACCAGGAAATGCTTTCTGGGTTGAATGGATGTGAAAAATGTTGAAGCAGTTACACTTTGTTTTTCTTCTCTGCCTAGTGACATCCTGTGATACCCACATATACAGTTTCTTTGAAGAGGCTATTACTTGCCCTCCAGTATCCATTTTCTCTTTTTTCTTTAAAAACTGAGCTCTTGACTGTTAACTGAGTCAGGTGGAATAAAGACTGCATTTCCCAGGTTCCTATAACACGCCCTTGAAGTGGCCACATGACCAAGTTCTGGCCAGTGGGGTGTCACAAGTCTTGCCTGTGATTATAGAGGAAGGGCATGCCCCTATTTCCTTTTCAGCCATCCTGTTCTCTCTGGACTGTTCTATCATGGCTGGAGCTTGGACTATGAGAAGGAATCAATGTGCTGAGAGTAGTAAAACAAGACAAAAGTCACCCAAATCCATAACCCTCTGAATGCCTTACCAGCCTTGGCTTTCTTAAAAGCCAGAAAACCACCATTGTGCCTTCTGTGGGGAGGGTCCTGAGACACAGGCTGAGCTAATCCTTACTAATTAACTCTTGAAAAGACATTTCCTTCTGAAAAATTTGTAGGAAGCACTTCAATTTAACAATTAGAAAGTATTTTACTGGTTTAATATCAAAGGGTGTAAGTAGGAAGCACGGATCCCAAGGTGTAAAGTCCTGGAAGCACAGAGAACTTCTTGTATAATAGCAGACCAATTCCCTCCACGCCTCCTTTTGCCTTTATCCATAGCACTAGCATTAATGCAGTGAATCACCCAGGGATGCTCCCTACTGTTCCCTACTAGAAGAAAAGAATTGCTGATACAGCTAAGCAAGAATAATCATGCCTCCAAAACCACTGAGTTGCAAACAGTTGAATAATAATGGTTGCAGGTATTTTTCTCATTATAAAAGCACAAGAATGAAAATCACCAATAATCCCACTACCAAGTTATCATTTTGATCTATTTCCTCTTAGTCTTTTGCAAATATAGATGTTTATCTTTTCATACATGGTATCATGGGATACATACTCTTTATAGTTTGGCTTTACACCTCTTCATATGGTGAACAGTTTCACATGTTGTTATGAATTCTTAAGCAGTATGATTTTTAATCATCTTTTCTCCAGGCCATCATATGCCTATACTCTAATGTTTTGTCCAGTCCCCTAGTCTTGGGTATGTTTTTCTCCCTCTGTCTCTTTTTCTTTCTTCTTTTTTTCTTTCTCTCCCATTATATATAACACTGGGATTTTTCTCTCTCTGTCTCTTTTTCTTTCTTTTCTTTCTCTCCCATTTTATATAACACTGGGGTGAACATCCCTGTAGATAAATATCTGCACACATCCTGATTTTTTTTTTTTAGAGTAAATTCCCAGAACTGGAATTCAGAAGGCTTTAACTACAGCTGCTACTACCCCCTTTTTAAAACCAATTTTGATGTCATTGGTAGTTCACTGTCTTGTCTGGTTGGGCAGCTCTCAATCAGAACAATAGCCCATTGTCTGATTCATGTTAAACAATAAGAGAATTTGAAACATTTCTTATTCTGGAATATTCATAGGTTTTTGTTTTCATCTTCTATCCTTGCAAGCAGTTAAAAACACAGCCTGGAGAAGTGGCATTTTTCTTTCAGAAAATGAATTGATAATTTATTCAAATGAGGCTGGGTAGTTGTTTTAAATTATTACCTTAAACAAACCTCTAATGAAATGAAGTCAGTTTACATCTTTAAATAACCTTTAATATTTGTACAAGTAAATATCTCCACTTGATGATAATGGAAATTGTCAGAAATGTTCATTTTCTCACAGTTTAGCTCACTCACAATGGCTGTCAGACAGCCAAATGATATGACGCAGAGTACTGCTAATTGTTTCAGCAGAAGACAGTATTTCAAGGTAAGGGAAAGAAGGTGCAGACACTAATGAAGTTTTATTATCAGGACATAGAATTAGGATTGTGACAAGAAACAATGGTGCCAATGACATGTAGTTAGAATGGTAAAGCTTGTGAAGTCTCTAGCTGAATCTCAGGGACTGAATGCTGAGACGGGAGACAGATGAATACCCCTGAAGAGAAACAGACCAGGTCTCAGCTTATCTGGCCAGGAGAAAAACCAAAAACACAGCAGAACAAAAAAACTCAGAAAGCAAAAAACAGATCCAAGTCCGGGGACAGTCTGTAACATAAGCAAGGTGCAGAGTTGTATAAGTGTCCTTGACATATCTGAATGGTGAAGTCTGCATGCTTAAGTGTGTTTATATTGATGAAAAACAAGGTGGTTAAAGCTGGATCCAATGGGTCACAATTCTACTAAGGATTCCAGGTTTGAAATACTGTCTCATCAGGGATTTGTGATCATTTCTGGAGGGTGAGGGAGGAAGGAGGTGAAGAGAAGAGAAGAAAAAGGAAAAAGAGAAGGGTTCATTCTCATCCAAAATGGAGTGTCTCATCCAAAATATCAGTGTCAATGAGATGGCCACCACAGAAGAGCCCTTGACATTTATCATTCATTCATTTGATATGTATTTATTGTCTGCTAAGTCCTAAGCACTGCTCTACTAAACACAGGGCATATGGTGGTGAGTGGGACACGTGAGGTGAAGTATAACATGATGCAAGTGGAATGAGATGAGTTCCTGAACACAGTAGGTGCTTAAATGATATTAGCTATTATTACTGAGTGCCTCCTGACGCCAGGTTCTCTCCTTGGAACTGAGCTGCATGATTTAAGGTTTTTGACCTCAAAGGAACTTTGGTTTGTGGGATGGTATGGACTCCCCCAAATAATATATTAGAGTGATGCCAAGTTTGGCCATAGTCACTTCCAAGTTTAATATGGAGACTCTGGTTAGCTTTTCTATACCTATCAATCATGATGAGATCAATCGGTTTTCTATGCTGTCCAGTGGCATGGTTGGTGGTAAAGAAACTTTCCTAAGCTTTCTTCTCATACCTCTGCGATTCAGGGGAAAAAGAAGGTGGATGTTTGGGTTCTGAAATTTTCTTCAAATAGAAAAGGATTTAACATTTTCTTGTTTAAAAAAGAAAAAATCAGTTCCTTAGATTAAGGAGTTAGGGCACAAATAATTCAAGACAATACTATAAGGATGTATTTTTCAAGGACAGCAAATCTGCCTAAGATTGAACTTTCACAATACCTGGTCTTAAAGAGTCATTTTGCAGTTCCTGTCTTCTTTAAACTGATAGCCTGTCTGTGGCTAAATGCATAATATACAAAATGAAAATAGAAATATGGTTATCAAAAAATGAAAGTAAGCAGCCTGAATCTGAACTTCTTGGCAGTTACAAATGCCCTCTAACTTGTAGACAAAAGATTCTCTGGTTGAGGGGCCTGACCAGTGAAGGACAAATGGAAGACCTGTCCCCAATAACAGGCAGAGGCAGCTTCAAGGAATTGGACAGGAAGGGGTGGACGATGGTGAGTCATTCAGTATCTGAGTTAAGCACCCAGAGAAAGCTGAGATAGGAATAAAGAGTCATAGTCGTTCAACCAAGAGAAGAGCACCTGGCGTGTCTCTAAAGCCCTGACCCCTTTGCACATGCCGGCTGCTGACTTGTTGTGCTGTCTCATGTATCAGGGCTCTCTGGGTACAAGGGACACAAATCAACTTAAATATTTGAAAAAAAAATGTGGACTTCATTAGTCCACAGACTCAAGCCATGGAAAAAGTAAGGTGGAATTCTGCTCGGGGAGGCTGGACCTTAGGACCTCTGCAGCCACGAGGATGCTCTCTCCCTTCCTCTTCTGCTTCTCTCTGCATGTTGCCTTTCCTTTCTCTAGAGCAGATTCTCCACCTTGGGCCACTCCAGGCTTACATCCTTACAGCTTGATACTAAAGGAGAAAAAGAGCTGTTTCTTCCCAGCTTATAGTTGGGGAAATTCCCACAAATACATTCTGATTGGCCTTGAGTCACTTACACTTCTTCTTTGGTTAGTCCTTGTGACCAGACAGTAAGGGGCTGTGGCTAGCACAAGAAAAGAAAAATTTGTTCCTAGAAGAGGCTAGTAGGTGAGAGACATTGGGCAGATAGAAATCATAGCATCTTCTCCCCACAGGGAAAGAATTTGACACAGTCTGAGATCAGACTCCACAGGTCTATGAACCACCCTCTTACTCTTCCCACTGCCTGAGACATAGGACTTAGGGTTTAGTGGATGAAACAGAAAAGGCGTAGTTTCTATAGTTCAGTTTCTATTTATTCAGGGTATGCATTTCCCCTTGTAAAATGCTTACACTTCAAGAATCAGATATCATAGAATCATTGGCTTCTCAGATGGAAGAAACTGTCTAGTGCAACGCTGTTATTTTACATTGAGCAGATTCACGACATTCATATATAAAAATTCACAAATTTGTGGGGAGGCAAAGAGGAGAGAGGGGACAGCTGTCAAGCTGAGCTGGTTCTGCTGAGAAAGATGCAGGGACAGAATCATGGGACCCAGGCTGGAGGTCATGCTGTGCAGCTTTCCCCCTTGGTGTCCCTTCTTCAAGGTATTTTTTCAGAATTGGTTTTGTGTTTATATGCATCACAATATCACAATGTTAACAGTGTCTGGAAGCAGCTTAATTATAGTATCTGCAGTGTTTCCTTCCCACTTTCTGTCCCCCACCCTCCCTGCCCCCAGCGGCAGTACCCCCGTCCCCACATCTACACATACACAAACACAAGTGCATTTTTGAGTACCTGCCAGCCAGGCTTTTCACTATGTTAGTGCAGATAAGGGCAAGTAGCAGGGAATATGCAGAAGCCAGCAAGGCAGCAAGATCCAAATTGGAAGGATGGGAGCGAGGTGGGGAGATGGGTGAAACAGGTAAAGGGGATTAAGAGGCACACACTTCCAGTTATAAAATAAATAAGTCATGGGGATGAAAAGTACAGCATAGGGAATAAGTCAATAATATTGTAGTAACTGTGTATGTTGGCAGATGATAACTGCACTTACTGTGGTGAGCTTTTCATAATGTATGTAATTGTCAAATCACTATGTTGTACACCTGAAATGACTATAATGTTGTATGTTTTCATTTATACTTCAGTACCATACTTTAAAACACTTAAACATTTTTATTTCTATAAAACAAAATAAGAGGGAACTACAGACCTGAGGAAGAGAATAGATAAGGAAAGGGGAAGTGAAGAAGGAGCCTCCGTGAGCTGAATTTTGGGCAGCCCTTTGCAGTCCTTGGAGGGAGGGAAGGGAAGACCTTTGAGGGCCCTGCTGTATAAGTAGGTGGTAGAAAGAGATGTAATTACAGAAAAATAATTTTAAGACACTTTGTTGTGTATTTTTAATTTAATCCCTTTCATTCCTAGGTATATACTCAAAAGAATCGAAAACAGAAGTTTATGTAAAATCTTGCACATGAATGTTCATAGCTTCATAGCAACATTATTCATAACAGCCAAAAAGTGGAAATAAACCAAGTGTCCACCAACCAATGAATGGATAAGTAAAATAAGGTAAAATAAGGGATGTCCATACAATGGACTATTATTCAGCCGGAGAAAGAATCAAAGTTCTGATAGCCATTACAACATGGGGGCATGTTGAGAGCATTATGTTGTGTGAAAGAAGCCGGTCACAACAGAGCACTATTTTATGATCCCATTTATATGAAATGTCCAGAATAGGCAAATTTTTAGAGATGGAAAGTAGATTTATATGCAGAAGCCAGGGTAAGGGGAGCTAGAAGACTACTGCTAAGGGGTGCAAGGTTACTTGTAGGGGTGAAAATGTTGGAAAATTGATTGTGATGATGGCTGTGTAATTTTGTGACTATATAAAAGCTGTTGAATTGTTCACTTTGAGTGAATCAGTCTGTGACTAATATCTCAACAAAGCTGTTACAAAACCCACCGCATACCGAAAACAAATGAACAAACAAACAAACAAACAACCAGACTGGTGTTGGGGGAGAAAAAAGAAATTTGTCCAGATTCAGTGCAGTTGTCTAACTGTAGTGAATTTGAGTGAGCGACCATCTTTAAATCACGGTATCGGCCCAGCTCTGACCTGTGTGCGTGAGGCTTGTGTGGAGCAAACCAGGGTGCCTCTTTAAAAAAGCCAGCAGCGCTCACATCCAGGAATTGTCTTCCCTTGCCTCTGCATATTGCACACTCCACCCTCAACGATGTTTTTTAATAACTAGTCATTTCATAAAATGTAGGGCAGTGTTTCTCCAAAACCATCTCATTTCTGGAGGCAGAGGTGGTGATGGTGGAGAGGGGATTCAAATCATTTCCTCTGCCAAGATTCAAAGCAAGTCAGCTAGAGCGCTCTTGGATCCCAGCCATGATAGAACCAGATTTTTAGGCCAAAATATGAGGTTGCTGCACAGGCAGTCACAGCAAGAATGAAATTAACTCTCACTCCTGTGCACTTAGTGTATCAAAAAAAGGTAGTGTTTGGCTTTCAAGTTAAATTCGTGAATGTGTGTTGGTCATTGTTACTCTCCTCAACTTTCTGATGAAGTGATATTGACAGTCAATAAACTGGCTAATATGGTACAAATGAGAACTTTAGTTGTATTAACTGCCAAAAAGAAATAATTTCTCATTTTAAAACAATAGTATTTCTCCTTTAGCTAGAAAATTTGTACTCTTGTCAATCGTTGGGGGGGAAAATGTTAATGTGAATGGCTAAAATGAAAGATAAATACAAAAACCCATAGTTGGGTGTATATGTATAATATAGTCTTTTATGTAGATGGGCTCACTATCTTTAGCCCCTGGGAGAGGCACTGATGAGGAGGAGAATGTAGATGTGACTCGGCTGCATAACCTGAGAATCTTAGAGGTTGCTTAACCTCTCTGAGGTTTGGTTTCCTTAGCCCTCAGGTAAAGATCATAATTCTTGATCTGGTGCCCTAGCGATGTGAATTATTTCTTGCCCTGTCCAAAGACCCAGTAGACGGTGAGACATGATTTGCTAGCAGTCAGACAACCTGATTACCTCCTGTAGCAATTTGAGCTAGGAGACACTGATGTCGGCGGTTGGCAGTGCTCAGTGGAGCTGAGGAGGCATGACGGCTGCCATGCTGGACCATGTGTGAAATGAGGAAAGAGGGGAACTGGCTGGAAAGAAACTAGGAGCAGAAACCCACAGGGAAACAGGGACAAGGGAGACCACATGGCCTCTAGAGACAAAGCAGCCTTGGATCTCAGCTTTCCCATTCTAGTTCATTTGAAGTCTGATTATACTTTGATTGCTATCGTTGGATTCCTTGAAGTCTCTAAATGTCTATGCACTTTAACTGGCTTTGATCAATTTTGAATGTGTCGCTGTTTATTGCAAAAAAGGGAGGGGTAGAGTGTAGCCTTATTTAAAATATCTTCCTCGCTACCTTACGGAAGTACATTAAGGTTCAGATGACTTCCCTTGGTTGAATGCGTGCAAGAGCTATACCTTTTAAATATGTATTACCAAAACATTTGCTTAATTGAACTGAAATTGGTAAAATGTGTGAAGAAACCCTGACAACTGCAAAGCACGTTGCTGACGGAGAGCCTGAGGGATTGTTAATCTGATCAAGACTTTTATAAAATCCCCATTAGTCATTTTTGTATATCTGCAACAATGAATGAAGCCAACAGAAATGGCTAAAGTACACCGAAATTGGGTGAATTTTCACTTCCTCATCTGAGCAGTCTTAACTTTAAACCCTCTTCTAAAGTACAAGGAAAACCAAACGGAGTTCTCAGCTAGTCAGCAAGGCAGTTCCTGTCTGGAGCCAACATTTGGGTCCCTGTAGGCAGGAAGAAAAAAACTTGTTGGTTTTGTAAACTTTCTAGCCATGGAGTTGTCAGGGTCTAGGAAAAGACCAGATTTTCCATCTCAGATAAATTTTCGGCTTCTCTGCTGGAGATGAGCTACAACAGGAAGAGAAGGGTTGTGTTTATTGGCTTCACAAGTTCCCACTTAATGCACATGGGCATCGATTGAGTGAATCAGCTGTTACTGAGGAAGTGCCTCGGGGCGGTTCAGGTGTCCAGGTCTCCCCTTTACCTGCCTGAACTCCAGGCTGCATACGAACATGCAGAGAAAAAGAGAAGACACGACTGTTCAAGGATTAAAGAGAGACACAAGCTGAAAGAAAATATGGACTGTTCTCTTCACTGTATGGCTACCTGTCATATCCTAACTTGTAGTGGGTCTCATTCTGTGGGAGAAGAAATCCTACATGCAGGCATGGTACTTTCAAACTGGTGCCCAGTAGCTGACTGACCCCAAGTGCTGTGTTTGGTCGCCTTGAGGCTGACACGGCCATTAGCCTTAGCACAGTCCTGCCCTGCCTCCCTGCCCCCACCGTACTGTATATGCAAACCCGTATGTCAGCTAGGATGGAGGGAGACACCACCTTTAAAATATCCCCAAACAACCTCTCCCCATTTCTGATAGAACCTTCTGGGTTTTTAATTACTCCCCGAAAGTGAGAGCCATCCCAGGATCCTTTGGTGACATTTTCCAGTTTCTTGTCTGCTCCACTTATGAGAAACAAATGGGCTGGCTGGCCTCCCTCTAGATTGAGTTTTTCATGAAGTCATTACTTCTGTCATGGGGAGTATTTTCAAATTGAAAAATCTGAAACAATAAATGATGGTGAAGCAGTTAATAACTGTTAAGAAATCACATTTGGAAAATTGCATTTAAGCAATAACCTTTCTCCCTGTAATTAAATGACAGAAAGGTCCTGGTTTTAATTAAGTCAGCAATTTATAGTTATGAAGCTATACTTCACTATGCAGATTAGCAAATGATAGGTCACAGAACACCCTGAATGCATTTTGAGTGGGCCTGATATGGTAATTACTCCACTGTTCAGTGGTGACCACATTGAACCGTATCTCTAGATGAAACAATTTTCTTTTCCTTGCTCCATGATGTATAACTAGGATGAGTAAATGTACCACAAGCACTGCCTTGCGAATCTTTAAATTAAAATGGATTTTAAATGAGGGGGCATGAGTGGAGGGAGCGCGTTGGGAGAACAGCACGGCCTGTGAATGGGCCACTAGTCAGTGCCTGCGAGCAGAGAATCTATCATTGTTTTACAGGGCTTTCTATCTTGTGCCTGAGTGTTTGCTGCAGATTTATGAGGAAGTAAAATGCTAATGTTAGTGTATTTATAAACATATGATGGAGGTTTCATCTATAATTTATTTGCAGGCCCTACTCTCTGCCTCCTTGGAAAGGAAAATGAAATGCTATGTCGGACAGCCAAAAGGGTCATTAATACAGCTTTCACATTTTATTTAACTAAACCCCAGCTCATATTACACATTGATGATCACTTTGTGAGATATTTTTTGAAATGCTTATTGTGTCTTGTCCCCCGTCTGCCCCAGCATCCACTGGAGCGGAGTCCTAGCAGTCAGCGAGTGGCCTCAGAGCCCAGTGGGAACCCGCTGGTGAGTGACCACATGGGGGAGGGGTGGCGGCAGGCGCGGGGGCTCGGAGGAAGGGAAAATCCAGCTCCTAAAAATGGATCATTTTTCATTTCTCTTTCACAAACATCTGAACTCTAAAAAATGACTTGTTTTCAGCTGTTGGATTTCTTCAAACCCCATCTTTCCCTGTCTTTCTTCATGAGGGCCGATCTCCACCCAAGCACAGGGAGAATGCAGGCTGCCGAGGAAGAAAGGAGAGCATCCCGTGTGGCAGAGGGGCTGAGGGTGGGAAGACCCCCCGCCTCAGGACACTTCCACGGCGGTGCATTTCTCCCGGCCAGGGGCACTTGCTCTTCGCTTTACCGACTCTGGGTTTTGGCCCTGGGTTCTCCCTTCTGCTCATACACGTAAAGAGGTGAAATGTATCAGATTTGATTTAAACTGCCTCCTAGATCACTGAATGTGTCACAGCTAATAGTGATTCATTAGCAGTGAATCCCTGTCCCGAAGAACCAGAAGCAAACCAAGATTCTCCTAAGTCAAGAGCTTCTTACCTCAAAATATTGAACCTTCTTGCAGGAGAAAAAAAAAAAGAATACCAATGTACTTCCCACCCAGCGTCCCTTGGGCTTTTTGGAATTCTAGAAGAGGGATCAAAATTATTATATTCCTAGAAAATGTTACCTATATTTGAAAGGGAAAAATATCACCATAACATTTTAAAGAATCATATCATGCATGTTTAATTCAAATGTCAGCTACATAGATCTTCCCAAATTGTCCAGCCTGCTGAGGACATGCTGGCCTTTGAGATTTTTGTTTGGTCTTGAACCCTCATCCGGCATTTGAGGGAACCAGTGTTCTTCTCAATATCTGGGGGGTGGTTCTCGGGGTGACTCAGATTTTCCACAGTCACCTCTGAGCTGAATTGCTGCTTTTGCTGAATTCTACAGCTTCTTTCTGTTTTGCCTTCCATGTATTCCACCCCTTTTCTGCTCCAGGTCTCCCCACTGTCATCACCCCAATTTCTTTCTTCCCCAGAGTTCTTCTGATCCAAGGCTTGGGAGGCAGCAAGTGCTTCCTGAAGGTCTGAGGCGGTGGGCGGGATGACTTCATAGCCCGGCAGATAGCTTGAGACGGAACTTTAGACATTTTTCTTACAAGCACTTTGTGTGTCCCACGACCAGGGAGTTCTTGAAGGAGAACCCACTTCTATTGCTATGTTGCTCTCCATCTCCCTTCCCTTGTCCAGTTTGCTCTTCTCTCTACCAACTCCCAAATTCCCATTCCTTACTTAGTCCATGCACTTCGGTTCTCTCTTTGTCCTCCCTTCCGGTGCACTCCTGCCATGATCAGGGCACCTCATCCTCAAGACCTAAGTACCTCTCTTCCTGAGAGGAAGTCTGCTCTCATCTTTGAAACTACCACGGTCTGTTTCCTGCTACCAACGTAGACACAATAAAACTGTACCACTGAAGGAGGAGCGCCTCCGCGAGGAAAGACCTGGATATCCAAGGGAAAGCTGCTGGGGGCTGACTGCCTAGCTGCCTAGCTGCCTTGCGTTTGACTGCACTTGACTGCTAATGACTGTCGGTTACATTAGCCACGGTCTTCTTTGGAAGGCAATTCATTCTGCAATTGTATTTCCTCTATTTCAGATCCAAAAAGCTAATTGCTCTCTGGGCTCAGATGTCTCCTTAAAACCTCACTCAGCCCAAGACATGTATTAAATTATGTCTGGTCCCTGGCACCAGTTTAGGGCACAATTTGGAAAGAATCTCCAGGCAAAACAGGAAGAAAATGCTGGCTAGAATTTCCTCTGGATTTATTTGCCCATGTGAGTGGGGGTCCCGCCACAGGCCAGATCCCAAGCCCATGCCCCTGCCTGGCTGGGTGGAGAGAAGCAGGAGAAAGGGAGTCATCCTTGCTTGTGCAGACTTGGACCCATTGTTTCAGAAATGGGTCTCCTTTAGGTACAAATTAAAGTAGAACTCTATGTCCTATCTCGCTGGAGATATATTTCTTTGGGGGAAAGCTTGGAGAAATGTTTCTTTCTCAACTTCTCTTTGCAGTCTTCTCTTGAAAATTCTCCCACAATTGGGTCACCTAACATATAGAGAAGATGTCTATAGTAGAATTTCCAAATTAGTAGAGATACATACTAGGGTTGCCTCTTCTTCCCCCTTGAAGATGTGATGTCCCTTCAACCAGAATTAAAATACAGATTTCACACAAACAAGTGAGTCCAGCAGGAAGAGCTATTTACCACTTGACTTTCTCCTGTGTTCACCCATGTAGCTACTCTTCATTGGCTGAGCACCTGCCATCTGCTATGTGCCGTGCAGGGCAACAGGAATGTGACAGGGGTAAAACAACCCAGGCCAGGGAATCCACTCCTCCCCCACATCTTTCGAGAGTAGGGCCAGGGAGGAAGTAGAAGGGTATCAGATGCAGAAACACACCATGATGATATTCTATCAAAGAAATTAAGAGCAAAGCTTGGAGTTAGACCGTCTGAGATCAAATTCTACTTCTAGTACTTACTAACCACGTCACTTAACCATGCCTTGCTTCATCTTCCTCATCATTAAAGTGTGGATAATAACAGTATCTACCTCAGGATCATTAGGAGACTGAAGGAAATTATATATATAAAATTCATGGTGTACATTATATACTCAAATAGTGCATTTTATAATAACATGTGAGTCATATGATAAGGAGATGCACAAGTCATTATGTGAGAGTACAGAGGAGAGGTTGAGCATCTAACTCAACTTGGAAGCATCAGTGAAGGCTTTTTAGACAACCTTACCTACCTTTATATTTGATTGCTATTCAATTTGTGCATTCAGTTAAGAAGTGGTGGGCTAAGGATTTGTGGGAAAAGTGGGCACACTTGAGTTTTATCCTAGGATTCTGATCCTCAATGATCAATCAAAAATTTCAACTCACTTATTCCTTATTGGCTATGATTAGAGTCAAGGCTAATGTTTTGGGGAAGGGAAAGCCAACCTTTGGTGCCGATTGCTGTAAAAAAAAGTGTTCAATGCTTCTTTCCTTCATTATATCCCAACAAATGGTCCCTAAAGCCTTCTCTCATGTTGCATTCCATGTTGCCATCAGATAGGTAAATTCTGAGCTTTCAGGGCCACAGAGCAGCTCTCTTGCTTCTGGCAAAGCAGCATGAGATGACTTCTTTCCTGTCCTGTGTATAAAGGTAGGAACTCTTCCAAAAGAGTTGGCAAGGCAAACAGAAGTTTAACTTCCTGATCTTCTGAATACTCCAGTGAATTATTATCAAGTGGAAATGCATGTAATTAAGGTGGGCGGAAGGCGGGAATTGAATTATGATAAAACTCATGCCTGCTGATGTGTTTGATGACAGAGGAGAAAATCATAAAGGGAAAGATGATGAATTTCTGTCTTTTCTCTGGGAATAACTGGCTTAGAATCAATGTAATGAAAAATAGTCAAGTGAACACAGAATGGCAGAAAGGAAGGCTAAGTTTCTGATGGAAATACATTAGCTCACAGCAGAGCCTCACTTTTGATTTTGATCTCTGGGAGAAAAATACCACCAAAAATGTATTATTTGGAGAACAACTATGATCATGCCACTTTCCTATCAAAAAGCTTTCAGTGGCTTTCCCTCATTTCCTGCAGAATACAGTTCAAAATCCTCAGCGTGGAATTCAGGGACCGTTATAACTGACCCCAATCTTCCTCACTAACGTCATCTCCTATTCTAGCTATGTACACATATGGACATGTGTGTGCACGTACACATACACACCCTAGTACACTCTAGACCAGGTTTATTACTCAACCTTTTAAAAATATGCTGCACTGAGGTACCTTGCTCAGGCCAGAATGCCCTGGCACCGATGTCCAGTCATCAGATTCCAACACCACCTGAAGTCCAGCTCGAATATCCTTTCTCCCTTCAAGTCTTTTCCCAGGGCTGGAATCAATCTCCCTCCTCTCACTGCTCCTGGGGTTTACTCTAGATAGTAATTTGTAATACTTATATTACTAAATAATGCCTTATACTACTATTATTATTGATGGATATTCCCCCCTTTATTATCTTGTAAAATCTCTGAGGGCAGGAGCTATGTCTTACTCACTTTTATAACTTCTACAGTGCCTGGTACAGTGCATTGAATGATATTGGCTTTAAAAATAAGTTCCCCTGTGCTTTGGCTGTCAGGAAGCTCAGAACTAAGTTTTCAGGCTCAATGACAGTAGCTCTTCATTAGAGTTTTCTGGTCCAGTGGTTCCCTACCTTCCTTACTTGACTCTTATCTTCACAGTCTGATTTTATTGTTTATTATATTGGGCTTTTTATTATAAACTATTAAATCCATTTTAGGAGTAGACAGGTAGAAATAATACCCATCAAGTCTGAATTGGAGTCAGTATTGTGTGATGAAGTTAAAGCCAGAATTAAGTTATTGGGTTTTAGTGTTGGGCAGGGGACACACTAGGGTGATGAAAGGGAATGAAAAATAGATCAGATAAAGATAATAATAACATCTCTATTGAGATTTGAAGCCCTTCAGAATTACTTCACATTTGATCTTCCCAGAAATTCTGTGAGGAATGTACGAGAGAGAAATCTTCATTAACATTCATTTAATCCATTTAACATGAACTGAAGCACATTGGCGCTCAGAGAGGTTAAGTGTCTTGCTTGAGGTCACACAGTCAGTTAGAAGCAGGGCTAGGTATAGCTCTTAGAAGATCTTTTTTTCAAGTTTCTTGCTGGAGTACCAATCTACAAAAGGTGGAGTGTGGCAGTGAAAATCCATAACAGGGCCTGGGGGCGTTGGAGTGGTGGGCTCAGGGTGGGAGTGGCTGATCACTGCTAATATCCTTGTCATTTCTGGCCTCTTTCGTTTCCTCCCCACCCAGCTACCAGCCTGTGTTGCTCCTTGGCTGTGGTTCAAAGAACAATCATTGAGGGTAGATAAATCAGGAATTAGGATACTTTTGGCTGCAGGTAACTGAAAATCCAGCTCAAGGTGGTCGGAAAGATAAGGTTGTTGACTGATTCCTCTAACTAGAAGTCTAGGAGTCAGATGGGCTTCGAGGTATATTTCATCCAGTGGCATCTCCCTCCTGTCATTCTCTTGACCTCACTCTCCTCGTGTTGAACTCATCCACAGGCCAGTAGCAGGATATGAGCAATATTTCTGAGTCTTAAAAAAAGAAAGGGGATCACCTCTAGGGGCTCCCTCAGGATAGGAAAACTCCCAGAAACCCCTAGAAAACTTTCCTTGCTTTCCACTGACCCAAAAATGGATAGTATGAAGATTCTGGAACCAATCACTTGCAAGAGGATGGAATTAACCTCTGTCCCCTAGGACTACCTGGGTGTGGGGTCAGTTTCTCCTAAGTCACAGGGGCAGCCTGAGGGGTTGGGAGTGGTCAGGGGGAATAGGGAGGGGATGGGGAGAAGTAATACCTGATCAAGGATCTGTTAGTACTGTCTTCTAAATAAACACACCTTCTCCCTTCTGCTCTCTCACTGGGCTGGGCCTGAGGCACCTTCTCTGGCTGTAGTCCTTCTTAATGGGTTTCTTTTCTTTCCATTCTTTTCTCTCTTTCTCTCCTCCTCCTTCCCACTCTTTACTTCTTCCTTTCATTCATTCATCCAATATCCTGTGCACCAGGCCTGGGGCTAGACCCTGGAAGTCCCTAGATGGTCAAGCACTGTTGTTGGTCACAGTCATGTGGGGAGCTCCCTTCTGACATGCATGGCCATCATCCCGCAGATGCAGAGAGCAGCCCCTTTTAGGTGTCCTGTGGAGGTCATCAGTAGATAGCAGGACACGGGAGTCCTGAGAGTTATGGCACTAATCAGGAAGTTTGTTTCATTTAAAGGAGAGAGCAGCGAGGCAAGGAAGACTGATTTTTGTCTACCCAGAACCGAAATACCACATTAAAATGCCTCCTGGCACCAAGAGGTTTGTCCATTAAATTTAATTAAGCTCTCTTTACAATCACATGTCTCAGATCTATTATGCTCAGGGGACAAAGCATTTGCTTTTTCCAGCTTTTGCCTTGCTCTTTGCATTATTCTTTCTGACCAGAAAACCCCTGTGCTTCTATTGTTTAGCTGAGTGTTGTTCATAGTTAGTGGCCAACATACAAGCACGTGAATTGTGGAAATTCCTCCTGCAGCTTCTGGCTTCAAAAGCCTCTTCAGCAGAAGCTCTGGGGTCCAGGAGCTTTGTTTTCTCTCTTAAAATGGACTACCTTTAACAGAGATTTGCACTGCTCCAAGGACAGCATCTCTGGGTCACTGAGATTCTTGTATCTCTCAAGCAGCTCAGACATTCTGGAAGATGAGATTCCTTCAAAGGGACCAGCTGGGAAAGGCATGTGCCCACGCCAACCTCAGAGTGGGTGTGAATTCCTCAGTTCCAAAAGGGAGCAGTTCTGTCTGATGGGCTGTCCGTGCCAATGCTTACCCTGGCAACTTTCTTGGTAGTGGAACCCTGGCATGCTGTGGGGGAAATATTTCAGTGTTTTCCAACCCTTGGGACCTGCTCCATCCTTCTCCACTTGGAGGAATATGCCCCTCAGAGCTGCCACATAAATGCTGCTACTGAAAGCAGTCACCGACACCCATAGTGACAGCATAACATGCGTGTGCACACACGCACACCTCTCTCTCTCACCCCCTAAATCACAGCACAGAAAGGGGGCAGCTCTCCAGCTTACAACTGCCATGTTCCTAAGGGCATTCCCAGAATGTTAATAGGTATTGAAGGGGCTGGGGTGGGGTTGGGAGAGGCTCTCTGGCCATGTGTGCCTAAAAAAATACTAGATTAAACAAACAAACAAACAGTGCTTTGTAGGGCTTCTCAGAGCCTTTAATGTGCTGGGGAGTACCGTGAAGGGCTAGTGGCTCCGGATGGAGAGGAACTATAGAATTTGTGAGCCCTTTTTCTTGGAAAATCACTTGGGACTGATATTCAAGAGAACCTTTCAAAAATACAAACCCTCCTTGATTACTGGCCATTCTTCCTTCTACTATGAAAACAGTCTATTTAGTGTTTCTCTGCTGCTTTTGAAGCGGAGGTTCTTAGTCTACCTAGTGAACTGGTGGGTCGGGCCCTGCCAGAGACTTCTTTGCAAGATAAACGAGTGACTTCTTGGGAATGGAGGTATCTCTCAACTGGCTTTGTCTTCTGTGCCCCATTGAATACAGGCCTTAGGACCAAGGAGAAGAGCAGGGCGAGAAGTAAACACTCTGGGATGCTTTGGGGCTTAAGCAGTGCCACTATGGGCCCCCTAGTAGAACTTCTCACATAAGAGGGAAGGAGGTTTTCTCTTATTTTGCAACAGAACCCTGCATAGCTTTGTACTGTGCCTCTGCTGGGCTGGAGGAAGCAGTACCTAGTGGAAGGTGTCAGGAGCAGGGCACCAAGAAGAAATAGCAGAGAGCATGTGGCTATGGACAGGGGAGCTGACCTCTTTTGTTTGTACACATGTGTGATGCTTCTGGGGAATCCAGGAGAGTTGCTGGCCACAGTCCTGTGGTAGCAGTGGGGACAAGAACTTTGGACTATTCATGATGAAATTCAATTTGTGCACCTAGACTGGTGAGGCTTGGAGAAACTTGATGATTAATCAGGATATATATTTTTCAGCTTTAATAGACACCTAAGTAACTTGTAAAATACTCTGGAAATGGTTTGTCTGTCTTGCAGAATTCCAAGCTTATCAGTGGTCCAGGGAGGTGGCTAAGCCATCAAGGTGTCCAAGGCACCCAGGTGCCTTCTCTCTGGTTGCTTCACCGGCTCCTAGGGTCTCTCTATGGAAAGAATGGAGAGAAAGGCTGTATGATCAGAGCTAGCTCTGTACCACATCTCCATTCCTGCTGACAGGAAGGGGAAAGAAGTATAAGATAAGCAATTTCCTTTAAAAAATTTAATTTTGGAAAATTTCAAGCATACAGAAAGTAAAAAACATTAACCCCTATATAACTTCATCCAGATGGAATCATTGTTAAGATCTGAGCAGCAGGCCTTTGCTGATGTGGTCTGAAAGTTGCCGTATCACTTCTCCTTACATCCCATTGGTAAGCATTCATGGCTACCCTGAGCTGCGGAAGACCTGGAAATGGTCCACCTAGGTACGTGTGCATTAGCAAGTTCAAGAAAGGGGACTACCTTTTATGCTGAGCGCTCTGTCAAGATCTGCCAAGCAAAACTGTCTTACATTTGCCCCCCCGAAACAAGGTTTCTGGATTACAATTCTTTTTCATGAGTCCCATGGAAGGAGGTTGCCTGGTTTCTGGCACCAGTTTAGGCTCAGCTGTATTGCCAGAGATCAGTGCATAGATTCTGAGTGGGCTGCCAACAGTTTAGAAATCTTCTTCAGACATACTCAGACCATGAGTCAGACCTCCTTACAGAGAAAACAAGGAAGCTAAGAGCCAAATATGATCATATTTCTGGTAAGTTTAAGTTCATCTGCTCTTTATGATTTGGGTCTTAGTTTCTGAGTCTGTGGAGTAGTAAATATGGATGATATTTAAAGAGAAGGTGCCTGTTGAAGTCTTTTGTGACAGTATCGTGATAAGTAGGAATGAGGTCCAAGGAATGGTTGTAGCTGGTATTGTTTAGGATATGTTGTGGACTGAAAGTTTTTGTACCCCCAAAATTAATATGTTGAAGACCTTGTCCCCAAGGTGATGATGGTATTTGGAGGCAGGGCCTTTGGGAGGTTATTAATATTAAATGAGGACATGAGGGTGGGGCTCTCATATGGGATTAGTGCCCTTTTAAGAAGTAACACTAGAGAGCTGGCTTGCTCTTTCTCGCTCTGCCATGTGTGAGGACCCAGTGAGCAGGTGGCCATCTGCAAGCCAAGAAGAGAGACTTCAACAGCAACTAAACTGGTCAGCACCTTAATCTTGAACTTCTCAGCCTCCAGAACTGTGAAAAAATTCATTTCCATTGCTGAAGCCACCCAGTCCATGGTATTCTGTATGGCAGCCTGAGTCATCTAATAATGGGATGCCAAACTCAAAGTGGCTTCCACCTAAGAAAATAGTTGGCTTACATGCCAACATCCAGCAGTGGGGAAGGCTCCAAGACTGATTTAGACTGATGGTCCCAGCTTTGCTCTTCTCAGATTCTCTTGTCTCAGCCCTCTCCTGCATGCCAGTGTCATCTTCAACACGGGAGTGAGGTGCAGCAGCCATTCCAAGTCTTGCATCTCAGTCAGGACAACATCCACAGATGGAGAGACTGGCTTTCCTGTGGTTCTCTCTTAAGAGCAAGGACACTTATTCCGGAAAGCCCCATCAACTTCCCCACATAAGTTACTGGCCCACATGAGACCACCACCAATTCCTGTGGTCGAGGAATGCCATGCTCTGACTGGGTTAGATGTGAGTTCCTAAACCACAGGGCAAAGGGGTCCCCTGCAGTTGGCTTGGACTGTTCATTCTCCATCTGGAGCTAGAATCAACTCCCCAGACACTAGACTGCACCCAGCGGGGAAGGGAGTAATGGATGTTCAAGAGATAACCAAAGTGCTCACCTCGTGATCCTTCAAGTTTACTTTATATTTTTAAAAGGATTTAAGAATCTAACCCAGAAAAAATGCACATGAGCCAATATCCTATAAGAATCAACATTAAAAATCTCATCCCCAAATCTGAAAATTATTCATCGCTATGAAGATATTATATCATAATGATATCACTAGTGAATTACCAAAATAAATGTTACAGAAGTCTTTATGCTCATCCGTTGGTTGACAAGGGAAAACACGAATTTAGCAAAAAATAATAGGCATGCCTTGGACAAGTTATAGTTTATTCCTTGCCAACAGATTTTTCCCTCTGAAATGAACTCATTTGTGAAAAAATTTTGCTGTCTTGGTTAAAAACCATCCAATGCTTGTAATAGCTAAATGTCAGAGAACAATGGAATGCACGCATCTTGATTGCTACAGTAATTTGTTCAAACCATGGGGAAAATCTACTGATGGGCCAGAGATTGCAGGTGAATAAGTAAGTCTTTGGGTACAATGAAGACTTTCAGAGGGATGTTAGCTTTCTACAGTCATTAAATAGATAGTACTTCACCCCCTGCATCAAACAGCATAGAAATTAGAAAATGGAGGCAAGCAGACAGAGACAGAGGTATAGGGATTGCCATTTGTTAGCCTGTGACTTCAGGCAAGTTACTTAAGCACTGTGGGCCTCAGTTTCTTCCCCTGTAAAATGGGAATGGTGATTTCTACCTTTGAAGGTTTTGTGAAGATAAGGTGAGCACAGTATTTGGACCATAGCTGGTGATGAATAAATGACAACTGTTATTAAAATGCCCAGGACACTCCAGAGGCTTCTAGATGCTCCAGGAAGTGGGCGTTTAGGTGAACCTGCCTTGCTTGGATCAGTTAGCTCTTGGTGGACCCCATCAAGCCAGAGACTGGGTCGGTGGTCTCTCTGCTGTCGCCTATGGTGACCACAAATTAGGAAGTGTTTTGAGCCTGAGTTTCTCATGGAGATCATGAGATGGGCCAAAGTTTTATGTTAAAGCAGCATTTGGTCAAAATTAGAGCTCGAACTGAAACAGAAAGTCTCTGATCTGATAGGATCTTGCTGGGGTTGTCTTTTTAAGTCTTCTTCAGAATTCCTCAGCTGAGGAAATGGAAGATAGTATATAAGAAATTCCTTTTTAAAAAAAATTCAGCCATCTTAACGTTTTTTGAAAATGCATAGTATATTGTAAAAACAATTTAAGCAATATAAAGAAAGCAAAAATCCCTCCATGATCCAACATTCCCTCAAGATTGGTTCATACCATTCTTTTAGAATGTTTAAGCATATGTGAATATAATGAAACTATGTATGCATATTTCAATATAAATGGGAAAATATTCTGTGTATTGTGTTAGAAGGAGAGAGAGAAAGAGGGGACAGTATTCTGTAAAGTACTTCTTTTCTCACTGGTGAACACTTTCAGTGTTAATGCATAAAGACTTACATTACCTACCTTTTTAAACAACAGTATAATATTTAATCAATCTCTTCGATTTTAGTTGTTCCTAACTTTTCATTATCAAGAAAACACAAGGGAATGAACATATCATGCACACAAGTTTGGGCACTTACCTGCTGTCCTACTTAAGTAGCTTGTCAAACTTTTGAAAATTCAAAGCAAGTCTTTGAGCACAACATAGCAAATGTGTCTGACAGATTGTGGACATAATACATAAATCCTCTGTGAGAAAAGCAAGCCTAGGAAAGCTCAAGTGGCTTAGCTGAAATCTCAGCAGTCTTTGGGTCTTATTGTTCAAGAAATTGCCTTTCAGTGCAAGAGAGATCCCGTCCAATGTAGGGGGTTCCTACGGATTCTGGAAATGATTGTCACCTGCGTCATTTCCAGAACTACCCAGTCAGTTCTTCACTGGGCTCAGTCCAGCAGTGCATCATAGTGGACCAGGCAAAAAGAGAGAACTTTCTGTCTCGCAGAGTTTTTGTGTAACTATACAATAGAAGGCTGCTGTAATGAGTTTTGGAGCAATTTATTCTTTTTGATGCCAGCAGGTTAATTTCTGGTATGGATATCTATCATCCATCTATCTGTCTATCATCTATCTATCAATCTCCTATCTCTATCATCAGTCTCTCCTAAACACACACACACACACACACACACACACACACACACACACACACACACAGTATTTTCCCAATTTTTTCTGAGCTTTCTACCATTTCAGAAACATCACCTACCAAAGAAAAACATATTAACCCAAGCCAAAAAATACTCCTCAGTGTAGTGTTTCTCCTCATGATAGAGGAATTTCCCTTGTATTCCCTCTAAGGGCAATGCCTCAGCTCTTCCAATGTACTAAACAAACATATTATTTCCTTCTGGTACATTAATTTTTGGATTACTTTGGGGGACAAAACACCACCAAAGTAGTGGTTTGACTATAAACTCACTTGACATCTGGTCAGACCTCCAAATAACAAGGATGCAGTTGCTCTCAAGCTCTCACCACTGAGGTTTCCTTGCCACCTCTCATGTAAATGAGAAAGTTAGCATTTGTACTTCTGCGGTAATAAAAACCACAACTTATCATAATATTTACCAAGTTGTGATAAGATAAAAGCTGGCTTTGTGGGGCATCAGGAATAATATTTAGCACAGCCAGTTGGGGACTGATGAGCATTGCCAGAGCGCCTGTTTGTAGAGAGCTCCTGGGATTTTAGCTTCTCTCATTGGGACATGAAAGCATGGAGACAGCCTCTGGGTTCTTCCGCTCCTGGCTTTCATAAGTTAGTGCCTGAGATATTGCTTAAGGCGCACAGCAAGTTCAGGGTGAGTCTGTGGTGACAGATTTGGGCTTCTCTTTGCTCTTCCTCGTGTTTTCCTGCTTGGGTCTTCATACATCTGACTACTGATTGGTGGAGGGTCCTTCCTTCCCATGGGACGACTGTGTCTTCCAGAAGGCAGGACACACACCTGCAGGGGTGGGAGGGAATATTTGTAGGTGGTACCCAGTGTCCAGGCATTAAGGTATTTTGAATCATAGAGTGAGAAAGGTTTTCCTTTCCTTGGAGCCTTCAGATTATCCAGAAGAAAGCCTCTGTCTGTGTCTATCACCCTCTAACACAGGCCAACTTCCCTGCTGAACAAAGACGATGAAGGTGTCAGGCTCAGCTCACCAAATTCTAGGCAGAATTTAACAACTTGAACCTCCATCTGTCTTTACAAATAGCTCCCATTTATGACAGCAAGTGTTAGTGAATTTCTATTCATGGTAACAATGACGTTTCCTTTGACAGTACATTTAAGTGAAGCTTTTAAAATGTGAGGCATTAAAAAAAATACAGGTGGGAAATTAATGTGGCAGAATCTACTAGGGAGTTACAGGAACGGCTAAGATTTGGGAGAGTCTGAGAAGTTCTGGGAGCATTCCCCAGCCCCGCCCACTCCCCTTCCCCCTCCCCTCAAAGCCCCGCCCACCACTCCCCTCCCCCAAAGCCCCGCCCACTCCCCTTCCTCCTCCCTCTCCAGCCCCGCCCACTCCCCCTTCCTCCTCCCTCTCCAGCCCCGCCCACTCCCCTTCCTCCTCCCCCGTCCAGCACTGCGCCGGGCAGGAGTTTCCGGGGTGTCTTGCATTGCTCAGCACTCTGCGGACCCTTCTCTCCCCAGCTTCGGGTAGTTCCTGCTTATCCAATAAGAACTGTCTCAGGAATCAGGGTCTTCCTTAGCCCCTGGCCCCTCACTGCCTGCCCATAGGTGCCCCTTTTGTGTTCAGCACCGAGTTTCTCCATCAAGGCACTTCTCACCCTGTATTGCCCTTGCAGGTTGAATGGCCTTCCCTCCAGGAGTTCCTTGAGAGCAAGGACTGTGTCATGCTCATGTGTGTTCCCATTGGCTATGTGGTGCTTGGCACAGAAGCCCCATCAAAGTGTAGTGACTGCAGGAGGGATGGGGAGCAAATGAAGAAGGAACTTCTGGCTCCTCGGAGCTTCTCAGCTGCTTTAGGAATTTATCCCCAAAGACCCCGCGCGCTGCCGCCCGGGGAGTCCCCCTCCCGCGCCGTGGGCCCCGGGAACAGCTGAGGCCGGGGCCGCCCACCTCGGGGGCCGCCGCCTCCCGCTCGCCGCAGCGAAGGGTCGTGCGTCTTTGCGCCCGAGGGCCGCGCTGCCGAGGGCATGGCGTCGCTCGGCGAGTCCCGGGAGGCTCGGAAGGACCCCCGGCCGCCCGCTGCCCGGGCCCCGCTCCCGCCGAGCCGACAGGCAGGGCGGCTTCGCGGCCCGGGGCGCACGGCGGAGGAGCGCGGGAGGGCACAGAACGAAACGGAACACCTTTTCCTACCCTTGAACAAACACCTCATTACAAAATAAATCAAAGAACATGAAAGGAGGGAAGGGCTTTCTGGAAGCCTTCCAGATCTGTGTTGCTTTCTTGCTGTTAGCAAATGGTTGCGTTTATGCTGCAAATACTGTTTTGTACCCTGATTTTGGTCATATTTTTCATATTGCTTATATATACAAAGATTTTTCTTCATATTGTATCATTATCATCATAAAGAATAATTTTCATTACCTTTATTGAAAGGAAAAAGTTATTATAAAGTAAATGAAGAAAAAGAAAATTCATCTGAAGTTTCCATCACCAGTGTTAATATTTTAATGTGTATCATTCTAGTCTGCTCTCCGTCCCTCCCGCTCTCTCCCTCTGTACGCGTTGTAACGTAAATGGTTGCTTTGCTGAATTCCTATGATAAGCCAGGCACTATGCAAAGCACTTTACTAACGTTTTCTTATTTAAGCATTTGTACAGCCCAGTCAACTATCATTACGCCCACTGACAAATGAGGAAACAGACTCATAAAGTTACAGGCCTTGTCCAGAAAGTCTCGTTAGTCATTGAAAGAGTTGAGAGTTTACTTATAATTGTTGTGAGGTAAAACCTATGCTCTTAAGCCCTACATCTACCCCATCCTGCACTCTGTTTTCTGATGGCTTCATAGCAGGTCAGGAGGGCATATTCCATAGTAGAGGTTCTCCACACTAGCTGTGGATTAGTATCAACTGGAGAATTTTGTATGAAATATGGATGCTGGGCCCCACGTGCAGATTTTCCTTGGGGGTGAATCACTGTGATGTCAAAGCTCCCAGGTGACCTGTATGTGCAGCCAGGGCTGAAATGCTATGCTCCTTACTTGATCGGTGGTTTCTCCACTATGGGACATGCAGGACTTGAAAACTGGATTGAAGTTCAACTAATCTGCTAGTAAATAAAAACAAAGCAGCATCTGGCCACTGTGCAAATGATTTCCACATTCATAAATCTTTCAGTTCCCAAACCAAAAGCAAACATCGATTCCTTTACGATTACCTCTGATGAGGGCAAGGCAGGTCAGTAGGTGGATGGAAGCTGGTATTCAGGGTCCCCAAACGTGAGCGCCCCAGACCCTGGGCATGCACAGAGTATTTCAGGTCACTGGTCCATGTGTGCCCGATGAGTGCTTCATTTCCTTTCTCAGACCTCAGGAACTTCTGGCAGAGTATATAGAGTTCATGACACAAACACATCTGGATTTGGGGGTGTGGATCTGAAATATTTGCAGGGCAATATGTCAGGAGCAGATGTCGAACTGGCAGTGGGGAGGACGGGGTGATCTCGCTGAAGGCGCCATCTGGGCTGCGCTTGCAACAACACAGCCTTCTCCACTGATTTCAGCTGTGCCCCCACCTGGGTGGCTCCTTGCCTCCTTCTCTTTCACTACCAGGGGCATCCAGAAACTTGGCATTGCTGCATCTCATGCTGAAAATGCCAAGAGGGTGGACAACAGTCACTCCTTAAAGGAGATAAGTGTTACCAACCGAGGTTCGTTGGAGCCAGATTCACTGTCTGCCCAGAAAGGAGCTCCTGAGGCCAGAAGCAGGAGGCCCCCTTCCTCAGCCTGGCATGGAGGATGGACCAGGGCTACCCAGACAAAGCTGGGTCTGATCAGAGATTCTACGACTTTCTAGCCTTTTGGCCTTTCTTGGGCAAGTCACTGCTCTGAGACTGTTTTCTCATCTTTAAAATGCGGAAATCTACTTCACTGGATTGTTCGGAAAATTAGGTAAGTGGCTGGCATAGAGCAGGGGCATTTGCCCCGCCCTTCCCCTTCATGTGACAGCTTCTAGATTGTATATTATCATCCGAGACCCGTTTGCCATGGCACAAGTAGCAATTCAACAGAATTCAATTCCAAAAGCCTTCCGATATGCCTCTCACTGCAACGCTCGCTCTTTCACGGACTTTTCTGTCTCTGAGTCAGCTCACATGCTGTTCCTTTGCCTAGAAAGCCTTTCGTCCTCATTTTCTCCAGTCTTCCTCCAGCCCGTTCAGTTCTCACTTTCTCACTCTAACTCTCCTGGCTGGATGTCACCTCTGTCCTCTAGCATTACCAGAGTGCTTAGGCCATGTAAGGGGCACCCAGTATGCTTAGGGCTCCACGCTTACTGTTCACAGCCACGAGGTGGAGATAACCATCTCTCCTTCTCTGAGTTGTTGGTGATAGGTAGATGAGATGTCGTATAAAATATGTAACACCGAGTTGGGCACATAGTAGATGCACAGTAAATGATGGCTAATGTAAATATGACAGTATATTCTAATAAGTAATCATACTTTTACATAATGTAACCAATTCTGATGATAAGAAGAAGAGGAATCATTCTGGGACTGGTAATTCAAAGAGCAGGATTGCAAACTCCAAATGGGTTCCCAGAGACCAGCTTCTTCTGGAAATGTGACTACACTGTTTAGAGTTAATGAATTTCTAGAATCAAGTTCTGTGTGGAGGGAAAAGGTTTCAAGGGCCAAGTTCTATCCACTCCAATTCTCATGCATTGTAACCCTTGGCAAATCTTCTTTACCCAAGAGTTCTGATTCTGGCTTAGCTTTCTAGCATGGTACCAGTTAATTATGGTAATAGGATAAGGCATTCTTGGGCAGCAGGGAGATGCTGGACAAGTGTGGGACAGCAGAGTTTGGGGCAGGGGATTTATTATAAGCCAAATAAATGGCACCAGAGATTTGATGAGGACATCCATGTCCATTGCAGTGAAGCTAAGGGCTGCTGGGGTAGGGTGGGTGGAAGCTCTTAGGAATATTGGGGAGGATATTGGAATAACTGTTTCATGGGGATCAAAGACCATCTAAATGTGTGAACATGGGAAAGAGGATTGGGTGGGTTGGAGAATGCCCTGGATGAAGACAGAACCAGTACAGACAGGATGAGGTAATGTGGGTTGGTAGCAGAGTCACAAGTTACCCACAGGCCCTGGAACAGCCGTCCAGCATGGGTGCCTTTCCTGCAGCACAGCTGCCCTGGGAAGGGACTCCCCACCTCCTTAACCAAAGGGGCCCTGTCAGAGGCATTCTGAGACCTCTCTCTGGTGACCCTAGAACATGCCTGTGGGTCCTGGGACCCAGCGTTCCCTAACTCTGAGATGTCAAACATCATTAGCCCTTTCTGTCTTTGACATCAGCCCAGGTGACCCACAGTCCTGTGGTTTTCACATGATTTGGGTTACACAGACTGAAGGTGAAATCTTAGCCTTGCTTCTCCCTTGCTCTGTCACCTTGACCAAATGACATCACCTGTCTGAGTTTCAGGTCCCTGGATTCTAAAATGGGGATTGTTCAGCTTATCTTACAGAGGTGTTGACAGGAGCAAAGGAGAGAATGCAGAGGGTTATGACAGAATCAGGCAGGGGAAGCTGTGGGTGGAGAAAGAAAGCCTGCCTTAGCAATTAACATATAGCTGCTCAGTTCATTTCTTTTAGTCCTCCCAGCCATGTGAACTCTACCTCATTTTATAGATGGAGAAATGATGGCTCAGAGAGGCTAAGTAACTTGTCCTAGGTCACAGGACTAGAAAGTAGCCCAGCTAAGATTTGAACCCAGGTCTCTCAAACTCTACAACGCTACCCTACCTCCCACATCAGGCACCTGTGCATCTCTAGGTTGTCTTGTTTCTGGGCACAGTCAGTACTGGCTGCTCTGCTGGGCACAAAGAAACCTTCTTGCTGACAGTTGCTCTAAGAGCCCTGCTTCTTGCCCTTTCTCGTCTCACTTATCCACAGACACCCCCAGATGGCCATGGAGGTAGCCAGGTGGCCAAGAATTTCAGTTAGAGAAAAATCCATTTGCTTTCCATCCAAGATGACCGTGCATTTTCCAGGCAAAATCAGGAAACCCTAATGCACAGGAACAGCTGAGTGTGGCCTGGGCCTCCCCTTCATTTCTGAGTTAGTCCCAACAGAGGGCTCACCATGTTATGTGTCCTTATTCGTTAAGGCTTCTCTGTATTGAGATGCAACCTAATTAGGGTTGAGCTCAAAGCCTGTTTGTTTGGGGACTTAGTTCATAAAAGATTAATGTTCATTTCCTTGGGTTTTGTTGCAGAATTCAGCTGGAAAATATCCAGGGTGCACTTCATCCAAGAGAAGTAGCACTTTGGTGGTTTGTGAAAATCCCTTTTCCCTCATGTTAAAACCTTGTTTTTTATGTCCCCTGCCCCCACCGCACTCTAGCATTTTAGTTTCTGAAGATGTGTAAGAGAGAAAAATGAATTCTACAGTTAGAGAAATGTATTGGAGATACCATTCAAAAGGAACATATTTTCTTATAGATAATTAAAAAAAAAAGCAGGTAGCAAATAAAACAGGGCACATGGCAAAAACAATTCCTGCATTCATTCACTTATTTATTCCATCATTCAGGAAGCATTTATTGAACACCTGTTATATGCCCAACACTGCTTCCATTATGCATGTCATCTGACTTTTCTTTTTGTGATTTACTTGAGCAATTTAATTCCAGCATTAGAGTGCTGACAGACAGTGCTTCCAAAGTATGAACAGTTAGCTTCTGACAATACTTCTGCTGAAAGAAAAACATACCTATCCAGTTTTTAAAAACCTTTCATATTCCCTGAAACAAAAGTAATATGTGACAATGATAAAAATGCCCAACATTATGAATTGATTAAATTTAATACATAAGCCTTTTATAATCCCAATCTGCAGAGATTTCAATTGTTAATGGATTGGTGTATATTCTTCCAGGTCTATTTTTAAGCAGCAAACTTTAGCAAAATAATTTTATTTACATAAATGGAAAACAGCACGTCTGCAACTTGCATTGTTCACTTAATAACTTACGCTATCACGATGTGCTGTCCCCATTAGCCCATAGAGAACACGCTTGTTTTAATGACTGCATTCCATTCCATTGTATAACATTTTCCCACCAGTTCTCCATTCAAGATATTTTACTTGTTTCTAATTTGCTCTCATCACAAATAATACTTCATTGGACTTCCTTGTAACTAATTTTGGGCATTTCTATGAGTTATTTCTCTGGATAGATTCCTAGTAGTAGGAATGTACTGAGTCAAAGTGATGAATACCTTGTTTTGCTCATTTCTCAATTGTATGAAATGTCAAGACCCTTCACACACTAACATTTTCTCTTCTGTAATCCTTCCCCTCACACCCTCTTTTTTCTAATTCCATTCCTTTGGAAATATGTTAGAGCAAGACCAAAATGATAACAGGTATTGAGAGAATGTTGGTGTGGTTTTGGAAGTGAGAAAAAGTAGAACATGGCTGCATCTTTGCTGAGAGCAGCTCCTGGCTGCCTGTGAGTGACAAAAATAGCCTCCTCTCTCCCCTTGAGCCGACATCCCCGGGAGAGACGCGAAGCCCAGGTTTGCTTTTCTTTGTTTCACAGGCAACCTGGCTGGTAGAAAACCACAATAGTCATGGGGTGAGCATCATTTAAATGTAATGAGTCTGTATTTCTGAAGGAGATAGTGACATTTGACTGATTCTTCAAAACTCTGCAAGGTAATATAATCATCACAAGACACAGCATCTTAGTAAGGCTGGACGAGTCATTTCTGTGTTGAGTAAATTTAGGAACAAAATAGTTCTCTTCCAGTTATCCATTTAAAAAGATTTACTAACATGTATATCTCTCCAAAGCCTGCATTTTAGGGCTTTTGACATTTTTCTTTTTGTTAAAACCAAAAACCCATAGCTGGATATATTGAGAGATGCAAGTCTCATTTATGTGGGTGTCTGCAACATTTTCTTCTGTTTTTTTTGGGCCACAACGAAATGGGGAACCTGTGTCCCCTCAAAGACCCCCAAAAGGGGGGCTTTCTTTGGAAGGATGAAGCCTCAACGTTTTCCCTGTCTCCTGGCCGATTTTGCTAACTCTCTCCAACAGAGGGCGGTACATTTCTCTCATTGGCCTGCTCAAGTTTGAAAAATATTCGGTAAAAACAGGCGATTCTCAGGATCTTAGAATCCAAGCACCTTTCTCTTTATTAAACTCACTTCTAGTCCGCTTCTGAGAACAATACACAAGCGAATATTCCAAACATAGGATGGGCATGGGATATTTAAGTATTCCTTATGCTAGAAATAGCTTTGGTTCACAATAGGCTTATGTTCATATGCTTAGGTTCCTAACTACGAACAGAGTAAACTAGTTTCCTCAATGCTGTGAAGTTGTTCCTTCTTACTGCTTTTGCTTTAGTTTTGGTTTTTTAAGTCTCACTATCCTGGAAGGTCAGGAGAGTTGAGTTTGAAAAATCTGTAATTATAAATCATTTAATCTCTTTTCACCGCTATTCATTATCGAGTTTTTTTCTATTGTCAATTTGCATACTTGTTACAGGAAAGAAAATGTTAGAGGCCTATTGCCTTCCGGAGCCAGGAAGGGGGGCCAGGAGAGAGCCCACCTCTCCAGGGTGTGTTGATGGAAGGACCTGCCACTCTCAGCAAAAAGAATTTGCCATCAATTACAAACAATCCCACACAGTGTCCCTTGGATTGGCACAATGATCTTCAGCATAATCAAGTGTTGGAGCCAATGCCAATCACTGTCTGCCAGTTAGAGTTTCTATCCTTCAAACTCCATCACAAGGGAGATAAGGGTGAGGAGGAACTGCCCAGAGGAGCCGAGGAGTAGGAGAAAGCCAGGAGAAGGGAGCAGTCGTTGCCAGGGCCGGAGCTTTGTCCCCTCTGGTCCCCTCTGGATAACTGTCGGGGGACAGAAGGTGGCAGCTTGAAGGGCCTTGGCCTAGGTGGTAAGGACCACTGAGACTCGAGCTGGGTTTCCATTGCTTTCTTTCCAGTGGTGGTGTGTCTCCCAGGCTGGCCCCCATAACCAGAGGACCTGGTGTCCAGACCCTTGTGCGGTCCCCTCTCTTCCCAGGAATCTGGATTGTAGCTATGACTCCCTTTAACCAGTAAGATGTGGCAGAAATGATACCGTGCCAGTTCCAGGCATGGAGCTTCTGCTTGTGTGCTCTCGGGAGCCGTCCACCAGGTGAGAAGTCCGGCTGCCCTGCTGGAGAGGGTGACCTTCATGGACAAGGAAGCCGCGTGAAAGGGCACCAAGATGCCCTACACGTGAGTGAAGAAGCCATTTTCACATTCCAACCCAGCTGAAGCCATGCAACTCCAGACACACACGCCATCTGGTTGTCACTGCGTAAGTGATACCCAAGCCAGCCTAGCAGAAGAACTGCCCAGCTGAGTCTAGTCAGCTCACAGAATCGTGAGCAATAAGAATAAACTCTTTTAAACCATTCAGTTTGGGGGTGGGTTGCTACCTAGCATTAGATAACAGAAGCACTGCCCCTGTTCCTTCAGCACTTTCTGGCGAATGGACCTGACCCCCTCTGAGGCCTGGAGTCTGGCCGTCAGGCACAGAGGAGGACAGTGAGGGTGGTACAGGTGCGGCCGAGGAGGTGTTCTGCTGTGATTAGGACACCTGGCGTCTAGGGTGACTCGGACACCAACTAGCTGTGTGACCTTGTGCAAATAAATGTCCTCATTTGAAAAGGATGATAGTTGAACTATTAGGGAGGCAAATAAGAAGCCACCACTTTCCATTTGTCTATGGCAGACATAAATCAGCTGTGGCTTGGCTGAGCCTCTGCTTGGCCTTGGAAACCTTCTCCACTCAAACACCTGCTGCCTTCTGATCAGAGATGGCTCATCACATGAATCCTGTTTGCTAACCTTGAACTAGATGGTTTCTAATTCCTTTTGAAAACTAATTCATTAGCTCTGGAAATAAAATGTATTTGGCATAGGGAGAATCACTTCCTACTGAGACCTCTCAGTGGTGCCCCTTTGCCTCAGGAGAAATCTGTGTTCCCTAGAGGTCTGTGTGATCAGAACCTTGTCTGTCTCTTCAGAACCGCCTCCTGTAGCTCCCACCTATACCCTGTACCCAGGCCCACAGGTTTTACATTCCACTGCAGTGTTTTGTTTACTAGCTTGCCTCTGCTCAACTGCGAGCTCCCTGAGGCCAGGGACAAAGTGTTATCCATCCATAGGCATCCCCAGCACCCTGCATGTGCTGAGAATCTACTATGGTTAGGTAAATGTTAGATGACTTATGGATGAATTAATGAAATAGCTACTGACAACCATTTCACTTCTCAGCCTTTTGGGATGGCCTTGGGTTTGTTCTTCAGGGCTCCGGCCTTTTGCAGGCATCCTTAGCAAAGGATGAACAGGACTTTGGTGGGCTTTAGCATTGCAAACTAAAACCCCTCCAGAAGTCGGGTCCAACCAGGAGTAACCTCATCGTGTCCACGGAGTCTTTGAAAATTCTTGGTTGACGTCACCTTAGACCAGGTCATAAAGTCAAATGCTGACAGAAGGGACACAGGTGAAGAGTGAAGTAGACATGGCCCATCCAAAAGCTGCAGCCCCTGAGGCCCTCCCAGTGGTGGCTGCCATGCAAGGTCACGAGTGTCCAGGAAGCCCAGCGTTGCTCTTGTGCTCACACTGTCACTAGCATTCGGACTGCTGCTTGGCATTGAGATGTTTGTTGAACAAATGATTGAGCCTGCCTCCCTTTTCAGAGCCACCAGAAGAATCAGCAAAGAATCAGAGAAGTGAGGTGGGATGGTAGAAGAAGAGGAGACTAAAACTAGCTACAATTCACTGAGCATCTGCTAAATACTCGGTGTGACAGTAGCTTTTTACCTAAATTATCTCATTAAGCCCTTACAGCAAGTGTCTGAGCCAGATTTTACAATACCTGAATAGTAAATGAGCGATCTGAAACTCAGAGAGTTTAAGTATATTGCCCAAGAACACACAGCTAGGAAGTGGCTGAGCTGGAGTTTGAACACAGCTGTTTGCCTTTATGCTTGTTCCACATTTAGGCAACTCAGAACTGCTTTTCCATCTTCTCAGGACTACCTGTGTGACCTTGTCAGTCAGTTTCTTCATCCATAAAATGGGGGTGATAATAGTATCTACTTCACAGTGTTACAATGAAATGAGTAAATCATGTAAAGTGCTCAGAATAGTGCATAGAAGGTGCTCCCTACGAATTAGCATTGTGTTCATTTTCGTTGTTCTTTTTTAACTCTGTCAGTGAGCTTTGCTCCACATTGACTGTACAAGAAACTGGGTGCCACCCCTAGTAAATTGCCTAAAATTCTGAATCTGCAGTCTGTTTTTATAATCTATTTTTAAATTTTTTCAGAACTTTTTCTCTCTTTTTAATTGTTGTTTTTGTTTGTTTGCCATCTATTTTAAAACAGCCATCTTCACAAAGGCTGTGATCAGAACCTTATCTTCTAGAAATGGACCAGCGAGAAACATTTTGGTGTATGAGGTATTTTCAGATATTAGCAATGGCAATGCTCTTGGAGTGAGAACACGGGTGCGGCTATCTCAGATTGGCTGTGTGACACCGGCAAGTCGCACCCCTCCCTCCGAGCCTCGGTTTCTGCCTCTGTGAAAAGAAAACGACAGTCAACTGAGCATGTCCCTCTTGGTGTTCCTATGAGGACCCACCACGGGGGTGCCTGGGGCTGCAAAGTGACAAGGACAAAGGAGAGGCTGGCCCCAAAGGCTGCAGAGTCCCCAGAAGCTGGGGCGAGCCCCAGAGCAGGCCAACAGCCCCTGTGAGAAGGCTGAGCATCTGAATAATGAACATGTTATTTAAATGGAGCTGTGGCCCTGTGCAGCGCTGAGCTGTCATTTTCCACAGTTCCCTCTTCTCCTAGTCAATGGGGCTTCACTTGATTACCCTCTCTCCAGGCTTCAGGAGATGTGGGTAACGTTCGAGATTTGTTAAAAATTAACTAAATAAAATTGCCCCCTCCTCCCAGCAATGGTTTCTGTGAGTGATGTGGCTTTCCTAGGGTAATTTCTTAGGTGCATGTAAATCTGAGCACAGAAAATACACTTCATATGTCTGTACATGTAGGGCTGAGTATGTGTTTAGATAGAATCCTTCACATTTACAGAGAGAAAAACATCAAAACAAAAAAGCCTGTATAGGAGCCTCCAGGCAAGAGCTGGCCTCATGGCGCTGATTTCACGGGACGCTGCCCCTGGTCTCACCCCATTTGGCAACTGTCTGTCAGGCAGACATCAGTGCTAGTGTTTGTATTGTCATATTTGTATTTGAACTTGAAACATTTTGAACAAAGAAATAATATTTACAAGTAAACTAATTTAAATGTTACTTAAAAATCATTTTAAAAATAAAGAATACTTTTCCCACATCCTAAGAGTACACTGTAGAAAATTTTTTAAAAATGCAGAAACTAACAATCAGCCACAGCTGTCCCACTCAGAAGTGACATTTCAAGCGTTTTCTTGCCATCTCTTTAATGCACACATGTAAATCTACATAGAAATGTGCTGGCAAATTGGATCACACTGGATATACGGTTTTCCACACTGCTTTCCCACCCTTACGTTATGCTGTGCACATTTCCCCCTGTATTGTTGAATAGCTTTCAAAATCATGTTTCTTAATGGTTGTGTAATTTCGTCAAATGGATGGATGATGATTTATTTAAACACTTCCTGGTGGCTGGGAATTTAGGTTGAACTGGAATAACTTTTCAATGAGAGGAAAAACGATGCTAGCTATTTCTGAGGCCACCATGATTTCTCCCCCTGCGTGAGCAGCCAGCAATAAAAGCCAGTGACACGATCCAGTATGTGATGAAAGGTCCACCAATGGGCAGGAAATGGATGGGGAAATTGTAAGGGATGAAGTGAGTTATTGGTGTTTATTATTTATATGGTACAATAAATACATACAGCTCAGGACTGAGCATTCACTTGTCAGCAACTTGCAACCAGCCAGCGGTCTCTCAGAGCCCGGACAATGCTGAAATCCACAGAGGCAGCCCCAGTACAGGGCATGTGAGTCAGTACTTCCCTCTGGAAGAGCTCCTACTAGACCAACTGTGTGCAAGTACTCGCCTTTTGCCCTGAGATAGCTTTCATTTCAGAGGACAACACCTACCGGACAGTTTCAGAGAAGGAGAGAGAAAAAGAATGTGGGTGTGGGTGTGTGGGTGTGTGAAGGAGGAGGGAGTGGGCTGTTTCCTTTGTGTCTTCTGTAGTTTCGCCTCCTGAGATGGCAGCTTTCCATGGGCACACCCTGTTAATCCGAGACGAGAACGCTTCTCCAGCTGGTGTGCAGGATGCAGAGATTACTATCTCCAGTTGGCAGGTAAGGAAATAAAGGGAAGTGCAGTGACTTGATCAAAACTTGTCTTTGCAAACGACAAATCAGGACTAAAACGCAAGACCCGACGTCCCTTGTCATGGCAACACCCCAGCTGTCTTCATAGGGCAGTCCTTTCCTATGTATAATTATTTGGAAGTAAAATCTCTTTGGTGAAGTAGGGAGAGGGAATTTGAGAAAAAGTCTTTCTCATTCTCATGACCACAAATGCAGCTTCCCTTCACTCTGCTTCCACTCCAATGCTCCCGACCTCTATTTTTTCTCCAAAGTACATATCCCATCTAACATACTTCAGGTCTTAAATACCAAAATGTCTCCCCATTAGAAATATGCTCCACTAGAAGTAAGTATTTTCAAAGCAGTGTGGAAACAGCAGAATATAATATAAAAGTACCTACTGTATGTCCAAACTTCCCAGACATTAATGCTAATCTTTGGAATACCTAGCATTTTTACCACATTTGTGTAAGTGAGGAACACTGCAGCTTCGGAGGGTGGCCAGAGAACGTCAGGGCCCAGAGCTCATACAGAACCGAGAGGCGATCCAGTCAGCCTGGATCCGAAGCCGTCTCCCCTCAGCTGGCGCTGCAGGCGAGGAGCAGTTGGGTCACTGACATACAGCTCAGTCTTTCCTGCCTGGTGTCTAGGTGATGAGTTGGGGATGAGCAGCAGGTCCTTGTTCCCAGGGCTTCTAGGAAGAGCTCCCTGTCCCTAAGACTTCTCGGCCACCATTTTCTCCCAACTGGCAAATCCCTTGGCTTCCTTCTTTCTCTGAAACCACTACTTGTCCCTTTAAGGTACAGACTTGGGCTCTCCAGGTTGCCTGTGAATGGGCTTATCAGATTCTTCTCTGGGTTGCCTCGAGCCAAAGAGCCCTTGGCAGCCCAGAAAGGGACACGTTCAGAGCACTGGCCAACACGGAAATCAAATTTCCCCCACTTCAACACGTCCCTCTGGGCTGGAACCAAGTCCATGATACAGACATATTCCGAAACAGATACAAGGGGAGCTTTTACTAATGGCGAGAGAATCTGGAACTGTATCGCTTCTGGTGAAGTCACTGTTTGTCCACATGTACACCTTAACTCAGAGGCAGGAGGTTCCTTGGAGATGGATCCAACTCCCTTGCCTTTTAGATAAATGTTTTAAACTCCTCTGCCCTTTTTAAAAATAGCACCTGAAGATTTTCATCAAAGAAAATCTTACCTTGCAACCTAGTATGCAAATAAAAGCAAGACCGGGGCTGCTCGGCCAGGAAGTAGAAGTCTCTCCAACAGACCAGCCCAGCCTTGCTTTCTCCCCACCACCCAGTCCTGCTTCTTCTTATCAGGATCCTCTGGAAAGACACTGCGCTGGTCATTTAAGACAGGAGATGCCTTCTAACAGCCCAGAAGGGTCACAGGGTCACCCCACAAGTTTCATCTCCATTGTAGGTAGTGATGGAACCACTGAACAAAGTGCATTCAGGTAAACTCAGGTGGGCAGCAGTTATGACTCTGCAAAGGCCATTCTTAAGCCAACACACTCCCTGTGTCTCAGACTATCAGAACCCCCCCCCCAATGCCAGGAGCAACTTTGCTGGGAACTCACATGGGGACAGTGGGCACAAGAAGAAGGTATATTATCTGAATATGGAATTTATAGTTTCTCCGTGATGTGGCTCTCAATTTTCTGTACTACCTTGCCATGAACTTCATGACTTTCTTATTGATTCAGAGAAAATAAAACATCAGATTAAATGTTATAATTTATGTAGCTGATTTTATTCATTCATTCTGCAAATATTGTTGTGTGCCCACAGTGTGCCAAGTCCTGTTCTGGACACTGGAGAAATAAAAATGAACAAGATAGATGAAAATCATGTCAGCACAATCCTATTTTTGACAATGACAAACATTATTTTTTCTCTGCATAGTTGGGTATATGTTTCCCAGTACCTTCTCCCACCTGAATGCCCAAAAGTTGACTTCTTTCCTCTGAAGAGGAGTATTTTAATCTGAACTTCTTCATGCCATCAGACCAGTTATTTTAAACTGCTCTTTTAAAAAAGGCATATATTCAGATTTTCTGTGGTACTTATAACACAAATTTAAAACAGTTTATGATCCAAAGGCATCTTAAAATTTGTCTTGATTCATGTGAAAGTAATTTGGATTCACATTAGTATTCTGGAAACTGATCATTAACACTTTTTAACTGATTTTGTAAACACATTTAGCTTCCAAAATAAATATAAACAGGAAAGGAGAATGCTTAGTGTAGCTGAGGCATGAAGACACACACACATTAAGGGGAAAGGCAGAATCCCCAGCGTAAAATGGTGATGGCATTTGAGAGTCGTTTCATTACCAGCTTGCTTCTTGAAAAATCTTCAAGAAAAATGTGAATAATTTCATATTTGCCTGATGGGGGGATTTCAAGCTGCAGAGTTGCTTGTGTGTCTATCACAGATCATTGCAAATAATTAAGCTGGGGTGGGAGGTAGGGACTGAGTAATGTTTGGTAAGGCAGGAAAGGGGCAACATGTGGCAGAAATGAGCAGAGTAGCTGGACTGCCTCCACACTTAGCCAAAGTGGGAGATTCAGGGATACACACAGTTGGAAAGGCCTGATGGTCCGGCCCTCCTCCAGCCAATGCCGGGAACCCCTCACACACATCCCCACCAAGGGGCTGCCCCGCTTCTGCCCAGATACCTCCAAGTCAGCTCAGCTCACCTTCCTATGGCACCCCATTGACCCACATGCTTTAGTCTTGAGCAGTTTGGCATTTAAAAATGCAACTTCCAAACAAGCCAAAAATAATTGTACATGTCTACTGATGCAACTGGAATCTGATTCATAACCTCCCCCGGTCATATCTTATAACCCTTCTCCTCCTAGTCACCTCACATCCCATACACTCTTAGACATCTTTTCTCCAAACTTTCCTCAAATCCCTCCAACCTGCTCGAACTCCAGAACTTCTAGGACTTCTCCTCCTTCCACTTTGCTCTAGATTTTTATGCAAAAATATGAAGTAACCCTGGAGTTCAGGCAGGAGAGGAGAAGGGGCTCCTTCAGTAAGACTAGACAATTCTATTGAGGCTGTTACATTGAACTGCAGCATGATTTAGTGTAGCTTCAGAGTTAACAGAACACATGGGTTTAGGAGTTAGGCAGACCTGAGTTTCCATCCCAGCCCTGCTACTGAGAAAGGTACTTCATCTTTCCGAACTTCACTTTCCTGATCTGTAAAACAGGGAGAACATTTATTTCCTGTGGTTGCTAAGCAGATGAGGTATTTGTAAAGCATTTGGCACAGTACATGTTCAATGAATGAATGGTCCTTACCATTCCAGTCTTGCCTTTGAATGTACCAACATCTCCTGGTGGCAGAAATTTCTGAGATGCTCCTTCCTCAGTATTGATGCAATTCAACAGACATGGCCTGAGCACATATTCCTACCAGGAAATGTGCTGGAGCTGTAGATTTGGAGGTAACGAAGCCATGGTCCCTATTCACTTGTGGCTCCTTACAGAATTCATGGGATGGGACCAATCGACTAAAGTTTACATTAACAGAAGGAGAGGAAAATAGTCTGCTTGAAGACAGGCCCAGTTATTCTGTGCCTTTGTTGGTTTGAGGCTGGTGAAGTTAAAGACAAGGTGCTCTGTTATCACTTAGGTATAGATGGGTCACTGGCCTCTTGAAGCCTCGGTTTGTTCGTCTGTGAAATGGGGATTCCACGACATGCTTTGTGGATAGCTCTAAACCTTTGTGAGGGAAAGCATAGGAGGTGAAGATGATTTGGAACCATAAAGTGCCATGCAGATGGAAGGTTGTTGCTATTCTTTGTCCTGATTGGTGTGAGTGGCCTTGGATCCCCCAAAAGCTTCCCCAGCCTTCCCCCAGGAGTTGCAGAGATAGAGCCCGAAGGGTGCTCCAAGGATAGGAATAATCAACTGCCCCAATCAACCCCTATTTTGTCGCTACCCTGACAGGCTGGAAGGGCCACAGGGTCCTTCCAGTGACAAAGATGCAACATAAACTATCTTGAGAAAAAAAAGGGGTATACACAAAAGGGGGCTATGTAGGGTGTTCATGAGTTGAGTCCTCTTGGAACACAATTTTAGGAAATGCTCTTTCAAACCACGTGGTTTTCAGAAAGGACTGCCAATCATACTTCTCTGTTTCCAAAATGGACATTGTAGTTGATGCTGACGGGACCTGTCAAACCCGCACACCCACGGGGCAGGCTGGAAGTGCCGTGGGATTAATTAATGCTCCCTGAGCAACCTGCAGTCAGTGGGGGACAGGAGTTGGTGCAGAAATACTCCAGCCTCCTCACTCCTCAGTGTGTATGTATCCAGTCTGGGACTGGGTTCCAAATCTAAGGGAATCAGTAATTAAGATAAACCCAGGTTTTGATAGAATAGTTTTGAAAAATCAAAGTTAATACAAAAATACCCTGGTACACAAAACATCAACATTTTAAATAAGGACTGCACTGGTATGACTGATTTTTCCACTCGCCTCATGCTCTAATATGGCTCAGCTGGGCATTGGTATGCATCTTTAACTGCTTGTTTGCAAGTTCAGCAGAAATGGAAGAGAAAGTAGCCCGGAACAGGCTGAGATGTCCTCCTCACCAGGCTTCTGACCAACCTGAGGTCTGTCCTAGCTGGGGGCACCATCCTGCAGGAGCGCTGCCCAGGGCCAGGTGGAGACCCAGGGGGTGGGGGGCAGTAGACTGAGGACATACAGGCAGTTGATGTCCTTGGGAGAGTGGTCACAATTTGCCTGATCTAAGCTAATGACCAGGACAGATAACTCTCAGGAGAGCGAAGGTCATTTCAATTAACAAAGCCCTTGTCCCGTAGTGGAAAAAGCAAACAGATGAATACACAAACGTAGTAAGCTCTTCTGAGAGGGCTTTAAGTCAGCCTCTCTCTCCCTGCCCCCACCTCACCTTTTCTTTACATCTGTGGGTACCCTTACCAGATAACTGAGTAACACAAAGCCTATAGCATATAGGAGAATGGCTTCATCCTAGGTACACCCCCACATGACAGCACTCCCTAGAGATGAGTGCCTCTTCTGTGGCGAGAATTTGGTCCTTGCACTATTATGAACGAAGTTTGGGGGAAGCCAAGCCCACACTCAGAATGTAATTGAAGTATGTTACCTAAAATAGGTTCAGATGTTTGTGATCTTCAGCACTTTATGAATTCTGCAGCAGATGGGCGAGGGCCAGGTAGCAAGCAAGAACAGACTGGCTACGGCAGGCTGGCACTCTGACAGGGGCAGCCCCAGCTGTGGCTCGGGTGTTACTCAGCACGCCCCCCCACTGCACCAGCAGCCTGCCTTCCCGATCGCGCCGCCACGGCCGCCCTGATGAAGAGTGGAGGTAAGCATGAATGCCGGCTTTCCGGGGATCGCAACATTTGAGAAACCCAGAAGAATCGACATGATGGAAATGGTGCCAAGTTCTTTTGCCTCTTGCTTGTCAACAAAAAGAGAGAGAGAGGAGAGAGAGGAGAGGGAACTGCTAATAAAATGCGCATCTAAACACTTTCCAATTTTCCTGGGCTTTGAATCTTATTCCCCAAAAATTCTGTGTTGGAGAGGGGAGAGCAGAGAGTTAATGGCTAATAAATCTTGAACAGAGCCAGGAATTTAGGTGTGAGCTGGTATAATGGACAGGTTGCTGTGGTTAGAGTTTCAAATCCTCGCCGTGTCAATTTCCCATTGTGTCCCTTCAGGCCGGGTTCTTAACGTGACCAGCTTTCTGTTTCCTCATCTGTCCAATAACCAAAATAATAAATGTTTCACAAGCTGTTTGTTTGCATTATGAAATGAAGTAACGTTACTAATAATTAGATGATATTTACTGAGCATTTACTATTGCTCAAATTTTTATGTAGCAACTCTTTTAAAGCTTTATAACAATCCTGTGTGTTAGGCCCTGTTATCATTTTCATTTATAAATGAGAAAACTGAAGACAAAGAATGTAAATAATTTTTGTCCAAGATTATAGCCAATTAAGTGGCAGACCTGGATGAAGCAATGCCGGCTCGAAAGCCTACACTTCCGGCACTGGGCTGTGCAGGTCCTCAGGTCCTTAGGTCCTTAACTGCAATATCAAACTCCGAAAGCCAAAAGTTCTAATTCATTTGATAGCAGAACTGGACCTGACCTGAATTATTTAGCGCCAAAAACTCACCTACACTGACGTGAGATTATTTATAGTTTTTATTTTCCCACTTAATGTGTATAGCCATACATTTTTCACAGCAAAATATATCCATTTGCTGTTTGATTATCAAGTGCTGCCTCATTTGGGGAGTTAGATAAGATATCCTTTATAAAACTTGGAAATGCTGAATTCTCAAACACTCAGGCTCAAAGTGTTGCAGTGTGGCATTGTGGATCTATGCTGCCTTTCCAGTGCAGGCACCCGGCGTTGAGTTTGATGATGTCAAGATCGCCTTATGATACACAAATGCAATTTGTTTAGGTATTCATTCAGCAAATGCTTACTGGTTGTCTACTATGCGCTAAGTTAGACATTGGAGTAGAGTGAACCAAATACATGTTTTCCTTGCCCACATAAAACTTACAGTCTAAGAGACATAATAATAGAAGAAAGATAGCAGGAGAATATATTTTAACAAGGCAGTGCTATGAACTGGAGTATAAAAGGATGTCCTGCATTCTTTTCTGTCTCTAAGCATACACAACAGAAATGAGCATAACCTGCAATAATGGAGAAATAAAAGAATTTGGGAGAAAAAAAACAACAACCCATAATTATTCTAAGAGAGTAAAACTGTGTGCCTTGAAATATTGAAGTAATTAGCAGGTTAAATTTCTATGATCCCTGCAATTTCCATGAAACCTGGAAATGTTGGGAGCGTAGGCCTGGCATATCTCTTAAAGTAAAATTATACTTCTTTTTCACTCAGACTAAAAGGTCATAATTAAAGAGATAATGAAACTAAGTGAGTAATAGGATCTGTGATTCATGGGGGAAGCGGATGTTGCCTGAGGCCCCTCCTGCCCCTGGGAATGGGGGTCACCAAGTGGGACTGGCTTGGGAGCCCCATGGGGCCCAGCCCCCTCAAGGAGGAGAATGCAGAGTTCTCACCGGGGCCAACAGGATATGGCCCATGAAAATACTGGGCCAGAAGAGAAGCTTTCCAGTTTATTTTTTCCTGGGATTTTTAGCATTATTTTTTCTGAATGTTAAAAAGAAAACACCTACTCAGTGTAATATCTGGAACACTCACAAAAGTCTAAAGTATGAAAATGTCATTTCACCCATACCCCTTTTACTCTCCTAAGGCAAGCACTATTAGTGTTTTAATGTATTTCCTTCTAGATTTTTCTATGTGCTTTTCCTTTAGTTGAGATTTGCCTTTTTTCATTTAAAATGATCAATAATGATTCATTGACCACTTCCTATGCCCCTCATTTAAATCCTTAACCTCATAAAATTAATTCCATAATTGACAATTACTTGATGCCTCTGTGGCTCAGTTTCCTGTCTGTAAAATAGGGTATTAAATAGTGCCTACCTCATTGAATTGTTACAAGGATCTTTAGTTAATACATCTAAGCACTTGGAACAGTGCCTGGCATATGGTAAGCACCTAATAGTATTGACTATTATTATTACCCCGCTTTGCAAATGAGGTGACCAAGGCATGAGAGGTTGAGCAGCTTGTCCAAGGTCAGTAACTAGAGAGGAGCAAGGGTCAGGACTTGAACCCAAGCTGTATGGCTCCAGAGTCCATGGCGGCGGCACCTGGCTGTGACACCCAGGAGGAAGTTGGTGGCCATGGAGCGGTGGAGACTGTGAAGCCCAGAACACGATGCAGGGTCAGGTGGCAGGCTGTGAAGCTCTCCTTAGTGAGGGAGAAGAGCAGAGCATCCTCCACTTCGGGGGAGTGGAAGTTGGGGATTGTGCGGATGTGGGCACTGAAATGCTAGTGGCATACTGGGCTTGCTGTGGCTCCCCAAGTTCCGTGCAGCTGGGCAGGCAGAATGGAGTGGTTTGTTGAGGCATGGGCTTTGAATTCAGGTAGACCTGTGGGTGAATACCAACTCTATTTGTTAAGCAGATTACTTAGGCACTTTAGCTTTGGTTTCTAAATCTATAAATTGGAAATGATTAATTTCTAACCCACTGAGCTCTCTTGAGGATTAAGTATGCAAAATGCTTAGCGAAGGGGCATGTATCATCTATTATAAATAAAGCCACCTCCTGCTTTGACATAGGCATGTTCGTGCCTCTCGCCTCATTCGGTCCCTGCAATTAAGCCCTCAAGGCATGTATTATTATCATCCCTAGCTCATGCAGGAGGACACCAAGCCTCAGAGACCTTGAGGAATTGCTCTTCGCTCCAGATCATGCTAACTGCAAGTGTAGACCTTCTGGATCCCTTAAAGTGTATCAGGGAGGCAATTTAATAACGACAATGAGTTAACTGATACATAAAAAAGGTTGACCCTCCTACCGCAAAGTAATCCTGGGTGCTGGACTTTAACTGAAACAGCCCCCAAATTGAAGGAACTGGGCTATGTATTTTGCAGGGACTTGGGCCCAAAAGGTGATGCCTCCTTCCCTCAGAAATACCATCTTATTTCTCTGCTTCTCTGTTGCCTGAGAGAGTTCCAAAGTCCCCAGGAAGACAACTATGGGCCTGTGAACATGGAATTAATTAAGGATGTGAGTAAGTATTTAGAAATTTTTTGTGGCATTGTTTAAACTAGTGAAATATGGGATACCTCACACACAAGTTCTCCTTCATAGATCAGTTGATGGAATTATGATACCCAGATACAATGGGATAAAGTTATTTTAAATGAAGCTGCAGGAATATGTCTAGCAGTAAGGAAAGTTCACCACTGAATATTACTACAGCACAGTATATTATGATCCCTTTTAAACAAATGTATATAGCATATGCATAGAAAAGACTCTGGAAGGATATATATTAGCATGTGCATTGGTTGATTCTGAATGAGATTAGGATATTTTTCAAATGTTCATTTTGCCTATATAATCTAATATGAGGTCATTTTTTCAGAAAAGTTGGGGTGAATTGAACATATAACCTAGAGTTAGATATTCGTGATTTACTTCTCTTCAAAAGGACAGTGAGGGTCAAATGAAAAATACTTGGAGTATAGGATTAGTGTGCTTGGATACCACATCAGCCAGCACTCACCATCGCTTTAGCCCTTTATTCTTCTGTCTTCTTCAGAGCACTTACCAGCAGCTCCTCTGTATGTTTTAGATACTTGATTGCTCTCTGAACTCCCACTAGGATGGATAAGCTCCCGACAGCAGGGCCTTTGGTCAGTCCACTGTCTGGCACAGAGAGTATTTGTTAAAAGCAATCGAAGGTTTGAGGGGCCTGTGTGACCCACCTCTTCCACGAGAGGCAGGCAACTCCTCCTCTTCCACCCCTGCGCCTCCCTTCCCTGCCCTTCTACCGGCCCCTTCATCACCCACTCCTCTATTGTTTAGCGCCCAAAGCCATGGAGTGTAGCAGGTAACCCTGGACATCAGTTTTTGTAACAATACACATCTCATGGGTTGTGTGGTGGTTTTCTGCATATTGTGTTTCCTCATGTTTTTCTCCTATCAGTCTTCAAGGATTGTGGGGGCTACTTGGGTGCTGGAGGGCAGAACATGCTGGACTGGACTTCGGAGTGTGTGTGTGGGGGGAGCAGATGGGGAAAATGAGGCACAGTGAGACTCAGTGACTTGTTCTAAACCTCTAATTCCAGGTTGACAAGCCTCCCTGTGGGGCCCCGTAGCACTCTCCACCAAGGCAGCTGTCTTTGTCTGCTTCACCCTTGACCACGGACTGCCTGAGGGTAGGTAGGGTCTGGGTGGTGTTTGCTTCTGTGACCCCACAGCCTAGCACAGAACACTCAATGAACATTTATTTGTTAATTCCCTGAAGTAATATGGCTTGTAAGTAACAGACTTTTGTCTAAAACCCATGCCTTCTGATTACCTTAGCATTAGGTAAAATTTTAGAATGATCCATTTTTAATGTAATGAATGCGGCCCTCCCTACCTTGAGTTTTTTCATTTTCTGGTTCTCTGCTCTCAGTCCATCCTTCTGTTATCACCTGGCCTTTCTACCAGCCACTCTTCCAGCTGTGAACTTTGTAACAAAAGGATGTTTCTGAGCAATCATCAAAAAAAAAAAAAAAACATTTGCAAACAATCTAATTCATGATCAGGAAAGGGTGGGGAATCCAGGAATCCCCCAATACCCCAGCCATTCACTGGTGGGAAATGTTCCAAAAAGCAGGGCATCTTTTGGATTTCCTAGCCGCGTTTGAAGAAGAGGGTGAGAGAGTAGGGATGCGGCCGCAAGCTGAAATTTTAAAGCCACAGAAATCCAGCAAGTAACCATAAAGCCCCAGGAAGGCAGACTTTGAATAAGATTAATAGTCAGCAGTTTAAGTTTCATTTACATGCCAGGCTTTGTGCTGAAAACTTTAGGTAGAACCTCCTATGTAATCCTTCTAGCAATCCTAAAGGACAGGTCTTGTACTCATTTTGCAGAAGACAAAACAGGTCGGGAAAGATTAAGTGTCCTCCCCAAGAGCATACAGCTAGTTAGCTTTGGAGTCGGGGTTAGAACCCAGTCTTATCCGTCACCCCAGCCAGGTATTAGCGCTTTTCCGGGATGCTGGGGTAGCGAGCGTCCAAACAAGCTCCGGTCTGGCTGGAGACGAGCTTGAATCTCGAGCAAAGGCGAAATGGCTGACCTGGACTCCTAAGGAGCGCCCCCCACCCGGGGGATGGCGCTGTCGTCGGGGCAGGCGCTCTCCCGGGCGCGGACCCGGACGCGGACCCGGACGCGCAGAGCAGCCGAGGGGTGGGCGCGCAGCTGCCGCGGTTCGCGGGGTCGAGCAGATGGCGCCGGCGGGGGGCGGCCGTTTGGCGTTCGTAGCACTTTCCTTCGCGCATATGTTGCGAGCGGGCGGAGGATGGAGGGGACGACCTCAAACCCGCTGCGGGGGTCAGTTGCTAGCCCTTGATCCTAGCGCCGAACCCCAACTCTGTCCGCGCCTGTGGCAGAGCGGCTCCGCCCAGTGGGTGACAGCCATACATGGTACTTCTTATCCTCACCATAGGGCTACAAGAAACCTCTTCGTCCCATTTTACAGCTGGGAAACTGAAGTTCAAGAAGGAATTGACCATGGACGGGACCAGAACTAGAGCCGGAGCTGACTGACTCCTGCCTGAGTGCTTGGCTCTAGGCGGGGACCAGCATTGTCCCCAGCCTAAGGGTCACAACAAAAGGCAAGTGAATTTCCTGATCTTGCTTGACTGTGTTCCAAAAACTTCTTCCTTCTGTAGGGCCTTTGCATATGACTTCCTCTGGAACCAGTCTTCCCAGTCCCCACCCCTGCCCCCTACCTACATCCTCCAATGGCTCATTCAGACCTCAGATAGGGCGGCACTTACCAGAAGACTTCCCTGAATAGGTACCATAGCCCGATCATGGCTATGACCAGAATTAATGTGTGTGCTCCCACCCCAACCACCAAACAGTAGCACCGTGGGGACAGGGAGTAGTACTTTTCTATTCAGCATTCTATTCCCAGTACATACTAGGCACTCAGGAAATAGTTATGAATGAATGAGTAGTTGAATGGATGGATGAATGAACTGGCTTTATGAACTAGTATCTGCCTCCTCACCTTCTAATGATCAGCTGGTTGCGGTAGGGGTGGGGGAATACAAGAATGTAGGGCTGTTTCTGGGCCTTTTCAACTTCAGCTTTTTAAAAAATTAAACGTGTCCTGTGGCTCTTTCCCTTCTCACCCTCCCTCCCCCATTGCCCAGTGACTGGAGGCCCAGCCCTTTCCCTCTTACTGATGGAATGGAGTCTTCCTTCTGTTGATGAATGAAGTGACCTTAACAAGCTGCAACAGGGCCAGAAAGAGCCAAATGAGGAAGTTGGCAGCTTTAAAAATGTTTTTTGGGGGAAAAGTGGAAAAACGGACATTCAAATGAGTCCTTTAAGTTGCTTTTCTGACCTGCTTAGTTGGAGAGCTAGGGATTCCACAATGTTGGAGAGCTTCCCAGATGGAAAGAATTCAGATGCAACAAATATTTACTGGCGCTGCTAGGTGCCAAGGGCTCCTTGAAGCTTTTTGACAAATAGCTCAAAGGACACTTGGCATATTCAAGACCTCATTTGAATCGCTGAGAACTCAGGTTCATTGCCTCCATTCTTCAGAAAAGGAAACAGGGGCTCATGGGGTCAAATGGCCTGCCCAAGATACTCTGCCACAATTTTATCCAGAAATGAGGGCAATTGCTTTTTGAGAAATCCAAATGTAATTTTTTGGTGGTTAATAAAAAGCTCTTAAATTTGTTTGTACTTGACTTGCAGGTTGATAATTTGGCTGTCTTTATACCTCCCTGACTGGAGGAATTATCTCCTTGAGAGATCCCAGTTTGACAGAGCTTGATCTCCCTCATTTACTGAATTCAGTAACTCTTTCAGTTCATTGAAAAGACTAATAGCAATAAGTCCTTAACAGGACTAATAACTATAGCTTATTAGTACTCATCACTTATTGACTAAGTGGCACTATTAATGTGTTGAATACTTTTTATACATTACCTCATTTAAATCTCAACTTAATTGAATGAAGTAGGCACAGTTCCAATGAAGTAGGCACAATTTTTGTCCTCATTTTACATGTGAAGGAACTGGAGGTCCAAGAAGTTAAGTGACTTCCCCAAGATCAAACACCAGTGAGTGACAGGGGCAGGATTCAAGCCTAGACAGTTAACCACTAGAGGCTGTCATGTTACTGGTTTTGAGGCAGTCCTCCAAGGAACCCCAGGGTTCCACCTGAGGCGAAGGGGTTGAGCAAAGGGACACCTGGCTGGGCAGGCCTGAAATCGTAGTCCACTCCAACCAGGACAGCTCTGCTCTTATCACCCAAAGTGAATCTGAAAGATTTTGTTGGACATAGAGTTTCCAACTTTTGTTGAACAAAGTGCTAAAAATTTTTTTAAGTTGGGATCTAATAGGCAATACTTGGTCCCACAGTGTCTGGAGGTCTAGCTTTGTTTCCTTTGTGCATTGCCCCACAGTGCCCAGTCCTGTGTCCCAATAAATACAAGCTGCTATGAATAAAATGTATCCAAGCACATTGGGGTAGCTATTCCACTGCATTTTATTCTCTGCCTCTTCCAGAGGAGTATCTGCAGCCATGCAGAGAAGGCCCTCCTAGATCCACTTCGAGCTGGTGGTAATGGAGAAGACGGACTTTGTGCAGTCAGAGAAGAGATGTGGTGTTGGTGGCCTGAGAGCTAGTACAGAGGGCATCTTGATGCTGCAGCTTCAGTTTGTTCCCAGGGATTCCCTGCAGTTGTGGGAGTAGGAAAGGGCAACAGCCTCAAGATAGAGGAAACAGGAGCCTGGGCTTTGGAGGCAGGGGAAGAAGGCTCTGCTCCCTGTTGAGAAGATAATGATTCTGTCTTTGAGTGATGTTGAAGATTGAGACACTCATATGCATATAATCAGCCAGCTGCCCAGTTTAACTCTCTATCCTTACCTCTCTCTATTTGTATGCACAAATTTCTGTAGTTAATACCTTCAGGGTTACTCTTGATGTTTATTACTTATTCACATCCCATTTTGTTCTCCAGTGTCAGACGTACAATAAAATTTGTTGTTAGCAAAAACTAAAACAAAAACTAAAAACCGTTAGCAAAAACTAAGACTAAAATTAAAATTGTTGAAGACATAAATTAAATGATCAAGATGGAGAAGACAGAATGCATGTGTGAGATGGTAACCTCCTAAACAGTTATTGCAGTTGAGCTTTGAAACTAACACATAGCTTCCTAGCAGACACAGTGAAAAGGGAAACAATCCATTATATGATTCCAATTTTCTATGAGGATATGCTGAGCTTTTCTTGGAACCTAGAACAAAAAGAATTTTCTTGTGCAGGGCTTCATCTACTATGAAATGTAGATTGTAATGTCCTTTACACTAATCCTACAGTAAATTCAATGTAGTTTTCATTTTGCAAGATGAGCTGGCAACTTAACACACAAAATCACACCTTGGTGAAACAGTGTTTTGAAGGGTCACCATGGAGGTGTGGATCTATGGGTTCCTGAATGCAGAAATTAAAGACAGATTTTATGGAAAAATAGAAGAACTCTATGTCCTTCACACAATCCTCCCTAAAGAGTGCTTCTCTCAGCAGGGCTTAGGCCAGGCTGTGGGCAGCCCACAGCCCAGAGCTTTGAGTATGGGTACTCTGTGTTTTGCTGATTAAGTACAGATCTACCCTCAGACTTTCTATCCAGCCTATGCTCCAAATTTAGAAACTCAGTGAACAGTCTTCAAATCCAAAGAAAGTTGAATAAATTATGCAAAGTGGACCTCAACCAAATACATATTTTTTAATTCTTAGAAGAACTTGCATTGATGTTATAAAGGTGCCTCTCCTGCTGCTGCTTTCCCAAATCATGGTCCAGGTTCTGCCAGTCTGTTTACACCTGGCCTTGGTTCTTCTGGTTCATTTAGTGGGCGCACCATTCATCTACAAGGAGGGAAGAGAATGAGGATGTCATCAATAATATTCCTGCAGAGCCTCCAAGTCAACCAAGTTCTCCTAGTGTAGGAGGCTGATGTATGTTCCCTGATGGATGAGGATTGCTTTTCTTCAGCGGCTAAGACCCAATCAGTCTTCAGAGGTGGTTGTAATTAATAGGTATGGAAGTGCAAATACATCTGAATTAATAGAGCCACTAGGTGTGACTAACTATAATATGATTACATGTGAAATTAACCCAGAGATCAAACCTAATCAATCCAGACTAATAACTGCCAGGACAACAATTTGTGGTTTTAGATGAGTTTATGTTGAAAGGAATAAGGAAAATGAACTCTGTTACATTGTAAAGGCTGCATTATTTTTAAACCGTGAGCAGTGTACCAAGATTATAAATATGCATGTTGATGTTATTAATGTCCAGATGTCAGATAACCACACCATTATTTATATTGGCAAGTGAGAGCAACCAGATTAGAAAATCAGAAATGAGGAAGGAGAAGCACAAATTTAAAAAGTAGAGCTGAAATAGGATAGAATTTGAGACTCCACTGTTGTAACTTTTATTATTTCTTTATCTGAACCCAGCCACTTAAAAAAATTACTAAACAATATTTCATACAGAGGATATATAAGTGAGGAAGGGCAAGATAACAAAGAGCCATGAATTTGCAATCCAGCTTAAGAACCACAACGTCAACAAATTCACTGCTGCCCCTTGTGCATTACATCCTAATTGTAAGCCTCTCTGCTCCCACCGCCACCCCAGAGAAAAATACTATCCTAAATTTCGCGTTCTGCTATTGTGGCAGGCTATATTATTGCCAGTCGCAATTCTTCACCCCTCACTGTCTCTATACCCTTTTCTATGTAACTCTGCAGAGCCCTCCCACGGTGGTTAGGGCACATTTTCCCAATTTTTTTTTTTAATTTGGCTGTGTAACTTTGGCCAAAAGAAAGAAGCAGAGATGATATGTCAGTTCCAATCCAAACTTCAATAGTCCTTCCATGTTTCCACTTGCTTTTTTGCACCTTTTCTATCTTCATAAAAAGAATGTGCCTGGACTAGTCTGCCAGACAAAGAGAAGGATGAAAAACATGTGGAGCAGAGGTGAGTCACCCCAGCTGAGCCCCACCTTGATCGGCCAACCCCCAGTTCCATGGGCATAAATGATGTGACTTTAAGCCATTGAGTTTTAGCTGATTCCTTATGACATTTTTGTGGCAATTGCTAACTTACACATAAATTCTTCCTTTTCTTTATAGTTTTATTACGGACATGTCCTTGAACATATTATTTAATTTTGCCTGTTTTTGAACTTTATATTAAAGGTACAATACTGGTACCTTTTGCAAAGCTGGCATTAGGACTTAAAAGGCCCAAGGTAAATGATCGAACATAGCTCTATATCATCCAAGAATTTAACAAAATTACAATAGTGAGCAAGTAAACCGACTTTCAAATGCTTGCCAAGGAGCATCCAAGCCAGGTGAACATAAACAATCACAGCAGCACACAGATGATGATGCCGTTGGGCGAATGGGAGAAAAGGTGAAGAATGAGCCCTTCATTTCTGGATGCATTCCATCCAAGGGAGGCTGGTGAGATGGGAGAGCTGTGGAGTCAGGCAGACCTGTGCTCACCCTCCCTTTCTACGGCTGTACGTTTGAGCGGTAATTTTATACTCTCTGAGGGTCAGTGTTGTGGTCTAAAGAATGAAGATCATCTCTGCCTGCAGAGGACTGAAAGTCATGCATTGACTGTCCCCTATGAAACCAGGGGCTTCAATTCTAACTCTTCTGAAGGGGATGGGAGGTGATGAAAGTCAGGGCACTGGATGGAAAGGGAGAGGAACTTTTTTCCTTCGGAGACAAGGAGAATTTGTGAGTTCCTGGAAAGCCATTTGAGGAATATGCTGTGGATATCACCTTCCTTCTCAGTGAAGAAGGCAAAGTCAGCGGCAGGTTTGGGGGAGTCAAGAAGGGAGTTAGGGTCCTGTGGAGAGAGCAAAAACAGGCAGAGGAGAGAAAAGCCATCACACTGCTTTGCCTAAGAGATCTTTATATACTAAGAGACTACCATAATATATTAGATTATATAATGATTTCAGAGATTTTTTTTTTTTAGTTCAACACTCCCAATGTACACATGTAAGAACTGAGGTTTGTCCAGAGAGGTCAAATCTTGATAAAAATCATACAGTGAAATAGGGCACATCTGGGATTTGAATGCTAAGCTTCCGACTCTCATTGATTCTGTTGCTTATTTATTGCCGTTTGCTTCCAGAACCTCTAAAGTCCCTCTTGAGGAGTGGTATGTCTAGTTGTCATATTACCTTCCCTTTTAAGATGGGGCAAGCCAGATTCTGATAATCTTTCCTCATAAATTCCATTGCACAAAGCTTTAACCGGGTTTTTAAATTCTCATTTGAATTCTCATCTCCCATTCATTCTTGATCCTTCTCCAGCTGGGCTTTTGCCCCACCAGCTCCTGTGAGGTCCACCAAGGCCACCATGTTGCTAAATCCAATCATCAGCTATCAATCTTCAGTTTACTTAAGTTGTTAACCACTCCTTTTTGATATAGCTAATCCCTCTTTCCTCCTCAAAACACCATTCTCACTTGGCCTTTGTGACATCAGGCTGTCCTGGTTCTCATCCCTCCTGACTGGCTGTTCCTTCTCAGATCCTATGCTGTTTATTTGTATCTCCCTGCCCTCATAACATCTGGGACCTTGGTTCTTAGATTCTTCTCTTCTCTATCGAAACTCCTTTACCTCAGTAATTTCACCCAACTGGACATCTTCAAATATTGTTTACATGCTGATGAATTTCAAATTTTTCTTTTCAGGCTGCATCACTCCCCAGAGCTCCAGATTCATATATCCAACTGCTCAATCAGCAGCTCTACTTGGATGTGTCAAAGATTTCTTAAATTTATGTCCACAACAAGCTCACCCATCTCTCCCTCCCCAAACCTGTACTTCTCGGTCTTCTCCAACTTAACAAATAGCATTCTAATCATCTAGTTGTCCAATTCAAAACTCTTGAAGTCATCTTTGAATTCTGTCATTCTCTCACACTCACATCCAATCTCTTGCCATCTCTACACCATCATCTCCATCTAAGCCACCACTAACCTTCACTTGGATCATCCTAACAGCGGCCAACCTGGCCTCTCTTCTTTCCTGTTGCCCTATGACCCTTTTCAACATTACCCAGACAAAGCCTTCTAGAGCGCATGTCATCTCATGTCCTGTCATGTCACTTTTCTGCTCAAAACCCCCTAATGGCTCATTTCTTTCCAAATAAATCCAAAGTTCTTCTTATGAGAACTCTCATTGTCAGCTTCAAGTTAACTGACTCAGCTACCACTTTTCCACTTACAAACATCCGGTACCTGTCCCTTATAAAGGTGATCACAGAAAATATTATGTTCAGCAGTTTGCTTTAACTTAACCCTGTATCTTGACAATCACATTGGCACCATTTACCTCATGCTTTTTAACAGCTTTTATTGGCATAGGAAAGTGCTTACGATATAGTACTTAAATGACAAAAGCACTATATAAATAGTAAGTAGAGCAAATATTACCTTAAATAGGTACAAAATTGGAAAAGGAAAAAATAATAGAAATAAATAGACCAAAATGTTAACAATATTTGCCACTGATTGATATAGTTGATGGTGTTTTCCTCCGGCATTTTTTCTGCTTTTCTTTGCTTTCCAAATTCCCTACTCAATAATTACATAAATTCACACAAAAATGATTAAATACAAATGTGCATGTAGATGAAAGAAAAGACCAGACAATGTTCATTGACAGGCAGATGGATAAATACATTTTGATATAGCCACACAATGGAAATGACTCAGCAGTAATAAGGGAGGACCTATTGCTACACACGACAAGGGTGACTCTCAAAAAGATTCATCTACCGAAAGAAGGGAGACAGAGTTCTTGCTGGATGACTCAATTTCCATAAAATTCTAGAACAGGTAAAATTAATCCATAGTGACCGAAAGCAAACCAGTGGTCCCCTAGGGCTGGGATGTTAGGCTTGAGTACGAAAGGGCACTCGGGCTGTTTTGGGGGATAATGCAAATTTTCTATACCTTGGTTGTGGTGATCTTTACATGGGTGTGTACATTTGTCAAAACTCATCAAACGGCGCACTTAACATAGAAGCATTTCTTGTATAAAAATTTTACCTCAACCAAGCTGCGCAAGACTAGAAAAAGAAAGCAAAAGATAAGGAATTTACAAAAATAGCAATCCATGTTGTAAGAGAATAGTGGTGGGATATGGGCTGTGGGTTCTGTAGTTTATATGAAGGCATTTAAATACATAGGAAGCAATAATTTTTCAAAGGCTCATTGAGGAATTCTTCAGGCAGGAAAAAAACTGTCTTTTACAACTCAAGTTCCTTGAGGAGCCATTTTGTGGTGCAGGAGTGAAACAAACCGAACCAAACCACTCTGCAGGGCAAACCAAGAGTTTTGAGGAAGCAGGTGAGGAGCCCAAGAACAAAGAAAAGCTGGGAAGAGGGGAGAGGAGGCATGGAGGGGGGTTCTACAAGATGAAGAGGGGATGGGGCTTGGCGGGGGAGACAGCCAAGGAGCAGCCTCTTGGATGGGTGCTGCTAAGAGACTTTCAGGAATTTCCACTTTAAGCGGTTTGCCATTCTTCATGATTGAATCGCCCATAAAAACTCTCCCCTACACAACTCCCTGTTGGGGATACCATGGGAAAGAACCAACCGGTTCTCTTGGGCGATGCGCGGTAAGGGAACAGGTGAAGCGTGCCAGGTGAGAGGGTCAAGGATTTAGTGGGGAACTGAAGCAAAGGATCTGGCAAAGATGTGACCTTACACACACCCCTTTCCAGAGGTCAGGGGAGGATGCCAGGTTCTGCCCTGCATGTAGGATGGGTATTCGAGGAGTTTTCGTTTTAAGTACAAGTTCTCACCCTCCAGTAGATTAGAGTCAAGGGGATGACCTGATGCCAAAAAAATCATTGATCTTTGTTCAGTAAGCTGGCTTAAAATTTAAATCCTTTCTTGAAAACAGGGGCTAAATTTACTTATTCTGAAGCTTTCAGAGTTGCTTAAGAAGAAAATGTTTAAGTAACATTGGAAAAAGAAAAATCATGCTCACCAGAGCTCCTCTAGTTGAGAGCTCTACGTAGAGTCAGAAGGAATCCCTTGCACCCTCTACAAAACTGGACCAACTGTGGATAATGTTTTGCATAATGGATTTTCTTTTGGAAGGAATAAAAAGAAATTCATAGGTACATGCCCCCTGACATACACATCACAGAGGGGAAACAGGCTGCTTGCTCATGAGGGACATGAAAGTCTCACATCTCAGTCACTTCTGTAGCTGCTGGCAAGGTTGAGGAACTGTTGATACCCCTGGCACCCTGTGTGAATCCTCTAGGGCATTCAATTCCTTGTTGAAGGTCATGACTCCACCCTCGAGGGACAGACCTTGAGACCCTGTACCGGACGCTTAAGAGCCTGTTTTTAAAGTGAATATTTGTCTCCACAAAGCTGTTTTTCTCAGTAAAACTTAAAAAGCCTTCTATCCTTCCCTAGCACAATCTACAAAACACCCATGACTACATTCTGACGACTCCCAAATTTCTGTTTCCAGCCCAGACCTTGTTTCTGAGCTGCAGACATGTTTATCCAATTTCCTCCTGGATATTTCCACTGACTTCTTAAAAAATCAGCATTTTCAAAACTGAGCTCATGAGCTATGGCCTTCTTTCTCCACTCGCTCCGCATCTTTCTAGTTGCTGGAAATACCCTGGAATGGTTCAGCCAACAATTATCAGAGCCCCGATCTCTGTCTCCCACCTCTTCCCCAACCAATCACTGAATCTCTCTCCAAAGAGTCTCTTAACGGTGACCCCCTTTTTCAAACACAAATCCCACAAATATATGTCTGCTGTTGTTATGAATATTCAACAGCAAAATGGAAAGACTAAAACAGTTCTTCTAAATCAATATCTTGGGCTCTTTCTGCCTCTAGCTTTATAAATGACCCAGAAAAAAAAAAGAACAAATGTAAATTCATGGTGAATGCTGATGATACCGAATTATGTGGCAAGCTGGGGCCAGGGGCAAAGGGCAGGAAAGATTCATCATGACTTGGATCAGCTCAGCAGTTGAGCTGATACATGGCCAATTAAGTGTGTTCACAGGAAGCGTTAGAGAAGTCTGCAGCCTGGCCCACAGAAAGAAGGCAGGCGTGGGGCAGCCGATTCACAACCAAATCACCTCACCTGGAGAAGGAACCTCAGCAACTAAAACATGAACAGGTAGGATGGAGAAGAGAAGCCTGGGTCCACAATCCCAGGCACAGGTATTTCCCCAGGGTCCTCTCTAATATCCATGCAGCATAGGAAGTTTTCCTGCTTTCCAAGGATTTTTTTTTCTCATTATTGGGCAAATACACCATTTAGATTGCAGATTTTGTTGATCTAGGAAGGATCTCAAAAGTCATCAGTGCTGAGGTTCCCAACAGTGGATAATGAACCTCTGGGGAAAAGTGGAGCTGTTACAAGAGATGCCCAACCTTCCATTCACATTATGCCTCTCTGTGGACCACATCAATCAGGGAGGCTTAGTCTTAGGGTCATGGATCTATTCCTAGGCAGTTCATGGTGGATTTTAGGCCTCTATGAACCCTCTGAGATTGAATGCAAATATTTTTATACATATGTTCTTTTGACAATTTTCCTGGAAAAAAGGACCATTGCATTTTATCAGTATTCCAAAGGAAGCTTCCTCTCTGAGTAAATACCATGTATGACTCTAAAATATGTATCAGATTCTGTTCTGATTAACACACTACAAATTCATTTAAAGCATTGATTTAAAAGGAACTCTTTTCTGTTATTGTGTATTTTCTCGGTCAAATGATACTTTAGTACTAAGCACTATGACCATATAGGAGTCCTCAATAATAAGACTGGATTCTATCTGTATGACATTCATTCTGGGAAAGTTGAGAATTTAGAGACAGGAAACTGATCAGTGCATGCCAAGTCTGGGGAGGGTAAAGGAGTCATTGCAGAAAGGCATAAGCAAACATTTTGGGCTGATGGAAATGTTCTATACCTTATGTGTGGGAGTGGTTAAATGACTGCATGCAGTTGTCAAAACTTATCAGGCTCTATGCCTTAAAAATGTGTATTTTACTCTATGTAAATTAGACCTTAATAAACTTGACTTGAAAGTAAAGAAGTCCTCCTATTTGAAAGCCTATTGATTTTGTCCAATCATTTTGTGTGTGAGAAAACTGAGATCCAGAGAAGTGAATGGTGTGCCCATTTTCCAGGCCATTGTCCACATTTTTTAATATAGCTGGACATTTACTCCATGTTCCCACCACTGTGGGCAGACCTGTGTGAACATGTCTGGCAGAGAGGGGATGACCTGGCATGATTATTTCCATGATATGCTGAGGAGTCTCTCAGAAGAGAGCTCACCCTATGGGAAGAGAGCCAAGCATCGCAAGCTGACCCGGAACTACTCCTCAGTCCCCATCTGAACCCTCTCTCTTGGCATTCCACCTCAGACAGAACTGTCTGTAAAAGTCTATCAGACTCTGCGGGCAGTAGCAGTGCCTGGGAACGCTCACAGAGTATGACCCAAAGACAAAGGCAGTCCTTTGAGACAGACCATTTGGAATCCTTGGCAAAAGATGGGTGGCTTTTCTGTGTGATGGCCTGTTAAAATGGTAGAAGGGTGGTAGGCTTCAGAGGACACCATGATATGCTAGGGGAGATATCAGAATTGGGAACAGTGTCCCCAGATACCCTAAGGACCACTAACTTATGTTGTACATACATAAGATATCCTTCAGGAATTTTCAGGAATAATTGGTAGTCAGGCCTGGGGACGGAGGTGGCATACAGGGGATGGAGGTCTTGCCTGAGCAGGCAGGAAAAATTTGAACTGTTGCTGTAAACGTGACCCCATCAATACTCTCAGAGGCTGGGGAAATTCCATTTCACACAAGCCACATTAGCCAGTCAGCAGTAGGGAAAGGACTAGAATGTTCCTTGTCTGAGTCCCCTAGTGCATTCGATTCCTTGTTGAAGTCACTGACTCCACTGTCAAAGAAGGGATATGAGGTGGGGAAGGGAGGGAGCAGACACTGAAACTCTGTATGGGAACTTGAAGAGCCCCCTTCTTTTTAAAGTGAATACTCACAGTTGTTGAAAGGTTTTATTTTTTTCACTGACACTTTTAAAAATCTTCCTTTAACCTTCCCAAAATATCCTCACAAATCCACCTGTTTCCAGAGTGAATTCCCGGGGGGCTTGCCTAAGCCGTGTGTGGAGCAACTGCAGACTCAGACATGACCAGGCACACTGCAGGCCCGGAAGGTGGCCTCCCGGGGACAACTTGTAGGAACAACCAAGACACCTCATGGGAAACACCTCATGCTAAATGTGAGACGGGGAAACTTTGTTCTCCAGAATTAAGGGAAAAATACAGAATACCATAGAAAAAATGACTTGATGAGCCCTCTTGGGGCCTGGGGAGAGGTCCCAGGATGGGTGTGTTGGCTGGTACCAAGGCTTCAGGGGAGGGAAGTGCTGGGATAGAGGAGAGGAATGTGGGTCCTCCAGTGGCCAGTCCAGGAAGGGGGAGAGGAGCAGAGACAGGAGAAGGAAAGAGAATACAGTAAGGCTCTGTGTTCTGCAATGTCATCCCCCTTTTCCTTTAACCCACTATATTTGACTCAAGACTTCTCATGGAAACTGATGAAGGGACTAAGGTTTAGGCCTGTATCATGGTGGGAGTGGGGTGGGTGGTGAGATACACGGGCAACATAGAAACTGCACCTGTGGATTTAGTAGCTGGACCACTGAGCAGAAGCCCTTGGAATAGTAGACGTTGTGCCAAGAACTTTAGACCCTCACTCACAAGCCAAAGAAAGGGCTTGGATCCAATTCCTGTATCTCTGAGGATATCTGGGTTACATATGGAAAGAGCAACTTGAGCTCAGCTGAGAATAATGGGTAAAGTTGTGCCACTTATATTTCTATTTCCACCCTTCTCCCAGCGTCCAGCCAGAAGAGGAGACGCTCAGTATCGCCATGACCCTGATGGAGCCAGTGAGCCATCTCTGGGAGGTCAGGGCCAAGGTCTGGGCTTTGTGGTTGGGGATTGTGGGTGATGTTTGGTCGCATATGAGAAGAAGTGTGGAGCACACCTTTGCACTCTCTGGGCTGGATGGGACGAGTTTGAAAGGGGCTGGAAGTCCCCTAATTTTATAGATGGGAGAGTAATGGAGAATTGTTTTATTATTGTTATTGTTCTTTTGTATGCCCGGTTGCATACAGCTAGGATGGGTCACACCATTTTGGGTATGCTGACACCTTTGCCATGGAGCAGCCATTTGATGGGAGAGTGTAGGCCCAGGCAAAGGGTTCTGGTGGTTTACAAGAGTCAGTGACTGACTGACAATGCCCAGAAATCAGGGAATGGGGGGAAGAGGACCACACAGTGGAGACTGTGCTAGATAAGCATTCAAACACCTGAGTGCAAGATCCTATTCTATTGATGGGCAAGCTACGTACCATCTGGGGTACTCAGGTAAATGGGATAAGATTACCGATGCCACAGTGGCAGACTCCCTGTGATGTCCACAATCCCACAGCTTTCAAGCTGCTGCCACAATCCTTAAGGATGTTGGGTTCTTTCTGCCTCTAGCTTTATAAGTAACCCCCCAAAAGGAACAAACGTAAATTTGTGGTGAGTTTTGTGATCTTCAATTTTATCATCTGTAAAATAGAACCAGCAACCTCTACCTCACACATTTATTATGAGCTTATGAAATAATGGATGCAAATGTACTTTCACAAACTATAAAGTGCTACCCATTTGTAAATAATCACCATTAGGTTAAACCATATGAAATTGCTGATATTCAACCATTTTAGATGTACGAAAGTGGCAATTTGATATGATTTGACCTAAAACTATCATTTTCCATGATGATCAACATAAGGAAAGCAACTTGTGTTTGTGGATATTTGGGGAAAAGGTAATCTGGAAGTCAAGGGGCCCTGTCAAGGATATTGTCAAAAAACATGGGTATTGTCAAAAGACAGAGGTGTCCCTGGGCAGATGTCATGGGCCTGTCTTCCTTTGCCTATCAGCCCCCAGGGCTATGGTAGCAGAAATTCAGGACGAGAGGGAGAGTGCACTTCGCTCCAAGGCAAAGGTATCCTGGTTCTCTGGAGCAGATGAACTGGTGAGAAGAGCCTTCGGTTTTGACTGTTGTGTCAGACTCACTTTGCTTGGGGCTCCTTCTGGAGAACTGAGGGATTCTTAACCCCAGGGTACAGAGGAACCCTGCTGAAGGCTTACAGACATTTGAGAGAGAAAAATTAACTTGGTCTCTCAGGGCTCTGCACCAAATTCTAATGCATGAAATGAACTTACTAATGGTACATTAATGTGATTTTGATATAGATTTCGTAAATTTTACTGAGAACATATGGCTCAATCTAACTTGTATGGACGACTTAGAGTATCAACAACTGTGATAATTCAAATGGCTAAATGCCAAGTGCATTTCATAGGCATGGTATCAAGCTCTTAAATGTGCAAATTTTAGACTTTGGAAGAAAGACTCTACTGATGTCTTAAGGCCAAATATACCTGTGTCAATCTAGCTCATACCAGAAAAGTCTCCTATGAGTGCTTGCCTATGTTGAAGAATGTAATAGCATCCTCGATGAATAAGATGAATTTGGAGATGGCTTGTTGGGTCCCACCCTCCAAAGCAAGTTTATCCCAGTCATTTCCTTCACCTTACAATAACATGTCCCCACATTTTATGAGACTGGTTTTTTAAACCCTATTTTAAACACCACATTAGGATTTTTACTGTATTTTCATTCCCGTCTAACTTTTTCTCTTAAAGAGAGATCACTTAGCTGTTAAGAAAAGAGGTAACTGACATGGCAAGACTCGGACGTTCCTGGTTCCCTAGATCTAATATCATCAGGTTTAAAAATGGACTTTTTTTGTGTGCTGGAAGGTCTCTTATTGCCTCTTTTGCAAGGGGTTCATTTTAATGGTGGTCTTTATTCAGCCTAAGGTAATCAATAATCAGTCATACCACTGAAGTGTAAATCGCTTGAAAGGGACTGGATGTTTGCAATTCATAAAAACAGCATTTACGTTGAGGCTTAGGCATTTTGTCTTGAAAACAAATGTTGCAACACCAGCAGATGCTAAGGAAAAGTTATACGATTCAGGAATGAGATCTTGGGAATATGATTTTTGCAGCTTTGCCTCCTAAGTATCTTCCCTCCTAACTGCTGCCATTTTGACTTCTGGACCTTTCCATTCCATAGGAATTAATTGATGTCTTAAAAGTGATTCACATTTTAATGGTGGGTATCCTCAGCAACACTTAATAAATAAGGGATGACCCTAGAAACAGTTTTTTCATATTTATTAAAATAAACATCTTCATCATGCAAAAGAGGGAACAGACTTCACAAAGATATGTTTTCTGAGAACTTCCAGCCCTACCGCTTCTTAGACGTGTCTGCTGCTTGTTTTGACCATTTTAATCCTTAATGTCTAACAAGAAGCCAGCACAAAGTGGCTGTTTGATAGTTGTTGAATGAATGAGTATAGTCAGTGACAGCAGTGGGCACAGTGGAAGAGAAAAAACCCTGGGAGATCCCTAGTCTGGCCCTTATTGTCCTCCAGAGGATGAAACTTGTTAGTCACTAACTAGTCTTCTAGCTCAAGGGCTGGCTCCTTGAAGGGTAAGAGAATCGGGCCTTCTCTCAGACCAGCAGTGAAGCTTGGAGGTTAGCACTTTGCCCACAAGTTCTCTGTTTGGTGAGAAAGTAGCTTCTTTCTTTTCCTTTCCCCCCTTCCTTCTGTGGAGTCCCAGTCAGAAGGGGTCAGATGAATTTTCCACGGTTCTGTAATGGCCTTATCTGTTCCTGAACTCCTCCAGTATCTATCTTCTGTGTCAGGGCCGTCACGAGGTAACATGTGCCCTCGGAAAGTTTCCCTCGTCCACTTGCCAGCAGAAGGGCTCACTCAGCCTCACAGCAAAGTGGCCACCTGGGTGTTGACAATCTCCTGCTATTCACTGGTGAGCTTAGACATAATCCTTCATTACACAAGCAAATAAAAAATCTTGTTATTTGCCCAGAAACATGCCAGCGCATGTGTTGCTTCCATCGTGGCCATGCTGCTGAGGACGCTCGGTCACGTTCGGCTCTCCCTGCTCCAGGAGCTGGCTCATTATATTGTCTCCAGGGACCTCTTACCCTGAACAAAGCATAATGGAATGACAGCTCTGCAGCCTCCTACTTAGCATGAGGGAGATTCCCTCTGATTCATGGTTTGCCTAGAGGGCTGAGGGGCCAAGAGGGCACGGGGTTAATTCACTCACTCAGTTGAGGTTCAAGTCCTTCTAAACGCAGAAATGGACTGGATGGGTGGCAGTCAATTTAGCATTTTAACAGACCGCTCCACACCCCACCAAAGCCTCATGGCTTCACAGGGTTCACGCCTAGGGTTGGAGAGAGCAAGGTGGTACTAGAAGGTTAAAGCAATGGAAATACTCTGTAGCCGAAGTGTGCCCCTGGATTAATGAGCTTTTAAAAATCATTCTTCTAAGGACCTCTGCGTTCCTGGAGAGAAACGAAGCACAGCGCTCATTCCACAGAGCAAAGGAACTATAGGAAATCGAGCAACTCAGGCACATTGGTGGGTCCAGTCCCCCCAAGTACACACTGACATGGCTGAACACCCAGCTCTTTACGGCATAAATTCTGTTATGTCCTTACAAGGGAAATGCCCTTCACTTCTCTGAGCCTGGTTGGAGTCAGGCCTTGAATACAGTTGAGGAATTACTATGTATGTGTCTAATGAAAAGTGTTCTACACCAGAAAAGATAATCAGGCCATGTGGGTATCGTTGTACTGAAGGCAGTAGAGCCTGGTTACAATCTGGGTTCCAGAACCAGACTGCCTGGTTTAAACCTGCCTCTCACTTCCTAACTGTGTGAATGTGGACGCATCTATCAGCAGCTGTGTCTTCTGTTCTCTCAGTTGTAGAAGGAAGGTTAACAGCGTTTACTAACTCCGTGGGTCATTGTGAGGATTGAACGCGTTAATTCATGTAAAGTGTTTAGCACAGGCTAGGCATGTGGCGGGGGGACACAGACAACGTGAGCTACCACTGACGGCAGCATGGTGAATCATATGTGCATAAAGAGGACAGAAGCTGGGAGAAAGCAAGGGCCCGTCTGTGCCTGGGGCTGTTTCCTTTAGCCTCTTGTTTCAGTCTTGACTCTTTTGGCCTCTGCTTGTTCCTTCCCCCTGGCCTCACACACTTCCACCAGTACCAACTACATGCCAAGAATAAAATCTGTCTAGAAAAAAGCATACTGTAAGTTCAATTTTAAAGAGATTTGGTGTTTCATTTGGCTGAATTTTTCCACAGAAACCTTTCAGCCCTGCTCAAGGTTGCTCCTGAGATCCCATTTTACAGCTCAGAGTTCTAAAGCAAACAGTCCTAGACGAAGCCATCCCAATGGACACAAGAAATAACTTAAGAATGGCTTGATAGCTTTAAAGAATGCTGCAGGTATTTCTTAGGCTCTGGAGAAGGTCACATTTTGCTTTTCCTTCTGGAATTTCTAATGGACAGGAAGACCATTTCCCTCACCCCCGCTGAATATCATGAATGTAAACCTCAGACAGATTCTTCTGCTGGGAAAGTCCCGAAAGATCTTGGTCTTCCCAGGCTTCTAGACCTGAATTATCTTGAACAAGGTGTAGAAGACCAGGGAGGGGCAATCAGTCACCTCTTTGTTTTACAGAGGGGAAAACCAGAGCTCAGAGAAAATTCACTCCATCACTTAGTAGCAGGACCAGGACTCCAGACTGAAATCCAGACGTCTGCTTACTCTACAACTTCTGATCTGGGCCGACCACCCCACTGTTGACCAGGCTTACTTTAGTGGGTCTTGTCAAACCCAAATCTTCCCCTACTGGCTGATGCCTTTGCTCTCATTTTGTTCTGAAAGGAAAGATCAGGGAGCCTCCACCCTCTGAGAGTCACCACGAGTCACGGCCATTGCTGGTCACAGGACACTTCCAGTTCACCTGCGGAGGACATTGTCCTAAGAGAACCCTGTGGCTGAGAAGTGTGGGAGTATAATAGGAGACCCAGGCCATGTCCTAGGACTCAGAGAATCCAAGGATGCTAGGGCCATGGAGGAAAGTGCAAGCTGCCAGGCAGGGCTGGACAAGAGCCCAGGAAATCCTGTGATGGCGCCTGGGCAAGACCAAGTAGGATCCATAGCCTGTATGCCCCACTTTAAGAAGGGTGGTGTGGCATAGGAGGAGGAAAATGAGTCCCAGCCCTGGCACCAGCTAACAACATGACTAGGGCTCCTCTCTCCACATCTCTTAGTCTGTCTCCTTTGTACAGAATGAGGGATTGGATGATCTCTGAGTCCTTTCCCAGCTCTAACAGACTCCTCTATGGACCTAAAGGTTTGCTGCTAAGTGTCTATGCTTTGACATCAGACAGACATGGGTTCAAGTCCTAGGGCCACCATCTTGTGGCCTTGGGAAGACAACTTCTCTAAGCATCAATGTTTTCATCTGTGATATAGGGAAAATGGTACTATCTACTTTGAAGTCTGTTGTGGAGATTCTGTAGCATAATACCTGAACAGTGTTCAGCATGGAGATTAATAAATGTAAGTAGCTGCTCCACCTATCAGCCCCTCCTCTATCATTCAGAACAAAAGTCTCAGGTCCAGTTAGATTAAGCTAAGTGTCCATGACCTACCTATAAAGTTATGGGAGTTGCCACAGGATGATCTGATTTTGTAATGACTAGAAAAAGTACAGCATCCTGCTTTTCATTCTAGGTTGGATTTATTGACAACACAAGGGTGGAAAACGTTGAACAGAGCATTGATTGGCTTTGGTTTGAACTCTCTACTTTGTACTTTGATTAGTGAGTTCCAGCTTCGATGGGTCCTCCAGCCTGTGGCCTGAGCCTGAAAATCCCAGTGCCTTGCCATTTTATGCCGATGGCATTTCCTGGCACAACTCCTAGTGCTTGGAAATGTCACTGAAGAATCAAAGCGAGGTAAGAACCAGATAAAGGGAAGACTGCATCAACACCGTTAATCGCGCTGTCACAAGCGACCAGAGCTGTCTGATGATCTCATCCGTGGCAACCGGTCAGTGGAAATGTTTTTTAATTGTGACTTGAATGTGTTTATCGACCTCGCTTTGTGACATCGAGAAGACAGCAACAGAACCCGGGAGCCCCGATCCTCCGGGGACAATAGTCGGCTGCGAGCACGCAGGCACTAGCAGATGGTCAGCTCTTTTCTGAAGTCAGACTCCCAAGCCGCGGTACAGCGTCCCTGCCAGAAACGAAGAGTGTTAGCTTGACACTGAACATCTTCATGCAAAAATTACTAATTGGTGACGAATACCACAGGCTTTGAGCTGGGGAAAAAAAAAAAAAGACTCATAGAGGCTGTTAAGTGGTTGGCTACATAGTCCCTACTTAAAAACTACTCCTAAAATTCCAACAGTGCAGTACCACAGCCTTCTTAGATGCTCTCCAGGTGATCCCGATTGCCTGAGAGCTATTTAAAAATACCCAGATACATCATAATATCACAGTAGCTACATTCCTATTTTTTAACATCTTTAATTATACTATTTTGCATGACAATTTCCAAGCTCCTCCCCACCCCCCTCATATTTGGCAACTCCACAGCATCTGTCAAAACAAATTAGCACTTTGGGTGGTAGAAATATATTTTTTATGAAAGCAGCAAATATGCCAGTATTGGACAGAAGCTTAAACCTGATTTATTGGTTTGTTTTCTTGGGTTTCAGACCCAATAGGCAGAAGCTTTGGAAAGAATTCTCCATTCGCATCACCAGCGCACTTGCAAAATATGTAAAACACATTTAAATTCCACCAGAAAGAGTCGCTAATTATGATGTGTATTTGCATATGTTTAATCACATATATCTTACTTCATTTTGCTATTTCTGCAGGGCCCCTGGCTTCAGGGAGGGGGTCCTTGGCGCTGGTAACCACGTGTGCTCAGCAAAGTTCTCTCCAGCGAGCATTCTGTTGCTGCGCTGTTAGTTTTTGTGTTATCTTTCCCGAGGAAATTTGAAATTTACAATTTTTAAATGATGTGTGTGAAATTATATGACTCTATTATGTCAAAATATTATACATCCCAAAATATTAGTAAAGGGTTCTCCCCCTTCATCACCTCCCCACCACCAGAGATCAGAGCATTACTGAGAAAATAATGATTAACCTTTAAAATCAGATTGGCATTTCTTTTTTCTCCAAATCTAGAATTAATACGCATTTTTTAATCATTAGTGTAATGTTCAGGATGATACTTTTGTTCTTTTGCCTGTTGAACTGTTACGGCTGCTAGTAACCCTTCAAATTGTTTGCTTCATTCAAGCATTCTTTCCTGAATAATTCATTAGGCATTATTATCCAAGCGTGGAACCCCTCATTTAGCACTGCTGATCTTTTCCTTATGTGTAGCTGACAGGCAATCAAAGTTTTTATCAGTGCAGAAAATTTGCAATTCAGAAATGTAGTTGCAGCAATTAGTAGCTATCAGGTAGCATTGGAAGGACAGCTTCATAAAAAGACAGAGTTGAATGAGCTCCACTGATGTTAGCACAAAAGTAATGGGTAAAACTAACCAGCTGTTTCTAAATTTACCAAATGGAACGTTCCCTTCTTCTCAGAGTGGAGGCTTTAATTAACTTGGAGTTCTGTGTGGCTTCCCAGAGGGGGAAGGGAGTGGGTTAGGGTCCTTCCTTCACTCAGGGGCTGGGCGGCTCTCCTCCCACTGGCTACCAAGGGAAGGGAGCTCTCAGCTTCCGCCTCATCCAGTCCTGAAGGCAAAGGGGACAAGTGAGTGGCACTTTCACCAGAAGGATTCCAGAGGAGGCATGCCCTGAGATGCCAGCGGGGCTCTCCTTTTTGGCTGCTTAGATGGGGTAGCTCTGAACGCTGCCATTTTGTCCCGCTCTTAATTTTGCGCACTCCACTCACGCACTGGCTCCAGAACCCAGACTGAAGGCAAAAGGGCTGGCCTGGGATTCATTCATTCCTTCATTGGCCAATAGATTCATTCTTTTGTTCAGTTTTTCATTTCTTTGTTTATTTTTATTCATTTATTTGTCCATTAGATCATTTATGCATTCATCTGTGCATCCGCACATTTATTGAAATCTCAGTGGGACAGGAACTTGAACTCACCAGTGAGGCTCCCAGTTCTTCATTTTCCCCTGTGAGTCTGTGTGCAGGACTCCCAGGATCTTGGTCGCAATCCCACCATCAGAACCTGCTCTCATGTCTGAGAAGACCATGGACACAAGGGTAAGGTGCAACCCCTCTGGGAGGGGCGGCTACTTGGTAGCACATTGGCAGCATCTGTTAGCCTATGGGAGTGGCTTTGTAGGACGTCTGAAACCACAGCATGGGGGGGACCCTCTGCTCCATGCCCACCTGAGGCTGCTGAAGCCAGGAGTTAATCTCAGAGACTGTGGGGCATGCTGAGAAAGGTCCAGGTCTTGTCTAGTTTCTACTTCCTACCAACCCAGGATAGCCCAGATGCCAGCTGGCTGCTGGGTTGCCACCCCAGAGCCCATGAGATGCAGAACTCAGGGTGCAGAATAAAACCCACAGTGGGCCCAGCTGGGAGACCGGGCAAACACAGACCTCCATTTCTTGTCTCACTGTCAACTATGTTCAAAGTCTGGCCGAGAGAACAGGATAACACAGTGCTTCATAGCCCAGACTTTGGCGTTAAACAGACCTAGGTTCAAGTTCCATTCTTGCCACCTTTAAGCTAGTAGTGCCTCTTAGAGCCTTAATTTTCTCATCTGTAAAATGGGATGTTACTCCCTTCCTCATGGGACAGTTATGAGAGTTAAATGCAAGGAAGAGTGTGAAGTGCCTGGCATGGTTAAGCATGTGGGGGGTGTTCACTGAGTGTCATTTTTATCACTAGGCTATGAGTTTCATGAGGGCGAGGACTCTAGAAGTTAGTAGCACAGACTTGAGCCAGGGAGCTGGATTCAAACCCTAACTCTGTCCTTGTCCGCTCTGTAAATCTGCACAGGAACTTAACTTTTCACTGATTCAGTTTCCTCATTTATAAAGTGGGAGTAGTAATAGTACCTACCTCATAGAACTGTTCTGAAGATGAAATGAATTAATATGTATACAATTCTTAGAACAGCATCTGGCAGGGAGGGTGCTACATAAGTACTCATTACTTTTTAAAATTATTATATCTTCAAGGGTTGGGCAGTGCCAGGCTAGTGGCAGGCTTTGAATAAATATTTGTTGGATAAATGAATGAAGATCCCTAGACAGCATACTTCCCTGATCCCACATTTTATGGATAAGAAACCTTAGGCCTAAAGTGACTTGGCCAAGATTAGTGGCAGAAAAATGACCAGATTCCAAATCTCCGGACTCCCGAGCGTTGCCCTCCCCTGAAGGGTGTTTCATCGTGGGTCTTGGATGATGTTGCCGAGAAAGCATCCGGGCCCCTTCGCCCACTGCCCCAGCCACCCCAGAATCTGTCCTCTCCTCTGTAGGAGGGCAGACCGCATGGAGGGGCTGGAGGAGCCCTGGACCTGGAGAGCAGTCCGATTTCTGCACCTGCCTTGGCCTCGGGCAGGTCCCCACCCTCCCCCGAGAACACGGCGGCAGCCCAGAGGGGCTCCGCTCTCCTCCTAGGCCGGCGCCCAGTGAGTTCATGGGCCTGGGCTCTCCGCAGTCTTCAGAGAGCCCCACTGTGGGGCTCACAGAAGCTGGTGTCCTGGAGGCCACCATGTGCCATGAACACCATGCAACTGCTTGACTGTCTTGTATTAAGTCCTCATCTTACCCAAGACTATTTTGGCTTCATGAAAATGATACTTCTGTACATTTTAATGTGGATTTTTACTTTCACATGCATAGTCCTGTCTCATTTCTTACAAAAAAAAGAGGATGATAGTTGCTTAGGTATGCCCACCAAGCTGTTGCGAGCCAATCTCCCAGGGCGCTGTTTAGTCCAGCGCACTTTCTCTCCCCCACCCGCCACACCTCTTCAAAAAGGCATGTCTCCCTTTGAAAACTGGGGGAACACAATCAAGAAGTATTTCTTTAATAAAAAGACTTCTAGAATATCATACAGCCATTAAAGTAGATTTGTATGTATCGGCGTGGAAAGATGCCCATTGTTGAGTGCAAAAAGCAGGTTACAGAATATGTATAATATAACTGCATTTAAAAATATGTGTATTTTAAAACTCTAAAATAATATTTAACAAACAGTTAATGATAATTACTTCTGGGGATAATGATAATGATGTAATGGGAATATTTTTTGCTTTGACCTTGATTCATGCCTGTGCATTGCTTGAGAGCATGAAATTTTCTTTTTTGGACAGGGAGCATGAATTGCTTTATAATCAACAAAAATGTTGAAGGTGTATTTCCAGAGAGAACACTAGATGCCCAACTCCTAATTTCCCAGGAGGACCTGAGAAAATGAGTTTGCTTTCCAGAGTGGCTCCATAAGCTTTGGTGTAACATCATATTTAGTTAATTCGATGGTTGTTTTCACCAGGGACATCAGACCAAGACTAGTGATAAAGGAGAGATGGGGGAACTTCTTACTATGGAGAGGATGTGAATGGGGAGGGGCAGAGCAGGATTCCACACAGAGAAGCCCTCGACAGCGGAATGGGAAGTGCTCAGCAAATGCTCACACCCACTTAGGGTCCCCAGGGCATGGCTTGGAATACCCATCTTTGCCAACTCCTCTGAGAAGGTGCATGGCTGCTGTTAGGGGATGAAAAGATGGAGACAGCTCAGGAATAGGAGTAAGGGGTGAATGCATGAAGTGCTAGAGTCTGGGGGCCTTGCGAGCATCTTAGTATGCTGACGCAACCTTCTGGGAGGATGATTTGGCCCTTTTTAGCCATATTCAAATCTGCCATATCACAGATTGTATGAACTGTTTTGGTCTCCCTGCTAATGACAATTTGTTCAAAAAAATGTCTGTGGAAAGAAAAAATCATACCCTTTAGCCCAAGTCTAACAACTTGTCCTACCTAAATACTCAGAAAAGTGTACCAAGATGTTTATGTTCAAGGACATCAACTGATGCGGAATAATAGCTATGTTCTAGGAATTTTGCATAAATTGGTTCATTTAACCCTTGCAGTAACCTTATGAGGTAGGTGCTGTTATTCTCCTTCCCATTTGTGAGCTAAGGAAACAGAGGCACAGAGAGAATAAATCATCTGTCCAATACCTTAGAGCTATTGAATGGTAGACCTAGAATTTGAACCTAAGCATCTAGTCTTCAGAATCTGCAGTCACAATCATAGTGCTGTACAGTCTCTCATTGTTGGCTTTTTTTTAATTCAGAAAAAGCTCTGGGAGGGAAAAAAAAAAGCTCTAGAAATCAACCAAGTGTCCACTAATAGTAAATTGTTTAATTTGTAGTTCATTCAATAATGGAACACTACATATTTGTGAAAGGATTGAGGTCAATAGATGTTGACATGAAAAGACTTTCAAGATATATGACTAAGCAAAACAAAGTGTGGAATTTATGTATAGAAAAATTTGTATAATAAAAAAATACATGACATGAATGTATTTGCAAGGAATTTTCTTGATGTACCTACAAAGAAGTGTGATTGTGGTTACCTCTGGAAAGTAGGAGGAAGTGAGGGGCAAGTTAGTGAGTTTTGTTTCAATTTTTGTCTTTCCGTATCTTCTGAATATTTTTACTACAAACAGATATTAATTTTGTGATAAAAAACATTGGGACCCTCCCCCACCCATTAAGAAGGGTACTACAAAACAAAACAAAAAAAGTATTAGAAAATATGTGGGAAAAAAAGAAACAATATGGAGAAATTGAAACTTTCTGTACTGTTAGTGGGAATATAAAATTGTGCGGAAACTGCAGGAAATAGCATGGTGGTTCCTCAGAAAATCAAAAATAGAATTACCACATGATCCAGCAATTCCATATATACCCAAAAGAATTGGAAGCATGGTCTGAAAGAAGTATTTGTACACCTACATTCATAGCAGCTTCTACTACAAGGTGGAAGCAATCCAAGTGTCCATTGACAGATAAATGGATAAACAAAATATGGCATTTACATACAATAGAATATTATTCAGTCTTACAAAGGAAGGAAACTCTGACATATACAACAACATGGATGAATGTTAAGGACATTATGCTGAATGAATTAAGCCAGTCACAAAAAAAGACAAATATTATACAATTCTACTTACATAAGGTACCCAGAATAGTAAAATTTATAGAAACAGAAAGTAGAATGGTACCAGGGACTGGACGTAGAGAGAAATGGGGCATTGTTTAGTGGACATAGAGTTTCAGTTTTGCAAGATGAGAGTTCTAGAGATGGGTTGCACGAAAATGTGAATAGAATACTACTGAACTGTACACTTAGTAGTGGTTAAAACAGTAAATTTTATGTTATGTGTACTTTGCTAACATTAAAACAAACAATGTCAATGATACTTGAATAAAAAAAATTAAAACAAACTATAGGTTTGGTTTTGCTTTTGGAAAGAAAAAAAGATTTTTCTCTGCTATCCCCTGAGTGTTAATTTTACCTCAGGGGCCCTCTCATCCCTCCTTAGAAAAACGCTATAGAAAGATCATTAACTGAGAGTCCAAGTTTCAGTTGTAAAAACAACCATTCCTGTTTGTACAGCACTTTACTGTTTACTGCACTTTCCTTGTTTGGTCCTCCCTGCAGTCCGGTGAGAAGGGCAGGGTGGGTTTTTCTGTCATTCCCATTCTATAGATAGGGAAACTAAGGAGAGACTTGTCCCATGTCAGAGGACAGGTTCAGACCCAGTCCTTTCACTCTGAACTCACCAGCTTGGCCTCTCAGGGAGGGGTGGACAGGGACAGAGAAGGGCAGGAGGCCCTCAAGCGTGTGGGCAGTTCTGTGGCCCCAGGTACTGTGGGCTGGAAGAAGCGCTTCTAGAACATAGTATTCATGCTCTGAATGACACAGACCAGTGAAGTCCCCTCTGTCCCCAGAAGCTCTTGGGTCTTGACTTACTGAGGTGTCAACTTTTATATTTGCCAAGCATGCTAAAAATTAAAAAGCCAACTGTCATCTACTGCCACCATTTTAATACCCAGAGAATAGTTCTTTAAATGGGATAAATTTAGTTTTATGAAAAAAATGACCATATTTTCCTATCTTTTCACATTTCATGCAGCCTGAAGAAAAGTGTAGCATCTGTCAGCATTTGAGGACTTCTGGGCAACATCAGTTGTGAAGTTTCTCAGTGTTGGTTACTGACAACAATGAAAGCACAATATGTGTGAATGAATTTTAAATAATTTGAGCACACTCAAGGTTATCCCATTGATGGTAGGCAAAATGATCCCTGCCCCCCACCCCAAAATGTCTACATCTTAATCCCCAGAACCTGGGAAGGGGGAATTGAGGTTGCAAATGAAATTAAGTTTGTTAATCATGTGATCTTGAAATAGAAAGATCATCCCGCATTATCAGGGTGGACAGTATAATCACCAGGGGCCTTGAATGGGGAAGAGGAAGGGAGAGCCAGAAACAGAGAGATGGAATTATGAGACTCAGTTGACCGTTGCTGGCTTTGAAGAGGGAGGGCAGCCATTGGGCAAGGAATGGGGCAACCTTTAAACGCTGGAAAAGGTAAGGAATGATTCTCCCACACAGCCTTCAGAAGGAGCACCGCCTGCCAACACGCTGATTTTCATCTATTGAGACCCATTTCAGACTCCTGACCACAGGAACTGTAAGATAATACTTTTGCATTGTTTTAAGCCACTGAGTTCATGGGAATTTGTTACGGCAGCCACGGCAAACTATTACAGATTTCATTCAGCCTGGAGAGAAGTATGGCCACCACCTGCGTCTGAGGACTTCTGATCGTGATCGGTTGCACGATTGTTCACAAATAATTTGTTACTGATAATGACTAAAGCAACTTGTGTGAATGAGTTTTAAATGATTTTGAGCAGCTTCAGGGGTTATCCTTATATATGTTGCTTTCTAAATTGCTTCCTTGAGAGAGAAAGGGGTGGGGTTATGGGTGGGGCTACAAATCCTGCGTAAGAAATACCACCCTGTTTTTTTCTTTTTAACTGAGCACTTATTTTGTGCTTAGCACTGTCCTCTGTGTTTTACGTACCCAATCACATTTACCCACCCACCCCTACAAACTTTCTAGGTAAGTACTAGTAATATCACTGGCTCACAGACAAGGGAGGTTAAATCACTTGCCCAGGGTCATGCAGCTGGTGGGTAGTAGAGCTGGGCTTTGAACTTGCCATTTATATGACACTGGTTGTACTCACACCGTGTGTTGGGCATCCTTATGCCATCAGTCAGGCGCATTGTCATACCCAGAGAAGGTCAAGAACACTGGTCTAGCACAATGGCTCTTAAGCTGCACTGACTGGGCCACCAAGTCTGCCACTGTCCTCAAGCAGTGGCAGTCTTCCCCAATTTACAAAAACAAAAATAAAATAATTTCAGTGGAAAGGTATTACTTCTTTGATGGATTTTTCTTAGACTTACATAACTTGGCTACCATCAATCTAGTGCCTACTGTGTGCCAAACACTAGGTGAAATAAAATATATCACATTTTGTGATTTGGTCCTCATTTCAGTATTATTAGTTCCCTTTACAGATAAGAAAACTGAGATGCAGAGATGTGAAGTTACTAGTTCAAGGTCAAACAGCCAATAAATGTGAGAATATGGTCAGGGATCCCTATGACCCTGTGGCCAGATGTAGTCCCAAATTATATATTTAATTCTCTAAACTTAAAACATTAATACTTTAGGTTTCCTACAAAAATCCCCATGACTCCTAGGTGCTTAGAATCCTCTGGGATTTGCTTTTTTGGCCACCTGCTGCCCCCATGAGCAAATCATTTATCAGGCCTGAGACATCACAACTTCCCTCCCAGTTCCCACGCAGCTAATACCTTGAGTCTTCGGAGGTTTAAAGCAAATCAGAGATTTGCAAAGGCAACATTCTAAAGGAGATAGTCATGGCTAAGTTCCCCCAAGCAAGGACGCCAAGGACAAAGTCTTAGGGGATTCATGGGGCTTTCTCCTCTCTCTCCTTCCTTCCTCACCCTAAGACCTAGCCATGCTCCCCAGATGTGTGCATAGTAGCAAAGTCATGGCTATTCCAGCACATTAAAGGGTTGGATTCTGGGAGCTGGGAGCGATAAAGGCCAGAGAAAAGCTTTTGTGTCTCCAAGACTCCAACTCCTTTGATGAGACAGATGTTTGAGCCAGGCCCTCCTTTAGAGGGAAAGTTAAACCTCATTAAACAGCAGGACAACTTCCTCGGTGGCAATGGACAGCCCACATGCCGATCCTGCCTGGCAGCAGACGGGCTGGGAAAGAGGGGCTCTCTTGTCATCAAGCCTAGCACCCCCCAGAGACTCTGGAGCTGGTGTCTGTGACACCTGGTCACCTTGAGGGCTTTGATTTATGGTTGACTTTCCGAAAGGCCAGCCTCTGACCTCGGCGGCCTGTTGTCTCACCATCTTTTCTCTAGGTTGGGAGGACTCTCCGTCAGGATCAATGAGCATCCCAAGTCTGAGCCCAGGACAGAGCTTCTGAGAGACCCTCTGGCTCAAATGGAGCAGAAAGGCTTCAAATAGAGCCTTTTCCTGATTTGTCAGCATCCTAGGAGCGCTCTGTAGACAAATGTGGGAAAATCCAGGACAAAAATTCTCCATGAGTTGAAACTCAGACCGACATCTGGAGAAGTATGTGTCATCCCCAAGTCCATCTAGTTTTCCTAGGTTTATGTGAAGCATCAACTGCCCACTGTCATGAAAGGCTGCTTTACAAAACAGAATACACGGGAGTTCCACAAGGATGACTGTCTCCCAATCTGCCAGGGAGTCTATCTACAGAGTTTGGGGTGTAGCTTTGGCTAGGGCCAGTTATTTCAACAAAGTGTGGATCTAGCATTATTTTCCTTAAACTGGAAACATCTTTGTGGAACCTGCCATCAAGAAGTTAGAAATGGGTGGGTGTAAAGAAGGAAGAAACATGGATGACTATGTTGATACTAATGTCAGCTGATATGTATTCAGCACTTATCATGCACCCAGCACCGTGCTAAGCATTTGACATGTATTGGCTCTTTAATTCTTTCAGTGACCCTCCGAGTTTCATACTCTTATTATCCTTATTTTATAGGAAAGGAAGCAGAAGCACAGAGAGGTTAAGTAACTTGCTCAAGATTGCACAAGATTCAGTGATAAACTGAGGCTCGAACCCAAGCAATTTAACTCCAGAGTCTGTATCCTCAACACTACGATTTTGCTTTTAAAGAGCTGCCTACAAGTAAGTGAAGGAGGGCTGCCCCTCATAAGACAACTGAATCCTATTACGGGTTCAAATTGGCTGCATATGTGCATGACTCAGGACTACACACACGAGCGCACATTGCGAACTGCGAACTCGCCCAGCTTTCACAACCCTCCTCTTCCTATTTCCTGGGAGCCAAGTGACAGGTCTTCCCTCCCCCAAGCTTTTAGGGCAGGCCCCTCATCTGGGACACCTCGTCAGCCGGAGGCCGCAGCCAGCCGGGCAGCTGCCGGGAGGTGGCGCTGTGTCACTTTCCTACTCTGGCACTTTTGTTTTCTGCGGGCGGCAGGCTGGAGGCGGAGAGGCTGATTTGCGCAGAGCTTGTCGCTAATTTCCCTGATTTGAAATCTCACCGTTCTGTCACTTCCTTCAAATGAACTTGAAGATGCTCATCAGATGACAGTCCTGGAAACTAGCCAAAGCTCTTCTTTTAATCCCGTCTCAGGTTGGATCCGAAAAGGGTGTTTCCAAACAAGGACCAGATTTCATCTGTCAGAGTTACACTCACACTGACCTCCTGGCTTTCAGGGGAGAGAGAAAAACACACCGACATTCTCAACCACCTTGGAAATGGCTTCGAAAGGGTTGTAAAGAAGACTTGGGCGCTCCCTGCGCCACGCACTCGGGCCCTGTGCTCGAGGAGGTGCACAGACTGTGCTTGAGCTGGGCAATCCCAGGTTTAGCTGAGTGTACCCCAGGCCACCTCTGCAGACCTCTGTGGACTTCCTTGATGGTGGTCCCAAGTGGACCACCTCTTGCCATTGTCTTTCTAAGGCGCTGGGTCCTGGAGCGCTCAGGACATTGCTGATCTTTGCAGATCAAATGAGTCATGTGTCAAAGGAGGGGTCACCCAGCAGGGGCAGGGAGGGGCCCTCCGGTAACCGAGTCTCCCTCACTGTTTTCCAGATGAGCAAACGGAGGTCCAGAGAGAGGAAGTAAATTGCCCACTTGGTAAATATAAGAGCTGAAGCTGGTTGTGAGGAAGCCCTGGCTAGGACGGTTGCCTCTACCGCAGGATAGTTTTAACCCTGAGGCATATAGTAAGGGGATTAGAATTTCAGATTCAGACCGACCTGAGTGTTAATGCCAGCTCTTCAAGGTACTATCTGTGTGACCCTGAGAAAGCCATTAAAGATTCCTGAGCCTCAGTTTTATCTGGAAAATGGAGCAGTCATAGCATCTACGTCATGGGGCTGTGACAAAGAGCAAATGAGTTAAAATACATGCAGAAGATGCCCAGTATACGTCTGTCATTCTTTTTTTGGTGTTTTTAACCTCCCAGGGACCGGCTTTGGACTGGGGCTGACGCACCATGAGAATCAAACTGTGCTCCATATTCTGTCCTCAGAACACAAAGCTACTTCAATGTGGACTTTAGAGGATTGTCTTTTCTGTCTTTTTAGACTTGGCAACCAAGCCAGTATTAAGCGAAAGCAGGTATCCACATAACAGGTCTAGGGGATCTGAGAAACCTCCCCATTCATTCCTAAATTTTTCTCTTACCTTTCTAAAATCCATCCCTTAGCAGCCACATGCCCTAAGTGCTCTGAGTAAATGCTCTTATTTGGGTGCAGATCCCTACAAAATCAAATATTCCCATGAGTGTCATGGTGATATCAGTCACTAACACCTTAGTATGAATTTTTTCCAATCACATTGCCTTCTAGTTAATATCTGCATTAAAGTACTAGGCACTTTTATGGGGATGGGAGAAAGGCTGGAAAGTAAGGGGTTTAAGTTTTGAGATGACCCAAGAAGAAGCTCGAGCAGCAAGAGTAGCATGAAAACAGTGGGGATGGAGAAGGGGCTCCATAAGGAAATTCAGGGATCCAGAGAGAAAGGCAGGAGGGCAAAGGTGTAATTTGGTCTACCTGGAAAATTTAGTGCAACAGATTGTCTATGTAAAACAAAGTGACTCAGGAGTACCAAAAAGCTCCATGTCCCTCAAAACAGCATTGCTAAGGACCTGTGGAAATGCCCAGTGCTTGGATCTAACTTATTTTCCTAAGAAGCTATGAATTTAAACTTTTTTTTTTTTTAACTCAGGTAAGGCACATTCCTGGTGACTGACTTGGAAGAAAACTTTCATTCAAGCCACAATTTTCTCTCCTATACCAGACTATGGAGATGAGTAAGACTTCCAAGACGATCTCAAGCTAGAGAAGAAGGTAAATCATATACACATGCCACTCTTACTCTTGAATGGAAACTTCCTCCCATGGCCTAAGACACCCTACATGACGTGGCCCCACCTCACTACCCCAGCCTCACCTCACACCCATCTCTGCTCCAGCCACACCGGCCTCCTCCTGCCTCCAAAAAATCTTAAGCTCCTTCCCACTTTGCAGCCTTTGCACTGGCGGTTCTCTCTGCCAGGTATGCTTATTGCCCTGGACTTCACAGGGTGGGCCCTTTCTCATTAGGTCTCGGCTCAAGGTTACCTCCTCAGAGAAGCCTGTCTTGACCCTCAGATCTAACCCCATCCCACCCACCACCTATGCAGTCCCCTTCTACTGTATCTCCTATCACTAAACATAAGCTCCATTAGGGCTGGGAACCCTTCTCTCTCCACAACTCCATTCCAGCAAACAAGGAACAGACGCTTAGTAGGCTAGGAATAAATGCTTGCTTCCGAATGTCTGGGTTGCTCTTCCTCTCTCCACTCTCCCTCACCTGTTATCCCTCCTATTTGGCTGTTTTTTCCTTTGCCTAAAATATGCTTAGATGTCCAAGCCTCAGCTATAATTCAAGTGGAAAATATGTTGTTTCCTCTTAAGCCTGACAGCTTCTCCTGTTGCCATTTCTTTTTCTTTCTTTAATTTCCAGACTCCTTTCAAGGTCATCTTCATGGGCTCCAGCTCCTGCCTTGCTTCCCATTCATGCCTCAGCAGCTCACAAGGGGGCTTCTGTCTTCACCCCTTGGCTGAAAAGATTCTTATGAGCAGGGCTGTCCCCTGACTGCCACATGGGTGGTAGGTGCACTGCGCAACTCCAGAGTCACCATTTGCCCAGATGAGGGTGTGGATGGCTCCCCCTGGGGGTGTACAGTGCGCACGGCCACACCTGGCCTCCTTAATCACCAACCATTTCCTTTTCTCAATCTTCAACCACCTTGCGCGCTTGGCAACACAACACTGCTCTTTCTCTTCTCCCTGGCTTGAGGAGGTTTTATCCCCTCCAAGTTTCCTTCCTACTCCTCCCACTTCTTCCCAGTTTCCTTCCCTAGTTCTTCTTGCTCACCCCCTCCTTAACTGAGGGTGTTCTCCCCGCCTCTCTCCTCATCTCCACAAAGCCCGCCCAGAGCGCTCCACTCCAGGGTGTCTCCCATGGTATTGACGGTCATTTCTACACAAATGACCTGCCTCTTCCCTCCTCGTAGTGCTGGCTGGACAACCCCACTTGACTTGAGGGGGGCTCCAAAACCCAGCTCTTCCTAATGCCCACCCTTCCTGGGGTCTCGTTCTATCTACCAGTACTGAGATAAGAATGTACCAAGAGACCTGGCCGCCTTTACTTCCCGGAATCTTTCACAGCACCTCCTTCCCCACACCTGGCCCCGGCCTAGCTCATGACCAGATAGTTCCTCATGCTGCAGAACAGACTGGTGACAGGATGAGGAAAAAAACACCTCAAACTGCGCTGGGAAAGAGACAGCCTGATTCCAGGCACTTCTCGGGTCACTGGCGGGGTTCAGTGAGGAGGGAATCTGTCTGTACAGAGATTGGAGGAAGCCAGCACTGACAGGTACAGAGAAAAGAGCTGGCAGGGACCGTGGACATTTTAGAGCAGGTGGGGGGACCCTGACAGCAGCCTGTAGCGGGAGTCTTCTGTTTCCGCCTGACTTCCATTGCGGATGTGTGACGGAGTCGGCACCAGAGAAAGAAAGCAAGGGAAGGGAAGGGGCACTGGCATCTACCCGTCAAGCTGTAGAGAAATAACGCCGAGCCAGAGACGGTGTGGGCCCTGCTGCCTCTGCCCCGGCTGAGGAGTGCCGGGGTCTAACCAGTGCCCTGACCCTTCAGCGGCGGGTCAGGGGCCTTGGAGAAGAGCCGACATATTGTTCCCCAGAGACAATGAGACAGTCTTGGCTGCCTCAGAAGAACTTCCCATTTCAACGGCTTTCATGAAGTCCGACCCAAGATCTGCCCTCCCTTTTCTATACTTACGAGCCTGTGGAGGGCTGAAAAGAAGCTCTGGATGCACGTCATGTTCCTGTGTGTGGGACTCGTCTGTTTTTCGTTTGATCCTCTCCAGAGATGGTGCCATTTCCCAGAAGAGTTGGCCTTTTATTTCGAAGTCCTGTTTAGACTCTGAAGATTCAACTCTTGCTGTACTGAGGTAGGTCAGGACACGCCCCCCTGTGTGGGAGCTGCGCTTTCCACGTAGGCTGGACACACGCCTCAATGACCAGCGGGAACCCGGGAATCCCAGTGAGGGAAGGGGGGCCTTCCTGGGCAGGAGCAAACTCCCTTTAGAGGAGGACAGCCGGGTACCCTGCACCGTGCTACTCAAAGTGAGGCCCACGGTCTGTGCCGCAGACCATTACTGAATCAGAGCAGATAAATACAAACACTAGGGGTAAGCAATGAGAGACTTTTATAACAATTAGACATTACATGGCCATGAACTCATCCAAGTCATATGGGGAATATGCATGACCCACGAACTCACTCACTGAGAAGTGTTCAGCCAGGTTGAGTCGGCGAACTTGTGTGAGCAACTGCACACAGGGGCAATAGAACCGTGTATTGGTTGGAAACTTAAAAATCTGATGCCCGTGCACAGACAATTTGAGAAGCACAATTTTAGCCTATTAAAATTTCTGAGAAGGGCTACCGTAAAGATCCTGTTTACCTTTGCTAAGCACAATGTTTCCCAAACTTATTTAACTATAAACTCATTTTGGGGTGGAGAAGGGGGTCCTACTAGAATACCAAAGAACTGCCGTTCCTCAGAACACACCTTGGAGAAGACATTCTAAATGGTGAGAATGAGTGAGTGGATAAGCCGTTAGCCCAGAATCTCCGAACATTTTCCAAGCCACAGATCCCACTGGCTGGATGAGTCAGAGCCTTAGGTAACTACCCCCTTTGGATTAACTGAAATAATTTAATGATGGTTCCTGATCCTTGGTATCTTGGAAGACCTTTCCTCCTGCTCCCTGGGGCCCGGCTTTCACCCAGGATGGGGCCATAGGCAACCACCAGCCCATTATCTCCAGCCTCTGGTTTTAATTAAATTACAAAATGGGGCACCCGAGGTAACAACCGCACAGCAAGGCCAGGTAAGTTGGTTTCTGAGGGAGAGGAATTAACTCCTTCATGCCACAAGGGGCCCATTTACTGAAACCTGGAGCCGGACCAGGGCACCTGGGATCTGGGAATTGGGTAACTTCTAATTCTCCCCCTCCATCCTCTGTATGTTATAAACACAGACTTGCACATTCCCATCTCGAATTTTACTAGCTCTGTTTGCTACTTTAAGCATACAAAGACTTCATTTTTCTACGCTGGCAAATGTTTCACAATCAACTCTCTTTGGAGGATGGGGGAGACCTGTTTTATAGCATTTGCCAATTTCTGTGGTGTAAATATTCCCACCATGGCCTAGTTCAAGCTGCCATTATGACTTCACTGATTTCAGAGGTGGGAAGTGATACACATCATCAACTCTCAGGAACCAGGGATAGCCAAGTCAGCACCAGCAAAATGTTTCTGTAAAGCCTGTCTCTCTCTTCATAATGTTACAGCCTCATTTTTGGATCGTAGAATGTCTAAACAGGAAAAAAGATCTAGGTTATCTAATCTAGTCTAAATTTCCTCATTTTACAGATAAGACAATATCCAGGGAACTGCAATGATTTGCCCAAGGCAACTCAACAATTCAATGGCAGATGGGATTCATCCAGACCTCTGGCTCTTTGATTTATACTATGCTTCTCTTTAAACAGATGTCCATGTTTGATCCTCAGAATAGCTAGGTGAAATTTTTTTCTCTACCCATTCTTTTACCCCTTTTCCTCTGTCAACCAGCAGTTTGTTTTCCGTATTTATGAGTCTTTTTCTGGTTTTTGCTCTTTTGTTTTTTAGATTCCACATATAAGTGAAATTATATGGGACTTTTTTTTTCTGTCTGACTTATTTTGCTTAGCATAATACCCTCTAGATCCACCCATGGCATATACCAAAATATATATTGGAATATTATATGTGACATATAAATTATATATATATATATATATCACATCTTCTTTATCCATTCATCTATGATGGACACTTAGGTTGCTTCCATGTCTTGGATATTGTAAATAATGCTGCAATAAATGTAGGAAGGCATGTACTTTTTCAAGTTAGTGTTTTGGGTTTTTTATGGATAAATATCCAGAAATGGAATTGCTGGATCATAGGATAATTTTTTGAGGAACTTCCAGACTGCTTTCCACACTGGTTGAACTAATTGACATTCTCACCAATAGTGTAGGGGGACTCTCTTTTCTCCAAATCCTCACCAGCACTTGTTATTTCTTGTCTTTTTGATAATAGCCCTTCTGACTACTGCTGTGAAGTGACATCTCATTGTGGTTGTGATTTGCATTTCCTTGATGATTAGTGATGTTAGCATCTTTTCATGTGCCTGTTGGCCATCTGTATGTCTTTTCTGTATAAAGCGTCTATTCAGGTGAGAATTATTGTATCCATTTAATAGAAGGGGAACCTGATAAAATGATTAAGAATTACCCAAAGCATCAAAGACCTAAATGTAAGTCATGAAACAGTAAATTCATAGAAAACATAGGCAAAAACCTCTTGAATATAAACATAAGCAACTTTTTCCTGAACACATTTCCTGAGGCAAGGGACACAAAAGCAAAAATGAACAAATGGGGCTACATCAAATTTAAAAGCTCTGTACAGCAAAGGACACCATCAACAGAACAAAAAGGCCACCTACAGTATGGGAGAATATATTTGTAAATGACTTATCCAATAAGGGGTTAACATCCAAAATATATAAAGAACTCACACGCCTCAGGGATTAAAGATGGTGGTGTGAGAGGTGAGACAGAGACCTCCTCCTAAAACCACATATAATATGAAAATATAATTAATACAACTAATCCTGAAACAGCAACAGGAAAGAAGGATGTGCCAGATTGCATACACCTAGAGAAAAGAACAGACCTCATGGAACAGGGTAACATACCAAAGCTGTGACCCGGCGGGACCCAAGCCTTTCCCCCACCCCAGCTCACCAGCTGTGGGAGGAAGAGAAACAGAGCAGGGAGGGAATGGAAGCCTGGGAATGCTGAACACCAAGCCCTGGAGATCTGCTCTGGAAGCACTAACCTACATTGCCTGGTGCTCTGGTGATTAGTAGGGTTGGAAAGCTAAGACAAGTGAAATACCTGGAGAGACTGAGATTCCAGCTGCTTGTGGAAAAAGGGATCCATATCCAGCTGATCTGGACGGGCAGTCTGAGAGACTTCCTAAAAGCGAAAAGGGGCAAGGATTGCACAGAGCTTACTGCTCAGGAGAAAGGACAGGTAAACAAAATTGTCCAGGTGCACTCTGCACAGCAGGTTGGGAACTTTCACAATCTTCAGGCGCTTCATCCCCCTGGCTGGCTATGCAGCTCCAAGGCCCCCCACCATGATACACAGCCTGCTGTGCCTTCTGTCTGGCCAGCCTGCACCTAGCTCACAACCTCACCTGGATCGCAAACAAGAAAATCCTGCCCTGGCGTCAGGCCAGCAAGAGGGAAGCCCTGCCTACAGCAGCTACAAACGCAAAGCATCGAGGCTTACACCTGTGTGTTTGGCCCACTGGTTCTGGCTGTGGGGACAGGCATAGCAGCCGGGAGGCAGGAAACAGCCTTTACTCACCTCAGGCACCAGCACTACTCCTCTGCGATGCCTGACATTGCTCCAGGGGATGAGCAGCTCCAGAGAGTAGAGCTTCTGGGCACTAGAGGGAACCACACACAAATATGAAACGTCAAAGGAACCTGGTTCAAAGCAAAATCTCAACAACACCAGAAAAATGTTTGAGTGAGACAGAACTAATAAATCTTCCTGAAAGAGATTTCAAAATAAAAATCATAAATATGCTCCTGGAGGTACAGAAAAATATTCAAGAACTCAGGAACGAATTTAGGACAGAGATCCAATTGTTGAGGAACACAATGGAGGGTATTAAAAGCAGATTAGATACAGTGGAGGAGACGATAAATGAAATAGAAATTAGAGAATAGGAATACAAAGAAGCTGAGGCACAGAGAGAAAAAGGATCTCTAGGAATGAAAGAATACTGAGAGAACTGTGTGACCAATCCAAATGGAACAATATTCGTATGACAGGGGTACCAGAGAAGAAAAGAGAGAAAAAGGGATAGAAAGTGTCTTTGAGGAGGTAATAGCTGAAAACTTCCACAGTCTGTGGAAGGAGATAGTCTCTCAAGCCATGGAGTTGCACAGATCTCCCAACACAAGGGACCCAAGGAGGACAACACCAAGACATATAATAATTAAAATGGCAAAGATCAAGGATAAAGACAGACTACTAAAAGCAGCCAGAGAGAGAAGAAAGATCACATACAAAGGAAATCCCATCAGGCTATCCGACTTCTCAGCAGAAACCTTACAGGCCAGCAGGGAGTGGCGTGATATATTTAATACAATGAAGCAGAAGGGCCTCGAACCAAGAATACTTTATCTGGCAAGATTGTCATTTAAATTTGAAGGAGGAATTAAACAATTTCCAGACAAGCAAAAGCTGAGAGAATTTAGCTCCCAAAAACTATCTCTACAGTGTATTTTGGAGGGACTGCTATAGATGGAAGTGTTCCTAAGGTTTAATACCTGTCACCAAAGGTATAATAAAAAGGGATAGACAAAGAGTACAGAATAAGATACCTAACATATAAAGAATGGAGGAGGAAGAAAAGGAGGGGAAAAAAAGAACCTTTAGATTGTGTTTGTAATAGCATACCAAGTGCGTTAAGTTAGACTCTAAGATAGTAAGGAAGTTACCCTTGAACCTTCAGTAACCACAAATCTGAAGCCTGCAATGGTAATAAGTACATACCTATCAATAATCACCCTAAATGTAAATGGTCTGAATTCACCAACCAAAAGACATAGAGTCACTGAATGGATAAAAAAAGATTCAACTATATGCTGCCTACAAGAGACTCACTTCAAACCCAAAGACATACACAGACTAAAAGTGAAGGGATGGAAAAAGACATTTCATGCAACTAATAGGGAGAAAAAAGCAGGTGTTACAGTACTTGTATCAGACAAAATAGACTTTAAAACAAAGACAGTCACAAGAGACAATGAAGGACCTTACATAATGATAAAGGGGGCAGTTAAACAAGAGGACATAAGCATTATAAATATCTATGCACCCAACACAAGAGTGCATACATATGTGAAACAAATACTAACAGAATTAAATCGGGAAGAATAAAACAATAGAAAGAATCAATGAAAGCAGGAGCTGGTTCTTCAATAAATTAAACAAAATAGATAAACCTCTAGCCAGACTTATCAAGAAATAAAGAGAGTCTAGTCACATAAACAGAATCAGAAATGAGAAAGGAATAATCACTAGGGACATCACAGAAATACAAAGAATTATTAGACAGCACTATGGAAAATTATATGCTAACAAACTGGATAACCAAGAAGAAACGGACATCTTTCTAGAAAAATACAACCTTCCAAGGCTGACCCAGAAAGAAACAAAAAATGTGAATAAACCAATTACCAGCAAGGAAATTGAATTGGTGATCAAAAAACTACCTAAGAACAAAACTCCTGGACCAGATAGCTTTACTGCTGAATTTTATCAAACATTTAGTGAAGACCTAATACCCATCCTCACTCTAATCCCAAAACCAGGCAAAGACACCACAAAAAAAGAAAATTACAGACCAATATCCCTGATGAACACAGATGCAAAAATACTCAACAAAATATTAGCAAACCGAATTCAAAAATACATCAAAAAGGTCATCCATCATGATCAAGTAGGATTCATTCCAGTCATGCAGGATGGTACAATATTAGACACATTTGACAAAATTCAACATACATTCATGATAAAAACTATCAACAAAATGGGTACAGGGGGCAAGTCCCTCAACATGATAAAGGCCATATATGACAAACCCACAGCCAACATCACACTTAAGAGCTAGAAGCTGAAAGCTTTTCCTTTAAGATTGGGAACAAGACAAGGATGCCCACTCTCCCCACTTTTATTCAACATAGTACTGGTGGTCCTAGCCATGGCAATCACACAACACAAAGAAATAAAAAGCATCCATATTGGTAAAGAAGAAGTTAAACTGTCACTGTTTGCAGATGACATGATATTGTACCTAAAGAATCTACTCCAAAACTACTAGATCTAATATCTGAATTCAGCAAAGTTGCAGGATACAAAATTAATACACAGAAATCTTTTGCTTTCCTATATACTAATGATGAACTAGCAGAAAGAGAAATCAGAAAAACAATCCCATTCACAATTGCATCAAAAAGATTAAAATAACTAGGAATAAATCTAACGAAGGAAGTGAAAGACCTATACCCTAAAAACTACAAGACACTCATGAGAGAAATTAAAGAGGACACTAACAAATGGAAATTCATCCCATGCTCTTGGCTAGGAAGAATTAATATTGTCAAAATGGCCATCCTGCCTAAAGCAATCTACAGATTCAATGCAATCCCTATCAAAATACCAACAGCATTCTTCAATGAACTAGAGAAAATAGTTCTAAAATTTATGTGGAACCACAAAAGACCCCGAATAGCCAAAGCAATCCTGAGAAGGAAGAATAAAGCTGGGGAGATTATGCTTCCCGACTTCAAGCTCTACTACAAAGCCACAGTAATCAAGACAATTTGGTACTGGCAAAAAAACAAACCCATAGACCAATGGAACAGACTAGAGAGTCCAGATATAAACCCAAGCAAGCATATATGGTCAATTAATATATGATAAAGGAGCCATGGACATACAATGGGGAAATGACAGCCTCTTCAACAGCTTGTGTTGGCAAAATTGGACAGCTACATGCAAGAGAATGAAACTGGATTATTGTCTATCCCCATACACAAAAGTAAACTTGAAATGGATCAAAGACTTGAATGTAAGTCATGAAACCATAAAACTCCTAGAAGACAATATAGGCAAAAATCTCCTGAATATAAACATGAGAAACTTTTTTCTGAATGCATCTCCTTGAACAAGGGAAACAAAAGCAGAAATGAACACATGGGTGTACATGAAACTTAAAAGCTTCTGTATGGAAAAGGACACTATCAACAGAACAAAAAGGCATCCTACAGTATGGGAGAATATGTTTGTAAATGACATATCCGACAAGGGGTTAACATCCAAAATACATAAACACTCACACACCTCAACACCCAAAAAGCAAATAACCCGATTAAAAAATGGGTGGAGGATATGAACAGACAATTCTCCAAGGAAGAAATTCAGATAGTCAACAGGCACATGAAAAGATGCTACACATCACTAATTATCAGGGAAATGCAAACAAAACCCACAATGAGATATCACCTGAAACCAGTTAGGATGGCTGGTATTGAAAAGACTAAGAACAACAAATGCTGGCGAAGATGCGAGAAAGGGGAACCCTCCTACACTGCTTGTGGGAATGTAAGCTAGTTCAACCATTGTGGAAAGCAATATGGAGGTTCCTAAAAAACTAAAAATAGAGCAGTTAAAATACTGTTTGACCTGGAAATTCCACTCCTAGGAATTTACCCTAAGAATGCAGAAGCCCAGTTTCAAAAAGACATATGCACCCCTATGTTTATTGCAGCACTATTAACAATAGCCAAGGTATGGAAGCAACCTAAGTGTCCATCATTAGATGAATGGATAAAGAAGAGGTGGTACATATACACAGTGGAAAATTATTCAGCCATAAGAAGAAAACAGATCCTACTATTTGCAACAACATGGATGGAGCTAGAGGGTATTATACTCAGTGAAATAAGCCAGGTGGAAAAAGACAAGTATCAAATGATTTCACCCATCTGTGGAGTATAAGAACAAAGCAAAAACCGAAGAAGCAAAATAGCAGCAGACTCACAGAACCCAAGAATGGACTAACAGTTACTAAAGGGAAAGGAACTGGGGAGGATGGGTGGGAAGGGAGGGAGAAGGGGAATAAGAGGCATTATGATTAGCACACATAATGTAAGGGGGTCACATAATGGGGAAGGTGGTGTAGCACAGAGAAGACAAGTATTTACTTTATGGAATCTCAGTATGCTGATGGACAGTGACTGTAATGGAGTGTGTGTGGGGGGACTTGGGGACTTGATAATATGGGTGAATGTGGTAACCACAATGTTGCTCATGTGAAACCTTCATAAGATGGTATATCAATGATACTTTAATAAAAAAAATTACCCAGAGCCCACAGCTAATAAGTCAGAGTAACGTCTTTCTTACTTTCTGATTCTTCCATTCTATCAAAACCTCTCCATTCCACATTTCTTTTGGCTAACAAATGCCACCAATAAGACATGCTTTTCAATGATTTTTCAGCTCCTAAAGATTCTTGACCAGCAAACATCAAAGATAGGTGCATTTCTTTGTTGATTTTCAGTCAGTTGCTAATTAATTCTCCATCCTGAATATCATACATAGCTGGCTTTAAAGATGTATCCATGACTTAAGTTAGGAAATATCCTAGACTGCTATAACAAAGAGAACACCCAAGGCCCAAATACAGTGGCTTAAACAATACTGAAGTTAATTTTTTTCTTAAAGTTCAGTTAGACAGTGGGGGTATTTATGGTCGTTCAGTGATATGAGGGACCCAGGTCATTCCTACTCTGTCCTCTTCTCAAAACATGGCTCAGTGTAAGACTTCTATCTTATGGCCTGGAGTGGCTGCTCCAACTCCTGTCATCATATCCATGTTCCAGAGGAGAGGAGGAAGAAGTGTAGAAGGAACAGGGCATGCTTCTCTTTAATTGCACACCCAGAGGTTGCTCACATCCTCTTTGCTCACATATCTAGCTGCAAGGGAGTCAAGAAAATGTAATTTTTAGTTGAGAAACTGTATCTTCAGCAAACATTTGAGAGTTCTCCTGAAGGAATAAGAAGAGAATGTATATTGAGAAATAATCAGCAGTCTCTCCTATGATGTCTGAGATGCTGTAGCTAGAGGAAGGGGAGATGATGTGAAGGAAGAAGGAAGAAAGATGTGGAATATAAAGGCAGCCACACAACCTTTGGAAAAGTCTAGCATAAGGAGAAGTGTTGCAACCAGCCAGTGTCCTCTTCAGAGCTGAATACTTGGATCACCCTAAAAGGTCTGCATAATTTAGGAAGTTTCTGGTGATAACTTTTAAAACTTTGTTTTGGATGTGATACTCAGAAAATTTTCTTAAGGCTAATAGGAGGTTCATGCTTTCTGATATGTGATACTGTCTTCAAGTTGCATCCCTCAGGACTGTAATGGTAACGCTCTGTGGTGGTGATCACTCAGGGGACTTTCATAGTCTTTTCATGGTGCTTTAACTTCAGTTTTGTGGACTAAATTGAAATATAATTTTCATGGTATGGCACACCTCTCTTCTGGGCAGCAGCATTTGGCTCTGAATTTTCTGCTCACCTCACCCCAAACCCTGCCTCTAGCCACCTTCAGAAAGGCTGTAACTTAGACATTAGAAAAAGGCCTGAAGAAACAGAAACCAGAATAAGAAGCCACAAAATCTTGAGTTTCAACAATGATCTGCCATGTTAACCAACTGAAGTGACTGCACCCCTCCAGGCATCCAATTTCCTGCTTGAATAAGAACCTCTGAAGCTGCTCCCATCTAGGCATAAAGCATAAGGACCCAACTGAGAATTCCCAGGTGCAAAATCAAGAGTCAAGATCCTGAAAAGGTTTTTAAGGGGCTTGGTCTTGAATTGCTTAATCCTTTTAAACACTTTTGAGACCCAAGTTTCAAGTTCTGGAAAACCTCTCCCTTTACTACATTTAATTCTCCTGGGTTTTACATTCATGCCAGAGCTTATAGGTCTGCCATAGGGCATGCAGTTTGCAAGTCTTGGGTGGTCTGCAAAGAGAAAAAAATCTGAATGCATGGAAAGCCATGGGAGGGCAAACCATGGATGACATGAGGCCTTCTGCAGGTATCTGTGCTCATGTCTTCTCTTCCCAGCTCTGCTCCATGAGAGAACTTTGTCTGAACCTTCTCCACCTCTGTGTCTCCTGGATTCCCTAACCCAGTGCTTGGCACATGAGAGGGGGCTTATACTTTTGGATGGATCAGTGATCACTATATCTCTGCCCTGAGGTCTGATTTACCTTTTTAGTTTCCTCTTTGACAATGTTGAACTTTACCAAGCCCTGTTCTCCTGGAAAACAGCTACAGCTAAGAACCCCACCACCACTGCCTTCTGTGTCCCAAGAAATGGCTCACTGCAAAAGCCAATCCTTCCCCATGTGACTTAGACAAGACTTACAGATGACCCTCTTTTAACCTGTGACTAGGCCAACACAGACGCTCCACATCTATTCTTTGGCTCAAACATGATTAGCTGAACTGTTTGTTCTCACAGACCCATCTGGACAAAATGACCTCTAATTTGTCAGGCTTCTCTTCTTCTTCAGGTCCCTGAACTTTGGCCCACTCTTGAGCGTTGGAACATGGAACAACACTTCCTTAATTTAAAGACCCCACCAGAGAATGGGCTGACCTCAGGGAAAGACCTTCCCTGATAACTGTTTTATAACACAGCCCACTCAACCTGTTCCCCAACACTGGGTTCTTTCTAGCCTTATTTACTCCTTCGTATAAAAGCAAATTACTTCTTCCTGATTGTTGGGACACTTACTAACCTCATGATCAGAGCATTCTCTTTACTAAGTAGGCTGCCTCTCCATATTGTGAGTCTTTTCAAATAACGTCTCTCCTTACCTAAGACCAGATTTGTTTTCATTTGACATCCTCTTCACCCTCTGCTTCAGTGCCCTGGGCCCTCAATCTTGACCTTGCAGCCCTCTCCCCACCCTCAATCCCTTCCGCCAACGATGTTATTACTTCAGACTTGTCACTGCCCATCTTTCCTTCTCCACCATTTCAAAAGTCAGAATGCTTTCAGAGAATGCTTGACAAGACTCAATTCAGAATACTCAACAAATGATGCCTGAAACAGGAAAGGTGTTTCATCATCCCACCAAAAAAGGATGTCTGGAAATAAGTGATCCTACTGTTAATGATGTTGCCAAGAACCTGTGCTCCATCATTCCACCCACTCTACCATCCTTAGAGCATATACATATGTTTGGTTGCTTATAATCACAAACGTAGTCAAGATCTCCCATTATCACATAGTATCATCCAAAGCACAAAGGAACTGAAAGGAGAAGAGAGATTTCCTTGGGGATCGCTCTCTTTATCAGGGAGGAAACTGACTTGGAAGCCCCTTAAGGAGATCTCCCCTTACATCTCATTGACCAGAGCTGGCCACATGGTCACCCCAGATGCAAGAGACGTTGGGAAGGGGAGTTGTTAGAATTTTCTGCACCAACCATGGCTGGTGGTGGGCTCTGCCAGTGGAGAAGAAAGGGGGTGGGAATAGTGGGGGTGAATGACTGTTGGATCTGTCTCACTTATACAATCCCTAAAACTCGTTCATTCTATACTTTCCAGGGAATCACTTGGCCAATCTGATAAATGGGTCCCGAGGTTGATGAGCTGGACAACCTCTCCCTTTTTAGTCTACAAGATAAAATCAAAGGTTTTCTGAGTGTAGTGCCCCTGCAAGGCTGTCCAATACTTCAGTTTACTGGCTTTTTTATGCTGGTGGAATAGCCAGATGGGCTCTTGGAAACCTTTCAAATGAAAACCATTCAGGAGAGCTTGTTCGTCAGGCCTACATTTCCCCACGAGTAAAAACTGGGTAATAATACAAATAGCAAAAGGTTATTAGGAAGGTTGAGGAGGACATGACGTTACCAGGTGCCTATCGCAGGGCAAGGCGGGCAGAGAGGGCTCAGTGTGAGCTAGTTTCCTCCCCTCGTCCAGAGGCAAGAAGCCTGAGCCTCAGTCTCACACAGGCTGCTCTGCCTCCAATTCAGAGCAGAGAAACAGATAACAGGGAGCCCTTTGCAGCCCTGTGCCTTCCTGGGGAGCCGTTTCTCTTCAGTCCCACCAGAGGACATTAAGTGTCTGCTGTGCGCACGGCTTTCCCCAGGGGACTGGAAGGACATGTCACGCACCATGTCTTCCCCGGCTGAGCATGGACCCTACCAGCAGGAAGACCAGTTCACGTAAGTATAAAGCAAGGGAGACATTTGACACTGCGGAACTTGCCTCATTACCTCTGAAAGCTCCCTTGCATAGCAGGGAGTTAGCAGAATGTGGTTCTCATAAACCCCAAAGTGGTGATTTCCATATTCAGTAACTTTGCTTTTTTTTCTCTTTCAGGAAATAAAGCCCTTTGGAAAATTCTAATGCATTCTGTTTCCCCGACCTACAGTTGCTTTGAACAGCCCAAGTTAATTGGAAATCTCTCCTAAATCATGCTGCACTTTCCAAGGCCATTTGAAAATTCGTGATCAATATTCAGATTGCCCCTGTGAGTCCAGCCATGGCAGTCTTCACACTATTTTAAAGTCGCAGCTTTGTCTCTGGGAGCCCTGTTATTAAACTGCTGATCTGCAAGTTACCCTTGAAAGTCACAAAAAAGGCAAAGCTCTCAGACTGAGGAAAGGCCATCTCTTTGATCAGAGACAAATCTTCCATTATGAGAAATGAAGATGCCTCCATACACATCACTAAGCTTGATATCAAGGGACCTTCCTACCTAGAAGAGTCCAAGGGAGGGCAAAGCCTCTGAAGGTAATTGTGCTGAGTTTCATTAGAGCACTAACCCTGCAGGCAGGGGTTTTACTTGATTTTGCTGGGCTGTTTCTCTGACCAAGCTGCCAGGACCTGTCTGGCGCAGAGCCTGCCTTACAGTGAGCATTTAGTAATGAGTAAATGAATGAATGGGTGAACAAATAAAATAACAAAATGTGCCAAAAATTGGCATGGAAAAGGGTAGCGTCATGACCAGACACGATCTTGACAAGTCTTCACAAGACAGGTCATGAAAGTTCCAGTGGTCGCAGCTCTATCTCCAAATGACCCAGGGGAGAGGGTTCCAAGGTTGTCAGAATGTAATACTGTAACATTTTCCAGTTTCTGTTTGACTCTTTGAGACCCCAGGGCTTTGAGGACCCTGGCAGGACTGTCCCTCTCAGGGCTAGACGATTTCTAGGGACAGTAAAGAAGTCACCTTCAAAGCACACCTTTCATATGCAAACCAGCCAGAGCAGAGCCTGGGCTCCAGCCACCTCCTCCATTGAGCTCTTGTGCTCTCACCCTTAAGACCACTGTTCTGCCCTAATCACTCAGGCCCACGTACCAGACAACTAGGGACAGCCTCTCTGACCCAGAGTTGGCCAAAATTAAGCAAACTAGCCAATCCTAAACTCACTTACCCTGCTTTGACCGTTTCTTCCTGTGAAAGCCACAGTAAAGGCTCTTGTCCGTGTGTTGCCCTCACTGCCTCTGCCTCTTGGCTTACCTGATGCTTCCCCGTGTGGCTCCCCCAAGGCATGGTGTGCCCTCTCCTTTTGAGGTCTATGAGTATAACAATCTTTTCAATGGCAGTCGTCTCCTCGTCTCTTGGCCCCACCATACCTGAATGATAACATAACTTACATTTAAAATGAAAAAAAAAACACACAATAAACTTGGTTCTATAGGCAGAAATGCCTCTTGACTGATTTATGCACAAACACTTGTTGAACAGCTACTGGGAGCCAGGTGCTCTGCTACGCTCTTATCTTGGCTGGGGCTGCTATAACAAGATACCATAGACTGAGTGGCTTACAGCACTGACATTTATGCTCACAGTTCTGCAGGGTGGGAAGTCCAAGATCAAGGTGCCAGCACTTGGTTCCAGGGGGGAGTTTGCTGCCCAGCTTGTAGACAGCACCGTGTGCTCACATGGCCGTCTGGGTGTGTGCACGGGGATAGAGAGCGCTCTGCTGTCTCTTCCTCTGTGAGGGAAACCATTCCGTCATGGGGGTTCACCATCATCACCTAATGTAACCCTAAGTACTTCCCAAATGCTTCACCTCCAAATACCATCACATTGATGATGAATATATGAATTTAGGGGAGACAGAAACATTCAATCCATAGCAGCTCTGGTGACACTGACCTGCAGCCCTCCAAGTACCCAGTGCTCCTTCGTGTCTCTGTTCCTTCGCCCATGCTTTCCCAGTATCTTTCCTTTCACATTCCTGCCTGGCTGACACTAAATCATTTTGAGCATAGCTCAAACGTTGCTTCCCCTGTTAAACCTTCCACCTGACTGCCTGCCCTGGCTGACCTGACTGCACATGTCTGCACTATTACTCTACCATCGGCTCTCAGAAAGAGGCTTATAATGAGCCGGCCGTGGGGCCAGTCACAAAGATATAGAGGTTAATTATCAACACTTCCTGACCTCAAGGAGCTCACATTCTGGGGAAGTGTATTGGAAATGACTAACTGCAATAGAGTTTGCAGGCAGCAATATATGCACACAGAAGAGTGGAGGCATAGAGGAGAGAGTGGACCATGCTACCTAGAGAGGGTGGGAGACTGTAGTGGGCAGGGAAGAGGTTCATTGGGCAGGTTGGGGTAGTTTAGAGGTGGGGAAAAGCAGTGAACATAGGGGCCATCCCTTCCCATCCCTCCCTAATTATGCTGGAGTTAAAGGTGCTGGGATTTTTCCCCTTTCTTATGTGTCAGGATCCTCCTTTGCATCATAACACAACTTCTACTTGTACAGATATTCTGTCTTATCATTCACATTTCTAGACCATATTCTTGATATATTTGTGGGAGCTTACAGACTTTAGAACTCATTTCTTTCTCAACAAAACTTGGCTTCAAGATGATGGCCTTGTTAGACACTAAAATATCTCATGTTGGAAGTTAGAACTGGAAATTTACTCTTCCTTTGCAATCTTGTTGAATAAGGTGAGCTGTCTCCGAGCCATTAGATATATCATCTGACTTCAAACATGAGTAATCCACAGCAGGAATCACCTAGGAGAACTCTGTCAACCCCCACAGCCAGCAGACATAATAACAAATAATTGAGTTGCTTTTTACCACCAAGTTTGGTGCAGTTTGTAATGTAGCAATAAACAATCAGCAAATTTTATGCAGCAAAAACTAAAACAATAAACTAAGTAACCAAATTATACAAGGACAGAAGAAAAAGGAAATGACAGAAGTCCTAAACAATATATTGGCAAACTGAACACAGCCATGTTCATGCAGCAAACAAAGATAATGCATATCGCCAAGTTGGGTTTATCCCAGGAATACTCTCTTAGGAAATTGATTAATGATATCTACTCCACTAACAGATTAAAGGAAAAAAGACCATAAAAATCATTTCAGTAGATGCAGAAAAAAACATTCACTAAAAATTAACAATCTGTTCAGGATTTTTTAAACAAAATTCTTCTCAAACTAGGAAAGAAAGGAAACTTCCATAACCTGATAATAGGTATCCTTGAAAAAAATTAATGCACATATCATTCTTATAGTGAAATGATGAAAGTATTCCCTTTATGATGAGGAATGAGACAAGGATGGTCATTATCAGCATACCTGTTCAACTTGGGACTGAAAGCATCAGTTAGGGAAGGTCAGTGTTATGGGGACTGGAAACAAAGCAAAAACTGTCATTATGTGCAGATGATTTACTTATTTACCTAAAAAAAATGCCAATCTACAGAAATTCTAAGACTATGATAATTTAGCCAGGTTTCTGGGTGCAGAAACAGAATAAAAAAGTCAATTGTATCTCTAAAAAACAAAAGTAAGGTGGAATATGTAATTTTTAAAGACACCATATACAATAGCATGAAAAAATATGAAATAGATAAAATGATCAAAACAAGCAAATGTGGTAAAATGCTAACATTTGGAAAATAATGAGGAAGGAATTCTTTGCACTAATGTTATAACTTTTCCCTAAGTTTGAAAATATTTTAAAATAAAAAGTTTTAAAATAAGAACTTCTGTCCATCAAAAAGAAAATTCCCTGAAGAGAATTAAAAGCTTGAAAGAGAAAGTACAATGGCAATTAGTGTCCAGAAGACATAAAGCCCTCCCATGAATCAATATGAAAAAGAAAAGCCAAAAGAAAATTAGGCAAAAGGGTTTAACAGACATTTCATATAAAAGGAAGTACAAATGGCCCACGAATCTATGAAAAGATGCCTAAACTTATTAGCAATCAGTAAATGCAAATTAACATCATAACAAAATGCTATTACACACTCACCAAAATGGCAAAAATGTACAGATTGGGCACTATCAAGTCGGAGAGGGTGGAGAACAATGGAAACGCTCATCCATTATGATTATGGGAATTAAAATTGGTACAGTGCCTTTACACTTTGGAATTACCAAGCTGAACACATGCTTACACTGGAACCTCACAACTCCACTGGAGGCATTTGCCCTAGAAAAGCTCTTACATGTGTATGCCAAGAGACATTCACAAGAATGTTCATAGAAGCACCGTTAGAAAAGCCAGAAACAATCCAAATTCCCATCAGCAATGGAATGGATAAATGAATTGTGACATAGTCATACATTGGAAAGCTACATAACAGTAAAATTAGATAAACCACAGCTACATGAACCACACTGAATGGGTCACTAAAAAATAATTAAAGAATTAAGTCACAGGAGACTGTAGAATGCACCATTCCTTTAGAAAAAACATGCAAAACTGTATAAAATATAAACATATAGATAAATGATAAAGAAAAGGAACAAGAGACTTCAAACAGAATAGTAATGATGTTCTGCTTCTTAAGCTGAGTGGTAAATGTATGAGAGTTTATCATTACTCTTTAAACTGTATTATACTTAATATACATTTTTATGTATATTTCACAATAAAAAAACTATGAGACATATGCACGCCTATGTTTATCGTAGCACTATTTACAGTAGCCAAGATATGTAAGCAAACTAAGTGTCCATCAATAGATGAATGGATAAAGAAGATGTGGTACATATACACAATGGGATACTATTCAGCCATAAAAAAGAAACAAATCCTACCATTTGCAACAATGTGGATGGAGCTGGAGGATATTATGCTCAGGGAAATAAGCCAGGTGGAGAAAGATAAATACCAAATGATTTCCCTCATTTGTGGAGTATAACAACAAAGCAAAACGGAAGGAACAAAACAGCAGCAGACTCACAGACTCCAAGAAGAGACTAGTGGTTACCAAAGGGGAAGGGTGGGGGAAGGCAGGTGGGGAGGGTGGGAGAAGGGGATTGAGGGGTATTATAATTGGCACACATGGTGTGGGGGCTCACGGGGAAAACAGTGTAGCACAGAGGAGGCAAATAATGACTCCGTGGCATCTTACTACACTGATGGACAGTGACTGCAATGGGGCATGGGGGGGGGGCCCTGATAATATGGGTAAATGTAGTAACCACATTGTTTTTCATGTGAAACCTTGATAAGAGTGTATATCAATAACACCTTAATAAAAAAATCTATGAACACATAAAATATCTATGATGCTTGCTTTTATGGTTGTGAGTTGACTTCATTACCACTGTGACCCAGCATCAGTGGCCCAGTCCTGTTACAGCCACTGCACACTTACTGCAGGCCTTTGAGCATGTTTCTTAACTTTTCCAAGCTGTGAAGTAGACAACTATATCTCCTTTAGGGACAGTTCATGAGCATTAAACAAAGTAACTGACATATAAAATACCTATCACACAGTGGGTTTTCAATAGACAGTAGCTTTTTAAAAAATGGCAAAGCTAAGAGAGTCACTAGAAACTAAAAAAACATTTCTTTATTGAAATATAATTGACATATAGCCTATTAGTTTCAGGTATACGAAATAATGATTCCATGTATGTATATATTGTGAAATGATCACCACAAGAAGTCTAGTTAATGTCCATCACCACCCACGGTTATAAGCTTTTTTTTTCTTGTGAAGAGAACCTTTAAGATCTAGCCTCTTAGCAATTTTCAAATATATAAAACAGTATTGTTAAGTATAGTGACCAAGCTGTACCTTACATTACCAAGACTTATAACTTGAAGTTTGTATCTTCTAGTGACCTAGAGTCACCAGGAATTTTAAACACACTTTCAACTGTTCTTTTTCTGATAATATTGATACCAACCAACTGGCAGCTCTCCCAGAGAGTCCTTGTTCATGGTATTTTGAGGTGGTTATTTGTGGAGATTTCCAGGCCCTGAGTCTTCCACTTCCCAGGCTCACCAGAAGGCTTTCTCTTTCATTAGCATCACTGCAGCTCTAATGAAAGAAGCTCCAACCTATTTTTTAATCATGTTTTAAAAAATACACGCTGGGCACCTAAAATTGTCTCTCAGTAACAAGAAATAACAGCAAAGGTCCTCAGGCCTTAACCTCCAGGGGCACTTTTGTTTTTCAAAACAATTTTTTAAAAATTCCTCATACACTTAAGGAAGAAGTTAAACCATCACTGCTTGCACATGACATGATATTGTTCATTAAAAACCCTAAAGAATCCACCAAAAACTATTAGAACTAATAACTGATTTCAGCAAAGTTGCAGGATACAAAATCAATACACAGAAATCTGTTGCATTCCTATATACTAATGATGAACTAACAGAAAGAGAAATCAGGAAAACAACTCCATTTACAATTGCATCAAAAAGAATAAAATACCTAGGAATAAACCTAACCAAGGAGATGAAAGACCTATACCCCGAAAACTACAAGACACTCATGAGAGAAATTAAAGAAGACACTAATAAATGGAAATACATCCCATGCTCATGGATAGGAAGAATTAATATTGTCAAAATGGCCATCCTGCCTAAAGCAATCTACAGATTCAATGCAATCCCTATCAAAATACCAACAGCATTCTTCAACAAACAAGAAAAAATTGTTCTAAAATTCATATGGAACCACAGAAGACCTCAAATAGCCAAAGCAACCCTGGGATTGAAGAACAAAGCTGAGGGGATTACGCTCCCTAACTTCAACCTCTACTATAAAGCCACAGTAATCAAAATAATTTGGTACTGGCACAAGAACAGGTCCATTGATCATTGGAACAGAATAGAGAGCCCAGATACAAACCCACACATATATGGCCAATTAATATACAATAAAAGAACTAGGGATATACAATGGGGAAATTACAGCCTCTTCAACAAATGATGTTGACAAAACTAGATGGCTACATGTAAGAGAATGGAACTGGATTATTGTCTAACTCCATACACAAAACTAAACTCAAAATATATCAAAGACCTGAATGTAAGTCACGAAACCGTAAAACTCATAGAAGAAAACATAGGCAAAAATCTCTTGGATATAAACATGAGCAACTTTTTCCTGAACGCATCTCCTTGGGCAAGGGAAACAAAAGCAAAAATAAACAAATGGGACTACATCAAACTAAAAAGCTCCGTACAGCAAAGGACACCATCAGCAGAACAAAAAGGCATCCTACAGTATGGGAGAATATATTCATAAATGACTTATCCAATAAGGGGTTAACATCTAAAATATATAAAGAACTCACACACTTAAACACCCAAAAAACAAATAACCCGACTAAAAAATGGACTGGGGATCTGAACAGACACTTCTACAAAGAAGAAATGTGAATGACCAACAGGCACATGAAAAGATGTTCCACATCGCTAATCATCAGGGAAATGCAAATTAAAACCACAGTGAGATACCACCTTGCACCAGTTAAGATGGCTAACATCCAAAAGACAAGGAACAATAAATACTGGTGAGGATGCGGAGAAAGGGGAACCTTCCTACACTGCTGGTGGGAATGTAAGCTAGTTCAACCATTGTGGAAAGCAATATGGAGGTTCCTCAAAAAACTAAAAATAGAAATACCATTTGACCTGGGAATTCCACTCCTAGGAATTTACCCAAAGAAAACAAGTTCTCAGTTTCAAAAAGACATATGCACCCCTATGTTTATCGCAGCACTATTTACAATAGCCAAGATATGGAAGCAACCTAAGTGTCCATCAGTAGATGAATAGATAAAGAAGAGAAAAAACAGAAACAAATCCTACCATTTGCAAAAACATGGATGGAGCTAGAGTGAAATAAGCCAGTAAAATAAACAAGGTGGAGAAAGACAAGAACCAAATGATTTCACTCATCTGTGGAGTATAACAACAAAATAAAACTGAAGAAATAAAACAGCAGCAGACTCACAGACTCCAAGAAGGGACTAGTGGTTACCAAAGGAGAAGGGTAGGGGAGGGTTGGTGGGGAGGGAGGGAGAAGGGGATTAAGGGGCATTATAATTAGCACTCACAATATAGGTAGGTCACGGGGAAGGCCGTACAGCACAGAAAAGACAAGCAATGACTCTATAGCATTTTCTACGCTGATAGTGACTGCAATGGGGTCTGGGGGGAAATTGATAACATGGGTGAATGTTGAAACCACAATGTTGCTCATGTGAAACCTTCATAAGATTGTATATCAGTCATGCCTTAATTAAAAAAAATTCTTTATACACTTGAAAATTAAATAAATGCAGCCTGAGCTGAAGCCAGATCCACCTTAGACAGGGAAAGCTTTTCGATGGGTTTGACCCCAGAACACTGACTTCAGGAAGGCCATGATAAGAGGTCAGTTGCTCTCTTACCTGTCTGACTCCCCAGCTACACCATATGACCCCTCCAGACCAGGTGTATGTTTTATTTGTTTTTGCACCCCTCATGCAGTTCTGGTATTTGGTAGATGCTCAACAAAAGTTTCCTCAAATAAATTGTCTGAGAAAACTGTTTGGTGGCCAGTGTCTACAGCCTTCTGAGGGTCAGCAGCGGCTTTTCACATTTTTTTACATGGTACCTGGCTCCATAAATTAATAAATGGCATTGATTAATTAATTGTTTAATTAAACAATTGATAGGGGGTTTGTCACTGCAGGATATTTGTGAACAGAAATTTAAAAAGCACCATCTTGGTTAAAATAAAGCAGTAAATGGACTTCCCTGGACAACTAGTGAAAGGGATTGAGGGTCCCAGGCTAATGTCTAGAATGGAGAGTCTCTACCTGATTTTGTTATTTCTGTCTTTGATGGAAATGATCTTCTCACAGACACTCAGCAGCATGTTGGCACTTATAAATCAGCCCTATATTCCAAGAGCAGCCTCTGTTGGTAGATCGCACCTGCTCTCCAACATCAGAAATCCCTGATGAGCCAGACACTTGGGGGCTCCTAAGCCCGAGCCCCGCCTGCCTAAGCAGACTGAGAGCCCGCTGAAAGGGACCCTCCTTGTTCAGTCTGAATCAGTGAGGAACTCCCTGGACTTAGGGCTCAGAATGAAAAACTCAAAATGAAAGCCTGCTGGGTGGGATGTGCTGATGGACTTAAGTCAGTTGGAATGTACACCCAAAGCTGGAGTGCGGTCAGCTCGCCCACGTGGGGGAGGGGTAGGTTTCCAGATCAAAATTAAGAGTATTGTCACTAAGCAGAAGGGCTGCCAGAGCCACTGTCCACTACGACAACCATATGTGTGTCTGAGGATGAGGAGATTCGGGGTCATGGTTCTGAGTGGCAACTCATCAGAGAAGGAACATGGCCCAGTGGAGCTCCAAGGCCCAAGGTGGCCACCAACTTCCTACTTGCGCTTGAGCCCATCCTTTCTTCTCTTTGATCCGCCATTTTCTGCTCTGTAAGAGAAGGGGGCTGGGCTAGGTGACTGCAAAGCCTCTTCAAGTCCTGACATTCACAGGTCTCTTACTTCTCATTTCTGCCTGTCGCTTGAGCAAGCACGAGAGACAATAATTACTAGTTTGGGGATGACTTCTTGTAATCTAATGAGATTGCTTCTTGTTACCTGTGAGGGGACTGCTTCATTTGGGTCAGATTATTTGAGGTTCCTTTTGTTTGATTGCTAATATGATGGTATTGCTAAGCATTCCTTAGCAATTTGCACGTTTCTCAACTTTGTCTCCCTCAACTTTTCCCAAAACTGAGAACATGATTTATTCAAATTTGTTAAACTGGGCTAAGTGTCATATGCAGGAAGAAATTGAGTGAATTATCCTGATTTCTTCCAGAACAGAAACTATGTCATACTCAGTTTTGTATTCCTAATATTTACTGATGTGCTTGGTATATAATATAACGAGCCATCTCATTTAGTCAACAGATGCTTAATGAGCACCTTCCATGTGCTGGGCACCTTGCAAGGCCCTGAGGATACAGATATGGGTGAGACCATGTCCTCGCACTCAAGGAGATCCTAGTCAAGTAGGAGAACAGACAATAAACAGACAAATATGACAAGTAACTGGTAGTTGAAGAAAAAGACTAGAGATGCCAGAGAATATCCAGCCCAGTCTTGGGGAGTCAGGGTCATCTTTGTGAGGGTGACGTCCAAGCAGGCCTCTAAAGCCTGAGCAGGAGTTGCCCAAGCAAGAAGTTCGAAGTACTGGAACTCCTTGACTGAAGGGTGGTACGGCAAGTGGAGGGAGGAGAGAAAGGGAGAAGAGGGTGAGAGAGGCAGAGAATTGTTCATAAAGGACCCTGATATCTTATAAAGAAATAGTCTCCAGGGCAGTGTGCAGCCAGCTCTTGGGTTTAGGCAGGAAGTAAATACATGCGCATGAATTCATAAATGCTGGTGTATTTTTTCACATGGAAATATCCTCATCTGAAAATATAGGGGTTGGGTTTGATGATCATTAGGATCTCTTCCAGTTGTGACATCGTGTGAGTCTCTAAGTTTCTACTCTGATTCGGGTCAGAGTCTCCTGATATTTGCCTCTTCTCACCAGCAGCAGAGGTTGCTCTGGGCAGGATAATGGGATCAACAGCTCACGTGGTCTCTCTCTGTCCCCCGCTTCTTCTGGCTCCCTCCCTCCACTAGATGGATGAGCACATTGCATTACAGAGGATGACATGCTTCCTTGTGACCAGCTTCGCACCAAAACATCCATCAGCCGCTTAACAGTGGCTCAAAGCCACTTATCGGGAGGGCTCCTGCCCTTATCACTGTCACCCGCTACAAATAAACATCGACTTTATGCCGAGTTTCCATATTTAACTACGTTTAAGTAACTGCTGATACTTTCATTACATGACATTTGCACTTCAGAATTTAAAACTGACGCGTGCATGCAGCTCTTCCACGGAATAAGAAAGCCTGGGTTGTTTGGAGCCTTCCTGCCGCTTGTTTTCAAAGAAAGGGAGCTTCAAAGTGAATTCTTCAGAACACAAGACTCTCTTGTACTTTAAAAACAGTAATGACAAGAGAGAGATCAGGATGGTGTAGTTTTATTTTTATTTCAAAAGGTCGGTGCCTCATGTAAAAGCTGTAACACATCAATAATGGATGAGATGCATACATGATATATCAAAGCCAGAAAACACAGTCTTCTGAGAAGCAGAAGAGTCTTTCTTTCTGAGCTGGGTTTCACAATATAAGAGCTTAATATCACGCACAAATCCATTACTTGATGATGGAGAAAAATGTTGATCTAGACGTAGCTGAATCAACAAGCACATATTAAGGGCTTAGTGGTGTAGGTGGTATTTGGCTTAAAAAAATGATTTGGGGTAAATTTATACCTTTGAAAAGATTTTTTTCTTTTGGTTAACACATGAGGTGTTGATGCTCAGTTGTGATAATATCTCCTTTCCAAGTTACAGTTTTTCTTATATTCCCTTTTTCACCCTCATTGGCTTGAAAACTTTTTATCTCCATCAGGCAGAGGATCTGAAACAGTAGGTGCACAATAAACATAATTTGCATGAATAAATAATACGTTTTTAATGTTTATTGAGTGCTATGTGCCAAGCAATGTGCTGATTGCTCTGTATGCATTATCTTATTTAATCAACACAAATAGCCTTGATCTGGGTTATTAATTTTCCCACTTTGCAAATGAGGAAACTGAGTCCTATAGAGGTTAAATAACTTGGCTAATAGTACTGGTTAGTGGTGGATCTAGAACAGACTCGGGTTTTGTTTGAGCCCAGAGCTTATATGCTTGGCCACAACAGGATAATGAATTAATAAACTTGCTGTTTTGGCTTGATGAATTTATTGAGAGGAGAGTAAAAATGGATTTGAGGGATTGAGGTCACTAAAAATGAAAGGCCCTAATAGATCTTTTAAGAGCTTCCATCATATAAAAAATACAGAGCTCTGCAACTATATGCTCCTTCAGAGGCATTTATTTAACACCAAATGTGTGCTACATAAAGTGGTCATCTACACTGCCCAGTAAAATGGTAGCTATTAGCCACATGTGACTATTTCAATTTAATTAGAATTAAATAAAATTAAAAATCTGTTTCCACAAGATCCCTGATTCAAAAAGACATATGCACCCCTATGTTTATCACAGCACTATTTACTATAATCAAGATATGGAAGCAACCTAAGTGTCCATCAGTAGATGAATGGATAAAGAAGAGGTGATATATATACACAACGGAATATTATTTAGCCATAAAAAAAAACAGATCCCACCATTTGCAACAACATCGATGGAGCTAGAGGATATTATGCTCAGTGAAATAAGCCAGGCAGAGATAGACAAGTACCAAATGATTTCACTCATTTGTGGAGTATAACAACAAAGCAAAACTGAAGGAACAAAACAGCAGCAGATTCACGGATTCCAAGAAGGGACTAGCAGTTACCAAAGGGAAGGGGCTGGGGAAGGTGGGTGGGGAGGGAGGGAGAAGAGGATTACGGTGCATTATAATTAGCACTCACAATATAGGGGGGTCATGGGGAAGGCAGTATAGCACAGAGAAGACAAGTAATGACTCTACAGCATCTTACTACGCTGATAGACAGCGACCGCAGTGGACGGGGTGAGGACTTGATAATATGGGTGAATGTTGAACCACTGTGTTGTGTATGTGAAACCATCATAAGATCGTATATCAATGAAACTTTAATCAAAAAAATCTATTTCCTCAATTGCACTGGCCTTTCAAGCACCGAAAAGCCCCTTGTGGTCACTGTGTTGGACAGTGTAGGTATAGAACATTTCATCATGGTGGAAAGTTCTGCTGGATAGTGCTGTGTGAAATTGCCTGGACACAGATATAAGCAGCACACAGAAACTGCTCTCTAGGAGCTCAGTGTCTGCTGAGGGAGAACAGCATGTCAATTAATAGCTATCCTTCCTACTGTGGGCAGAAGCAAGAGGTTCTGAGCCCAATTTGGTGGGAGATGAAGGGCATACAGGATGCAGAAAAGAGAAATAAGGAAGCATCACAGAGCAATGCTACCTGCTCTGAGGCTTGAAGGAAATGTAAGAAATTAGGCATCAGGAAAAGATGGGACCTCAGTTAGAAGAGGGAGCATTCCAGACAAAGGTACCCAAAATTTCAAAGGCACAAAGTGGAGAGGGAGCAGGGAATGGCAGGGGAAGGGGAAGTCATCTGGAAACAGGATGCCTGGGAAAGTGAAGAGAACCGGGCTGAGAGATGACTGGTATCCTGGATAAGGATGGCCAGAGTCCAGGACATGGCGGGAAACAGGGACAGTCGCTGACAGGAGTTCTGTGCTTTAGGCCAAAGCAAGTGATGTAGGAAAGGGTCCAGAGTATATTTTTGTGCTAGATTCCACAGCAAAGTAAAGCTGCAGGCTCTGCTCTGGTTATCCTGGGTTACTTACTAATCTGATACCTAAAGTAGCTCTAAAAATGAATCCTAAGATCTCAGAAGGGGAGAGAGAGAGAGACAGACAGACAGACAGACAGAAAGACAGAGAGACAGAGAGAGAGAGACCGAGACAGAGAGAGAGGAAGGAGACAGAGAAGCATTAACATCAGATACTCTCTGAATCAATTCAGTTGGAATTTGACCTGAGTCATCTTTCTTAAACCCCGACTGACATTCTCAAAAAGAGCATTTGCTTGTTATTTGTTGAAAATGAAGTTAGGATAAGTGAAATTTAGGCCTTAGCTGAGCCCTCCTTCGGGTCTTTGACTTAACTATTGTCTTCTCAGCATTCACATGTTGGGCAAAATGTCTCCTTGCCTGAAGATTTCTCTACCTTCAGCTGCTTTGCATTACCTTTTATTTTGTCAGAGCACATTTTACCATCTGAACTGGTATTATTGATGTACTTGTTTGTTCACTGATTCATTATGTGTCTGTCCACCAGGGTTAAGCTCCTTATCAGCAGGAACCTTTCCGTTGTTCACAGGTCTAGGCCCATCGCTTGAGTGTGCCTGGCGCTTGATGGGCCTCACTGAATATGTATTAAGGGAGTGAATGAGTTCAGCACCTACTGCAATAATTAAAGCTGTCTGCCAAGGTAACAAAAACAACAATAATTGTAACAGTAGTAATAATGGTAGAAGCTTTCCGCTCACATTTAACAAGGCCGGGCCCTAGGCTAAATGCTTTCAAGGCAGTGTCCTATGCCACAGAGCGCTTATAAACCCCATGTTGCAGTGGAGAACAGTAACAGCAGAGACGCAACTCACCCTAGTCCCGCAGCTAGTGAAGTAGGGAACTGCACACTGAACCCAGGTCTCAGAGAGCTTATCATCTGAGCTCCGAACGTCTTCACACTGTGGTCCCCTCTTTACCTGTCCTGACGCTGCCTCTCAGGTCACAAGATCAGCAGAAGAAAGCCAGGAAGATGAACTGCCCTTCCTGAGAGCGTACAATCTGGGGGTCTCCAAGGGTCTCCCGGTTCCGTGTCCACAATGCCTTACGTTCTTTGTTTTGCTGAGTCTTCCTCAAATTTGCAGGCATCCTGCATGATTTGTCGACCTTGGTATTTTCATTTGGATCAAGAAAGCTCTCAGAACAATGCCAGGCACGGGCTCAATCAGTATTTGTTGAATGAATAAACCCTCATTCACTAATTTCAATACATCTTTCGGACTCAAGTTTCCATGATAAAATGCTCTAGGACGGTATTTCTGACTAAAATTCATTGGGATTTCAAGTAAAACTACAAATGACTATTATTCCAGTAAAAGTACAAATGACTGCTTACTGTTTGAGAGAGATTTCCATACGTGAGTGTATAACAGCAAAGATCCTGGCCAGGAAATTAGGTTATGCAAATACCTTCAAAGTCCGCATGAGAGGCTCTCTTCATCTGTGGGGATTTATTAGCAATTCTTACCTATTTTCTCTCACGTGCTCACTTTTACACTTCTGCCACATTTGAGTTGCATGCTTCGTCCAATCTCCAGTACAAACATAACAGCCAAATTAAGGTCAGTTAAGAAGCAGTGAGTTTCCTTTTTCTTTTTTTTTTTTTAATAGTAAGCTTAAGTGCCTGGGCAAATTACAGTCCAGACAGCCAGAGCGGCAATGAGCCGTTCCAATTGTAAATAAACACATGTGCGGCCTATGGACAGCCAGGGTGCGTTGGAGACATCTCGGGCAATTCATTAGAGCCTTCAAAAGGTTAAACCAGAAGGCAAGATGGACGGGAATTGTTGTGTCCCCAGAACCTAGAACATCAACAGCTAAATAAATGCTGAATTGATATGGTAGGTGCTAAAATAAATATTTGCCAAATGTATAAGCAAAGAAATGGGCTTCGTTTCCTAGAAATAGCTTCCATGGTGACCTGTTTACTTGATGATAATGATCCTGTGATTCTTGTAAAGGGTCCCGAGGACTCCGTTCCTTTCTCTCCCAGTGTTCCCCTGAGTGCGGTTCACTCCCCAGAGGAAGAGCTCCAGGGAGCAGCTCAACTGAGCAGCGCTGTTCCTGCTTGGCTGGCACTCAGCCCCCACTTTCGGGTAACCCCCTCCTCATTCTCTCCTGGGGCATCATGTCTCCGTCATTCTCAGTCAACTTTGGTTTAGGTGAAGGTGACCCTGGCCCAGCTCTAGGGAAAAGCAGGAAACCCAGACAGGGCTGAACATGGTGTAACATCCCCCTGGCCAGTGTCACATGAGTCAATTTAGGCCAGTTAGAGCCAAAAAGGCTCAATCTGGGAATCTTGCTGGGACTAGTGGGAAAGGGTATGCTTGCCTTGCTAAAGCTACTGGAAAGGAAGAGTGAAAATGAAGCTTCTGGCAAAAGGGGAGACCCTGCCTAGGAATAAAGCCGGCAGAGAATAAAACAAAGTCAGAGGACTGGGATGAGAAAACCAAGCCCCCGGCCCCAGCCGTGCCTAGCTGCATGTTACCTCTAGAGCTTTAATTAGGTGACCCAGCAAATGGTCTGCTGTGCTTCAGCATGTCTGCTTTAGGGTTCTAATATTATTTACAAACACCACCCTCTTGATGGGTGAGAACATCTCATATACTATCTTAAATGCTTGATATCGAAAAGTCAACATCTAGTGGGCCTCCGTCTTGCAGTGCCTTGATAGGTTCAAGAATAGAGAGAAAAGAAAAGCCTTAGAAACCGAATAGCCATTAAGTCCACCCCTGCCTTACCAACATAATAATCTCTACTTTGGATTATGGATTAAGAGCTATAAAATGTTTATTTCTTCTGACCTTGTAATTCCAGTTCTGGGACTCTGACCTAAGGAAATAATCCTAAATAATGAAAAAGTTTTATACTCACAGATATTTATCATAGCATTATTTTATAATTACAGAAAATCAGAAACAACCCAAGCGTCTGGTATGTTGAAAAGGTCAGGTGAATTGTACAACAAAATGTTATACAGTTATTAAAATTATGTTTATTAAAAGTTTTTGGTAGCATATTTACAGCACAATGTTAACTGGAAAAGAGCAGGAAAAAATTGTATGTATTGTATGATCACATTGTGTTTTTTTAAAGAATCGATGACTAGAAAACACATGGAAAGAAGCAGCTCCAAACACTAACAGATTATCTTTAAGTGGTGGGACTATGGATTATTTTCTTCTCTTCTTTCTACTTATTTGTAAATAAGAATTTAAATTTGCTATAATTAATAGATACTATTTTATAGAGGAAAGCATGTTATTAGACTTTTAAAATAGCTCTCTCTACCAGCTCCCGACAGAAGTCAGCCAGCCTTGTCTTGGATACGTCAGCCAGCATCTTTCAGACCATGAAAACTAGTGAATGCACACAAAAGATCAGAGATAAAGCCACTAACCCCTCACATAATTGAACTCTGGGCATGTATCAGTCACTCATTCTATGAACATAAAATGATAATGCAATTAAAGCTCTTACCACTGATCTACTTTGATCTGTACAGGAGCTTAGTAGCACTAGCTGTTGTTGGAAGTACCGTTTCATTATTAACCTTATTGGTGAGGAAAGTTTAGGCAAAGCCTTAAATGCACATTCCTCAAAATGTTGCTTTTCAGGTACTTCTGTTTGGCAGAGGCACGAATGTAGGTCTTCTAGGGGAGAATATTGAAATTCTAGTTCCCAGAGCTCTTACTCCTTTTGAGTCAACCAGTAGGCTAAGCACGTAAAGGACCCAGAGTCTGATCTTGTCTTTGTCCAAAAAAATGACCTCACAGAGGTCGAGTGACCAGGCCACAGCAGAACATAGAGGGCCCAAGGAAACCCATGGTCATGGGCATGGCTGTGTCTGTTACTAGTTGATGTGAGCACAAAGGATGGCTGTGGAACCATGGACAGCATTGGAGGCCTTGAGAAAACACAGCTGCCCCTCCATATGCCAAACTTCCTGTCAGTCACTCTGTGCCCATTGGAAAGCCATTTTGTTTCTTGACTAATGAATATAAGGCATATTCTGGGCCCCTATTGCTAGAATAGATACAAATGCTGAATAGAAACAAATATGACAATCATTGTAGAATTAACTGATAATCGCTTTCACAGGGAGCCAGGGGAGGGATCGTGGGATGAAATGGGTGGTCCACCAGCAAAAGGACCCACAGTGGCACAGGTGTCTGGGCAAGATGGGATCCACCCCCACCCAGCAGGCCTCCTGGAATGGTCCACACACCCCGGCAAGTGTGCCTTGAGGAGCCCCTTTGAAGACTTCAGTGCCCAACATCTACCAGGGCAGCAGCATGTCTCTCTGTGGTCTCAGAGGAGCTACTAGGGGACTAGGGAGTTGGGTGGGTGGGGTGGGGGGTAAGGAAAACGATCTCTAAAGACCACCCTTCTACAGGGCCTGTCCCTCTGCCTTGAATGTGAACAAGGACTCACGCTTTCTGGGAAGGCTCCTCTGGCACCATTTTTAATATATCTGTTCCCTAATAGGAGGAAGATAGAGGGAAGCTAGGATATTAGTTGTTTGAGTGGGGCCATTCATTTCTTCAGAGACCACTTTCTTCCCTGGGACCTGTTGTGTTTAGGGGGAGGAGCTGAGTGAGGGAGACAGTGGGCCATGGGGAACTGGGGGGTGGAGGGAAATGCCAGGGGGCATGCCACAATCGCCCTTCCTTCTAAACGCTCTGAAGGTGCATGTGGCAAAGAAGGGTGGGCCTCCGGGTGCAGGAGAGCACAGAATGGTCGCTGGAGCGTTGAGCCACCTCCCCCAGCAAAGCTTCTCAGAAGGGCAATAATGTAAACATTCAGCTGTTAGAGGAAAAAACTTACCCTTTATGCCGCCCTCCCCACCATTAACCACTGGCAGCCCTATTAAAGTACAAGTCTGATTTGTGTTTAATGATCTTGAAAGGAAAGTAATTGCTTGGGTATTACCATTCAAATGTTCTTAGGAACACAGATAATATTTACAATCGGATTGTCCTTTCTGAGGGGGGAGGCAGCCTGCGCTCCCCAGGCGTGTGAGGCTGAGGCTGGGAGCAAGTGACCCCAACAACTGGCTTGAGGGTCTGGACGCTTGAATCTCAGCATGTATTTTCCTCTTTCTTCTTTTCGCTGTCAAGAAACTCCTGGGCAATAACTTTAACCCTTTTCTTAGAGGAAGGGGATGTGATGGAAGCAATTTTATGGTACAAGGGGAGTCCAACCAAATTGTCCCTGGGGAAAATGGCAGAAGGCACTGGGTTGAGTCAGTAGGAAGGGAGGTTACCTGAGAGAGGAGTGCAACCAACCTGAGGAGCAAGGAGAAGGAGAGGTTGAGTGAAGTCGTAGCCCGAACAGATGGATTTAAATGTAAGCCAAGCTGTGCAGCAACGTCGAGTTTCCTTTCTATAAGCAGCTCTGAGACTGGAGCATCAATTCAGAAATTTATGAAGCCAAATTGCTCTTACAGGAAATACACAACTGAACGCATGGAGACCAGGTGATAGCATACACTGTTGACCACCCAAACTCTGGAGGCCAACAATTCCCAGTTCAAATCCCAGTTTGACCACCTGGTACCTCTATGAACTTGAAAGGAAGGAGTTTAGCTTCTCTGAGTTTCAGTGCCCTCTTCTGAAAAATAGAAATGATAATTGGACCGACCTTATAAGGTAATCACAGGGATCCAAAGAGATTCTGGAAGCAAAGGGCTTTGCTCAGCACCTGGCAAAGAGAAAGTATTCAACTAATGTTCTTCATTATTATTAATATTAGACAAGGTGAGCAACATTCAACCTGCCTCAGAATCCAGCTTTATGTTATCACTATTTTGATACTTGTGTATTTTGCACATTCAGCATTCGTAGCACCTTGGTCTTCTGGCTGCATGCTCAGTTCATGGTACTCCTGCCTTCCAGAGGGTGTAGAAACTATGTGAGATCACGCCCATTTTACAGATGAAGAATCTGTTGACAGCCTTGCCAAGGCCATGACCCCTCAGGCCAACCTCAGTCGGGAAGAAGTGGGGTTTGGTGTGGTTCAGCATTCCCTCTCACAGGCCACACAGTCTTCCATCACCACTTGCCATTTCTAGACAAATCTGGCCTGTACATCTTCACTTTGAGCTAAAAATCTGTGCTGGGGGGCCACAGAGGGTGGATCACCATAGTAAGAACAGAAAAAACATTTTCCTCTGAATCTGGAAGACAAGGAGATATGGCAATGGAAAATCAATAATCCCCTCCAGCCCTCAGATCATGAATTGCTGGTCTCAAAAGCAAGAGACTGAAAATGGCAGGTGGCATCATTGTTACAATCTGACAGAGCTGTTTATAACCTGTATACTTTCTCCAATTCCCCTTCCTCTCTCCTTCTTGCCTACGGCCACTTTCCTATTTCCCGAGATGGACTAATGCTTTCCTAGGGGAGGGATTCACTCCTTTTCGCTGAAAAACCACATATTACAAATGCCTCCTTCCTTCACTAAACCTTGTTTAAAATGACGATCTCTGTGTATTTTTATCCTCAAACTTAGACCTACGATCTGCGGGTCATGGTAGTCTCACAGTGTACCTGAAACTTCTCTTTTATTCATTACCACTCCTAACAGCAGAGACTCTGCACGAGCATGAGCTGTAGAATTTTATTGCCAAAAGGAGACTTTTGCAATCATTATACCTCATTTGGTCATTTTATAGATAAGGAAACAGGGCCCAGAGAGGTTAAGTGACTTGCCTGAAATACACAGCTGCTATGAGCTAGACCAGGATTTCTGATTTAGGGTCCTGGCTTCCCAATTAAGATTAGATTAGGTGGTAACTGAGGTTATATTTGCTGGGGATTTGACTGAGTATGTGTGTGTGTGTGTGTGTGTGTGTGTGTGTGTGGTAGATGACAGTTGAACATTTTAGGGGGAGTTGGGTGAGGTTGGGGGTAGAATGTTAGGAATTCATGTTAAATAGCACTGCCGTAAGCACTCCTGCAACCCCCCACAGGACTTTATCTGCTTTTTATGCCCCACTTGCTAAATAAGCTCTTTTAATAGTGCTCCTCAAAGAGTGGTCCCTAACCTAGTATTATGTGGGTGCTTGTTAGAAGTGCAAGTTTTCAGACCCTGCAGCAAATGTGCATGTGCCCCAGACCCTCTGGAGGTGGGCCCCGGGATCTCAGCCGTATCAAGACTTCCGCCCGGTTCTCTGTGTGCTCAAATATAAGCAGCACTGGGCTAAGAGCCATGGCGGTGGTAACGGCGCTGCCCCACGGCAGAGTGATTGGAAGCATGGGCTAAGGCCACACAGACCTGGGGTCGGATTCTTGCCCTGAGCTCTGGCGCTGTCCCCTCCCACATTTGCACCGGGCTCACTCCCCCACCTTCTGCAGCTGCCGGCTCTGGGTGTCACCTCTGCTGGGAATCCATCCAATTGGTCTGCATAAGGTAATAGCCCGCCCCCCGCCCCACTTCGTCCTGATTCCTCTTGCCTCATTTATTCTTCTTCACAGCACTTATCACCCTACATGCTCCATGTAGGTATTGTCTGTTTCCCCGCTCCCCACTCAAGTGTAAGCTTCATGAGGGCAGCTGTTTTTGTCTATTTTATCATTGCTGTAATCTCAGCTCCTAGGTGAGTACCTGACACACAGTAAGCATTTAACAAGTATTTGTTGAATGAATAAATCAACTTGACTAGGTGCAACTTTGACAGAGTTGCTTAAGTTCTCTAAGCCTCGGTTTCCTCATTAAAATAGGTTTCACAGTCATATCACAGGGTCATTGAGAGGAACAAATAAGATTGTGTATATAAAGCACTTCCCACAGTTCCTGGCACACGGCTAATCCCAATGGTAGCCACACTATTGCTTTGATAAAGTGATAGGAACATTTCTGAGTCATATTCCATTCTATGGTGTGAGGTTCAAGCAATGGACAAGGAGTTCTTTGGTGCTTATTTATTGATAATATGTTTAAGGCAAATGCTTAATAATTCAATATCAGGGTCTCAAAAGAAATGTGAATGTCAGAATAGCCATATCAAAATGCCATGTGTATTAATATTATATCACAAGACTGGGCCCAAATTAGGAGTTGTTCTAAAATGTTTATTAAATTCAGGAGAAATATTGGTTTTCCCAGAACTACCATGGACCCTTGCTCTCAGGAAATGAGTACTCCACATCCCCCAACTTTTTGTCATTCCTCATAGTTATGGCTACTGATAGAGCCCACTTAGAAAGAATGAGGAAAGCATGTTCCTCACTGGAGCCCAAGTTTGGAGCCTTGAAGACTGGACTTGTTTGACACACCTCTCACTGAAGGATGGGATCTATTCCCTGCCTCTTAAATCTAGGAAGACTTGTAACTGCTTCAACCAATAGAGTATGGCCAGCATGACTTTTGAAGCTAGGTCAAAGAGGTCATGCACCTCTGCTTGGCTTGCTGTAAGAAGTTTAAGTGGAGACACCATTTGTAGGCTCTGGTCCTCGGCCCTAGTGGCGCCCAGCCTTGAAGCAGGCCCTGCTAATGTGCAGACAGGAGAGGAAAGCCTCCAAAATCACCTGGACCCTTGAGACCAGCCTATCCACAGGCTGAACACCAAGTGGCCATTGTTCGTGCCATGCAGAGGTATCTGAATCCCCTGGCTGAGCCCTGCCTGAATTCTGACCCACAAAATTGGGAGATGTGATAAAATGGTTTTAACTATCACATGTTAGGGTAGTTTGTCACACAGCAATGAATAACAGGAACAGGCATCTTTGAAAATAGACCTGCCACAGTCCTGGGGTAGAAAGTGTCTTATGTATAGCTTAAGAGCACAAAACAGATGAAGAAAAAGAAAATATTCCCTGTTATTTTCTTTTTTGTCCTTATGATTACCACTGATTTAAGCTAATTTTCAGAACTGTTTGAAAATACTCCCTCTACGCTCAGAGTTCTGTTGTTGGGAAAAGCTTGTTTCCCTAACAGGTTTCAGGCAGGTCTTCCCCTCTGGTCCCCACCCCATCAGCTGCTTCCCATCGTCTCTCTCTTCCCCTGCACTGAGCCCTACTTGCAGAGCTCATGAATTCAAGTGCTCTAAACGTTAAGAAAAATTTTTAGAGTCTCAAAATTAATTGTCAACAAAAACAACAAAAGGATGAATGAAAGGAAATGCAGAATACCCAGGCCCAAGTTCAAGGCCTTGGCTGAGCACATTTTCTCTCTGTGCCTCAACTTCAGTCATCAAGTGAGAGGGTTTGATCTCTAAATGATCCCCCAAATTAGCATCCTCAATTTCCAAAGAGCATGAAGGACATATAAGAAGGCAGCATGCTCATTGGCTACATCACATCTCCTCAAGGGCAGGCATGCATTTGTCTTTTTCACAGCAATGTGCCCAACGCCGGAAAGAGTGTTATCTAAAAACAATAATAATATCAACAGTGATGGGCAGCATTGCTGAGCACAGTGCCAGAGACCGTGCCATGTGCTCTGCGTGCATTCTTTCATTTAATTCTCACAACAACCATGTGAAGTAGATATTCGCATTACCCCCATTCTACAGACAAGGAGACTGAGGCTTAGGAAGTTTATGTAAGAGGCCCAGAGCTACAGAGATAGTAAGCAGTGTAGCTGGAATTGGAAGCCAGCTGGTCTAAATAGAAAGTCCCAGCTCTTGATCAGAACTGCCTGTGGGAAGATGGGCAAGAAGGAAGGAGCTATGGCTTCTCCCAGCCTATGAATGTCTTGGTTCCAAGGATTGCTCAAAGCCAGCAGAAGAAATTAAGTCTAAGGCCTTCCTTGTCTCCTGAGCTGCCAGTCTCCTGAGCTCAGTCCTACTTCTTCATTGGCCACAATCCCAGGCCTCAGGTGGCTTCTTCTTTGACACCTCGGGCCCCATGGGCAGGTGCTTAGTTCCATCCTAATCCCCCACATAAAGGATGGGCCAGCTGCGTGGGGTTTCTGCCAAGGCAGCAGGAGTTTCAGTCAGACCCAAGGTTTCACGTCAAGGAAGCCATCATTTGAGACGGTGTCTGGAAGGGTCCTCAGGGAGGGCCAGTACCCACAGTCTGTTATTAAGAAAAGTGCCAGGGTTATGCCTGGAGAAAGAATCTTTCAGACTGGTGGATGGGAGCCAGTGTGGGGTAGGACAAGGCACTGTGACCTGGAAGCCAGGACACAGGGGTCGCTCCCACAGCTCTGACACAGATGGCCGGGGTAGACCTGAATGAGCAGCTCCAGCCACAGAATTCCATTATCTCCCAAGTCCCTTTTTGCTCTAAGATGTTCCATCTTGGCCCATGATTCAAAATACCCCCGTAAGGACCTTGAATCAGAGGCTGTATTTGAAGCACAGAGAACATACCAGAAGGCTCTGGGTCTTTGACCTGAATTTTCTAATAATTTGGTAAGAAACACACAGCCAAGGGCTGGGTTGTCAGAGCAGCCAGGATCTGTTCCTGTCAGCATCCCCAGACCCCACCCAATCTCTCTGTCCCAGTGCAAGCTGTCCAGCCGAAAGACTACCAGGACATCATTTTGTTTGTCTTTTCAACCACAGAGGCCCTCTGGGGAGAAGATGAGGCTTTGGGGTTGGGTGAGGAATCAGATATGGGTGCTCAAAGCCTGAGAAATTGTAGAATGCTTTCTTGGCACCTCCTCAATCCACCCCATTTGCATCTTGGGCCTCTTCCTTTTTCTCCATTTACATCTTTACAGGAACATGTAGCTACTCCAAATAAATAAACCCATTCAAATGGGAATGTTACTCAACTTGCTCAAAACTGTGTCCATGTTGCTCTTAACAATACCAGCAAAGGTGCAGGTGTGCCACACCTATGAAACCTACTTGGCCAACCCACTTCCTTTCCTCAGCAATCAGTCCTTATTCAAAAGAGGTGATCCTTGAACCACTGTCCCTCTAAACGAGTGGACTTATTTCTAGGGAGGTCAGTTTCAAACTTGCTTTTTTCCCTTTGTTTCCTTGTCTGTTTGCTGACCCGTTTCTGTTCACTAGAGATTGTCTGTGTGCTTGAGTACATTCAGTGCATGCTTTTCCCAACTAGGACTTTTTTTTTATTAAGGTATTATTGATATACACTCTTATGAAGGTTGCACATGAAAAAACAATGTGGTTACTACATTTACTCATATTATCAAGTCCCCACCCATGCCCCAATGCAGTCACTGTCCATCAGTATAGTAAGATGCCACATATTCACTGTTTGCCTTCTCTGTGCTACACTGTTTTCTCTGTGACCCCCCACACCATGTGTACTAAACATAATACCCCTCAATCCCCTTCTCCCCCCCTTCCCACCTGCCCTCCCCTTTGGTAACTACTAGTTCCTTCTTGGAGTCTCTGAGTCTGCTGCTATTTTGTTCCTTCAGTTTTTCTTCATTGTTATACTCCACAAATGAGGGAAATCATTTGGCACTTGTCGTTCTCTGCCTGGCTAATTTCACTGAGCATTATATCCACCAGCTCCAACCATTTTGTTGCAAATGGTAGGATTTGTTTCTTTCTTATGGCTGAATAGTATTCCATTGTGTATATGTACCACCTCTTCTTTATCCATTCATCTACTGATGGACACTTAGGTTGCTTCCAAATCTTGGCTATTGTAAAAAAATGCTGCAATAAACATAGGGGAGCATATGTCTTTTTGAATCTGAGAAGTTGTATTCTTTGGGTAAATTCCAAGGAGTGGGATTCCAGGGTCAAATGGTATTTCTATTTTTAGTTTTTTGAGGAACCTCCATATTGCTTTCCACAATGGTTGAACTAGCTTACATTCCCACCAGCAGTGTAGGAGGGTTCCCCTTTCTCCACATCCTCGCCAGCATTTGTTGTTCTTAGTCTTTTCGATGCTGGCCATCCTTACTGGTGTGATGTGATATCTCATTGTGGTTTTAATTTGCATTTCCCTGATGATTAGTGATGTGGAGCATCTTTTTAGGTGTCTGTTGGCCATCTGAATTTCTTCTTTGGACAAGTGTCTGTTCATATCCTCTGCCAATTTTTTAATTGGGTTATTTGCTTTTTGGGTGTTGAGGCTTGTAAGTTCTTTATGTATTTTGGATGTTAACCCTTTGTCAGATATGTCATTTATAAATATATTGTCCCATACTGTAGGATGCCTTTTTGTTCTGTTGATGGTGTCCTTTGCCGTACAGAAACTTTTTAGTTTGATGTAATCCCATGAGTTCATTTTTGCTTTTGTTTCCCTTGCTTGAGGAGATGCATTCAGGAAGAAGTTGCTCATGCTTATATTCAGGAGACTTTTGTCTATGTTGTCTTCTAAGAGTTTTATGGTTTCATGACTTACATTCAGGTCCTTGATCCATTTTGAGTTTACTTTTGTGTATGGGGTTAGACAATAATCCAGTTTCATTCTCTGGCGTGTAGCTGTCCAGTTTTGCCAATACCAGCTGTTGAAGAGGCTGTCATTTCCCCACTGTATATCCATGGGTCCTTAATTGTATATTAATTGACCATATATGGTTGGGCCTCCTAGGACTTTTAAACAATTTCCTCCATAGCCTAACCCTGCCACTCTGAGTCTTTTTGGCCTGTTTCCTTCTCCTGACTCAGTGAGGACCCAGGGTGGGAAGGGAGGTCTTCAGCTCCCTCACTACCCCAGGCGAAAGCAACCCGCTTGATGATCCACCAGGTAAGACCAGAAAGCGTTTCGCTGGTGCGTTCTGCTCAGGTAGCTGAGGACCCCTGTGCTGATGAATTCTTCTGGAGGAGGCTGTATTACTATTCCCGAACAAGCAGCTTCAGCCCCTGGGTTCCATTATCTCTAAGGTCCCTCTTTGCTCTAAGATATTCCATCTTGGCCCATGATTCAAAATATGCCCATGGGTTATATACCTCATAGATTATCCTTCCTGCTCCGTCAGCGTCAGGCATGGCTATGTGCCTTGATTTGGTCAGTGCTATTTGAGTGGCAGTGACATAAGTCACACCCAAACAGGTGTAAGAGCCATTATGTAGTTCTGTCACTGTCACTGTTGTTTCTCTACCAGGAAAGCTATGCAGCAGCAGCTGCTTCTGGAGCCTGGATCCCTGAGTGAAGCTGCCCGGAGCAGAGCTGTGCGGTCACCATGCTGAAGCGAGATGTGAGCAAGGAACTGGCCTTTTTGCCATGAGACTCTGCGATATTCGGGCTGCTTGTTGCCGTAGCACATCCTAGGAAGAGCTCATGTGTCATCTCAAGTCGTGTAAAAAGGTGCTCTCCTAGAAGGCCTGAGACAGGGCGGTAGGTTCTGCTTTCTCCGCTCTTTTCCTGTACTGTTCCTTAGCCGGTTGCCATGAACACCCTCACTGAGGAGTACATAACAGTGCACGTGGCTCTTTAGAGCTTACCACAGCCTTCATATTTGCCCATGGTCTCATTAGACCTGACCCACAGCCTGGTAAGGTTGGGAGACAGGTGTTCCTGTTCCCATTTATGGAGGAGGGAAGTAAGAACCAAATGGTTAGGGCACTTTGCCAAGGTGATGCGGCTCTTCAGTAGGACAACTGAAACTGGTACCCGGGCCTTGCATCTCCCATACCATCTCCATCCCACTAAGCTGTCTGAGGCTGATGCTACCGGAGGGAAACTGGTGTGCTGTCTGGGACCTTGCACGTACCAGGGCCTTGAGAGGCCACAGGAAACATCCTCCCTGCATCACAAGACAAGACAGAACCTTGGGTGTTCAGATGTTCCCTCTCTATTCACCCAAGTGCACTTTGAACACAACATGCAAAATAAACATATGGACTTTAAGCTAGTTTTTAAGGAAAGGCAATGGCATTTTGAAATATTTCACCTGCAAAATCAGTGGATCAGAACCTTGTCAGATATTTGCTTAGAACAAATAAAAGCTATGACGCACTCTGTAAAATTTAAAACACACATGCACAAGACTTGGGCCAGAATTTTTTGACCAAACTTTTGACCAATCAGATCTTGAACTAGTACAACCAATCAGAATGCTTTCCAGATGATGCGATTTATCATCTAAAAAATGTAACGAGCCATGGTTAGTGACTAAATATAAAATCATAAGTAACATATATCAATGTAAGTAATACATTTACATCGATGTAACTATTATATTTGTACTAACATAATTACCATAAAATGATCAAGGATTGACAAACTGTTAAATCCTACCCTTGACCAAGGCAGAAATTTTGAATTAGATTATATAAAAAGGCAAAAGCAGTGACTCAAGACAGATGAGCTCTGCTTTGTGGTGACTTGAGCACCCAAGAACCTCCCCTGGTCCCAGGTGCCAGGTTCCACAGCCCCTAAGAGAGAATGACTCCACCTGAAAACCCAACGCAGACAGCATCCAGAGAAACATCTGCTCTAGCATTTTCTCTGCAGCAATTGCCTGTTGGTGTAGATATCCAGGCTAGAGCCACTTCTGAGGCTGTTTCGCTGAATTACGTATTTATCAAGTGGCTCTTATAGACCCAGTGGTGAACTCGATGTTTAGAGACTTATAAATGAGAAATAGAGGAGTACTTTTGCCTCAGCCCTCATCACTTAGAATTCAGGCAGGGACTCCACACACTTGTACTTTGCCTTTTTCAGAGCATTTGCTTGTAGCTCAGCTCAAACTCTTTATGTGTCTGGTTTAAAATGAGTTCAAGTTTGATGGCACAGGGCGGGAACAAGAGAGGAGGAAGTCAACAACAGCAGTAACAAAATGCCAAGACATAAATCTTTTGACTTGTGCCATTACTCAGCACAGTCATGAAGTAAGTCTTGGGAAGAAATCCAATTTTCTCATGAGTTGACTTGGGTACTGTTAGGGTAATTTTGGTGTCTGTTGGTGGCCTGTACTGTGGTCATTCTTCAGAGCAACAATGACATACATACAAATGAATACATATTCCCATCTTGATTCATTTTAAGGAAAAAACCATAAGCTCACACACAATACATGGACTAATTCATATCATATTTACATCAAGAAATAAGGAGAGTTTTGGGCCAACAAATGATTAATGAATTGGTTAATTTTCTCCAAGTACTTCCTGTTCTGCTTTAAAATCCCCCCACCCCATGTAAGCAGCCAGGTCACGTGGCATCTATTTTCTCAAGGTAGAGTTGCTCATGACAGAAGAACAAAAGTCTAATTATTGGCTTTGATGTTTCAGAAGTCAAGTCTTTTAATTTGAAAAAGTCTGATTAAGGATCTTAAAACACAATAATAATTTGCCTGCATATCTTCAGTGGGATATAAACCCAAAGGAAAAAGAACTGAAGAGAAAAACCTCCCTAAACTGTTTTCTGTCATTGTATTGCAGGTGATAGAGTTGGTGTTCTAACACTATTGTACGTGTATCGTGGAGAAAAACAAATTAATAATTATGTTGGGGTACTTAGGAACCAGCACTTGGGGTACACAGAAGATAGAAATGTAAGACAGATGCAGCTAAGTAAAACCCTTAAGGTTCTGCATCCAATTCCAACACGTAGGGTTTTCTTCTAAACACCAAAAAGCAATTCATTTGACACCCTACAACTGGGTATCTACAGTTCAACTCAGTTCCAACACCATCTACCAGAGACAGTAGCTCTGTTAAGGTCTCGGTCCCACCCGACGGCCCTCCATTTCTGATGCTAACCTCAAGTCCACATTGTTACCTGCCCTCTGACCACCCAGCTATAAATCAGAGGTTCCCAGGACTCCTTTCTCAGGTTCGATTTATTTGCTAGAGCAGCTCACAGAACTCAGGAAAGTACTCTACTTACTAGATTACCTGTTTATTCTAAAAAGATATATCTCAGGAGCAGCCAGATGGAAGAGATGCGAAAGACAAGGAATACGGGAAGGGATGAGAAGCTTCCGTGGTCTCAGAGTGCCACTCTTCCTGTATCTCCACGTGTTCACCAACTGAGAAGCTCTCCGAATGCTCTTCCTTTGAGATTTTATGGGGGCTTCTTTACATTAGCATGATGGATGAAATCACTGGCCACTTGTGGCCAACCACAATCTCCAGACCCTCTCCCCGTCCCAGGAGGTCAGGGGTGGGAATGAAAGTGCTAACCCTCTGAACACAAGGTTGGGTCCCCTGGCAACAAGCTCCCTTGCTTAGGTGCATCCAAAAGTCATATCAACATAAGAAAAGACACATTTACTTTTAATCACTTAGGAAATTCCAAGGGTTTTAGGATTTCTGTGGCCAGAAACAAGGATGAACACCAAATACACATTTCCTCTCATGAATCCCAATATCACAGCCCTGCAGGTTTGAATTTGAAGTGATGTGTCAATATGAACTCATGGTGATGTGTTTTATCTTTACCCCGTTTTGTCCCCTGAAAAGAGCTGGAAATGACAACCAAACTCATGGAATATACATCATCGAAAGTTAACCCTAATGTGAACTGTGGACTCTGGGTGATAATGACGTGTCAACGGAGATTCATCAGTTGTAACAAATGCGCCCTGGTGGGGCATGTTGATGCAACGCAGTGCTTGTGTGGGAGTAGGAGGCATATGGGAATTCTCTGTACTTCCCGTTCAGTTTTGCTGTGAATCTAAAACTGCTCTAAAATAAGTCCAGAGGAGAAAGTGAGAGGAGGAAAGGTGAGTGGGTCCCTGAGGAAGTACCCTGGGCCTAAAGCCAACTTCATGACATGACAGGGAGGGGATGTGCCGGTGCCGAGCAGAGCCCAGGAAAATGCCATCTTCAGTGTTCCCTCCTGCCAACCGTGCAGGTGTAGCGGTGGCCGGAAAAGCTATAGGTTGTGTCCAGACAAGCAAGTCTCAGACAGCTCTTGAGACCCCAATAACGAACATTCAAAGCCCAAAGGAAACAAAAACCTCAGAACAGTCCCTAGAGGGACTGCAGCATGATGCCTGAGGAGCAGGGGTGTCCAGGTCACCGTCCCCTCTGCCAACCCTTCGGAAAAAACCCAATTCCTGCTTTGAAGGGAAAAGCCCTGAATTGACGGACATTATGACTCTACTATTTAACTCAAAAAAAAAAAAGCCTTTTAAGTTCATTTACAAAAAAAAAAGTTCTGTTTCACACAACTTATGTGCTCACTAAGGTTCCATTTACCTCCTTTTTTTAAGACAACGTGTTCTGATCCACCCCACATTCTGTGCCATATGCCTTTAGTGACAGTTACAATGAAAAGGGGTCCTGAAGGCATTCTGCAGGAGGAAGAATCTCAGAGAAGGAGAAGGAGGGTTTATCATTTGTTAAGCTATGAGAACCAGTAGCATATGTTTCATTTTTTTAAACACAGGCTATAAAATATGATACAACAATGATCCTGTTAGATGGCTTGTTTCTGAGTCAAAATAATAATGATGGTCGGTTAACCTGAGTGATTTATATAACACGTGCCATGTGTGAATGTCTCATAGCAACAAACTGTTACTGTAGCTCCCCCCAGGCAGAGGCACCCACACTCAGGAGGCAAAGGAGCTTATTTGGGAGCCACACACCTGGCGTGGAGCGGAAATCCAGCAGGAACCCTGAGCTGCAGGCCCTCACCTGTGGGCCACCCGGCTTCAGGGCCTCCTTTGCCTTAACATGGCAGAAGTGTGTGGTCCGTGGCCCAGCTCCCTCCAGGCCTCCACTCTGGAAGGGCAGATCAGCAACGTCAGAAAGAAGCACCCCACCCCACCTTCAGGAAACTGCTCCGGACAAGCTCCAGATGAGGCCGGGTTGGTTTAACAAAAAATGTTTGTTTCAGAAGACAGGTGCCAGCGGCTGTGGTAGAAAGGAGGCTCACTAAACTGCAGGAGGCCAGCCAGGCCGCTGCTGACCTCAGGCTTACTCAGAGGTGGGAGGGAAAAAGCAAAATACACTGGTTATCAAAAGTTATTCAGTCCCTCTCTAAACAAGCCCAGGGTGAGAAAGTGGGTCAAAGTTCATGTGCTTTAGGCAGGGTATGAGAAGGAAGTCCAGGACACACCCTGTGGGGCTTGGGGGTTTCTTTGCTCTATAATTTGACATTCAGAATTAGTATGGGTAACATTAGTAGAGTCAATTAATGACCTCAGTTTTCGTTGCTAATAAATGAACATTATCTACCTAAAGCCTGATGGTGTCTGAATTACTCGGCCTGACAAGCATAAATTTGATACTGTTTGTCCTACTGCCACCAAACAGAACATTCTCACCTGCTACTGGGCACAGGGGAAGGGATCTGACGAGCTTCTGGGTTATTGTTGGACTTAAGCGGTCTGGCTCTGGGTCAAAACAAATTTGGCCCTTTAAAGTCTCCGAGGGTTGGGGCGAGTTCTGAAAACGGTGACAAGACCATAATAGATCCTTTATGAGCGTTTGTGTCTCAAATGCCATTGAGCGGCGCTGACCTCTGACGTGCAGTCTCAGAAGCAGCCTGAGGCTATACAGCCGCCTGCTATAAATGGATGCTGTGTGGCTGGGAGGGAAGATAGTTTGGGATCCCAGGGGGTCTCATTTGTACTTCAGGTTAGGAGGCTTCCAAGTGAAGGAGGAGACTTGCTGGGGAGCAGGGGTGCTGGGGGCAAACAGTCACCAGACCAGACATAGCCCCGCTTCCTCCCTGCACCCCACCTTCCCTGGGACCAGCAGGCCCATCCCCTCTTTCTTCAGAGACTTTGCTGGCACAGGGTGCTGGAGTTCTGGGGGGTGGGGGAGAAACAAAGAGAGAAGAGGGAGCAAGTGCTCTGCCCGCCTGGAGTGTCGGAGAATGCTTCCTTGGCTGTGCTCTGGAGAGGACGGTCTGACCTTTACAGGCCGGGCAGCGCCAAGGCCTCCGGCTGTCCTTGCCTTTTGCATCTACTTCAGTGCTTTCAGACAGGGAGCAACCTGGAAGCTGAAGCAAGAAAACAGGGGGTTAGACTCATCTTCTCGGTTCTGCTCTGGCCCCCGCTGAGGGACAAAGGGGCAGATTTCTTCTCCCTCGTGGCCCAAGTGCCACAACTCAGGTCGGTGCGGCCCTCAGAGCCCTGGAGCACGACTGCTCTGAAGAGAGGCTCTTCTTGCACTACTACCTGGCTTGAAATCATTTGTCAAATTAAGTCAGAAGGAAAGATGGATTAAGGGTCTCCTCTCCCGCCAGCCCACACTCATGGACTCGGAGTAATCACAGTCTGGAAGACAGACCGAGGGGCTCACAGAGCAGTTCGTTGCTTACGCACGTGCACTTTAGAGGCCACAGACATGGGCTGAAATGCTGCACTGCTACATCTCAGGTCTGTGGCCTTTGGCAGGTCTTGGCACCTCCCTGGGACGCAGACCTCACTTACAAAATGGGAACAATTATCCCATCTCCCTCATGGGGGTGCTTTGAGAATTGCATATGGGAAAATGGTACTGCGCACGGCACACGGTCAGTGCTCCATTATAATGGATGTGCCGTATCCACGCTTACTAATGGGTGAGGATGAGAACTCCTGAGGTCTGGAGCTGCAGAAGGACTCCCGTCATGGCTGAAGGACCCTGCTGAACCAAGAGAAAGGAGAGGGACGAGGGAAGGAGCAGGGATGGAGGCGAGTTTCCGCTGCCTTCTAATTGGGCCACAGGCTGGCCCTGGCTGGTTGAGCTGTGACAAGGTCCCGGGACTCACGTCCCAGAATGCCTGGCATTTAAGGAAGATAGATATTTGTGCCTGTGCTCAGGTTATAACTCCTGAACAAACATCTCAGCTCTGCAGGAGAATTATAACAATGGGAACATAACCACAAGGGACTGACTATACAGTAGAGTCCATATTTCTTTGTGTCATGAGAAACAAAGGCTCAGAGAGGTAAAAGGACTTACCCGAGGTCGCATGGGTCAGAGCAGCAGACTACACAGAGAATCAGGTCTTTCCACTCCCAGTCTGGAATTGTATGAAATGCTGTAAATCCAGGCAATATTGTTAGACTGGAATTTCAGAAAATGTGTTAAGATGAGTCAGGTAGTTTTTTGTTGTTTTTTGGTACTACCAATTTGAATGTTGTCATATGAAGGACTTGACTTTTTCATAGAATATCTATGGTTTGTAAATATAGCATACCGTGGTCTGTATTTTATTGTTCCTGAAAAAGAAATCATGTTGGTAAGTGGGAGAGGACACATACTCAACCCCATGAGAGAGACTCACAAATCCGTTTAGGAAGCAGCAGGCACAGGAGTTTCGCCAGCACCCCGAACAGATCCAAGGAAAACCTCTAACTGACCTCACCAGCCGCTTGCAAAAGCCAGGAGGAGCAAATGAGACAAGAAGGGCTTCACTGTTTTTAAAGCTTTTGGTAAACAAGGGTCCTGACATCACGCCAGTATCCATAGCCAGATGGCTGCAGGAACTTCTTGACAGGGGGGACTTAACCCCAAATTTGCTTCTGAGCCAATATGGAACTATGTGCCACTCAAAGAGTGTCTGGATTCTTGAGGAGCCCAACTCATGCCCAAGGCCTTGGTCTTTGCAAGGGACATATGAGGAACCTGTCTGATCCCCTCTGTAAAGGCAGACATCAGAACCATCCTGTCATGTTATTTGATGTCCCTTGCAAAGAGTGTGACCTTATAATATATCATAAAACCCAAGACACTTTTGAGTTTGAAAGGGGGCACTATTAGCAAGTTCTCTGGGACAACATATATAAATTGTGACTATGTTGAGCGAGCCAGAATGTGTGATTACCCCACTTGTAAAGATCAACACAATTTCCTCTTGGAATGTAAAATGTGGAAGTGTATGTCTTCTTTGAATTGATGCCTTTCTTTTTTATCAGGCAATGCGGGGAGGGAGCAGAAGCTGTTTAATCTCTTCCCTTTGGGCCAGGGCTGCTAGAAAATTCAGTTATGTTTTATGTCCAACAAGTATCCCTGGCCTCCAATTCCAGAACAATTACCTTCTCATGCTTTTCCCCAGCCCCATTCTCTGCCTCTAGCACCCGTGATCCTTGATCATGCTCCTCACACACCATGTCAAGGTAGGAATCCAATCTTTATTTTAACAAATTAACTGAAAATCCTCTGTAAGCAGGTCAGTCCAGCAAGCACACATCCTGGATTTTCTGACAGTCTGATATCATGTGTTCTGCCTGTTTTCCTCATAAACTATGGGAAGTTCTAAGAACTTCCACTATTTTGCCTTCCAAAATGAATTATTTCATTAAGCAGGCACTTTGGAACTCCTATCATGCATTAGAAAGGTGACAGGGATATTATCAGTCAACAAAATAGAAAAAAATTCCTACCTTCATAGAGTATACACTCTAGTGAGGGAGATAGGGAGATAGACAGTAAATGATAAATTCAACAAATAATCAAATTGTGTAATAGGTTAGAGTGTGATAAGTGCAATCGGAAAAATAGAATGGGGTAAGGGTAGTGGGGAATATCAGTGGCTGGGTGCTGCACTTGAAATGTGGTGACCAGGGTAGGCCTCGCTGAGAAGGTGACATTTGAGTAGGCTGAACATATAAATTATCAACTGAACTGGGAAACTTAAGAGTGCAAGGGGCAGCTATTCATATTTACACTGGGACAATAGGTGCAAACTGGGACCTTCATGGGCAAACAAGGACATACAGTCACCTTACATTTGAGCAAAGACTTGAAGGAAGTGACAGAATCAACCAGCAGATCCCTGATTCAGGGGAGGGAAATGGAGGCATGCAAACTGCAACCTCACTTGTCTTCACTGTATGTAGAACTGCATAAAGGACCTAGTAGGCCACCTGGCCATGTGCAAAAAAAAAAAAAGCTTCAGGCAGAGGGAACACCCAGTTCCATGCCCCGAGGCCTGAGCAAGGTAGAGCAGAAACAAGGCATTCAGTATTTGGGGGGAGTACAAGGAAAGCTATGGGAGAGGAAGGCGGGAGGTGCTGGGGACCCCAGGTTATAGGCCATTGTGAGGGCTTTGGCTTTTCTTGGAGAGAAATGGGGAGCCACGGCTGCGTCTTCAGCCATGATCTGGCTTATATTTTGCCAAGATTCACTTTGGCTGCTGCATTGAGAATAGACAATAGAGATGGAGAACAGGAAAGCAGGGAGACCAGATTGGAGGTAGTAGTGAAAATGGTAAGAAGTCAAATTCTGGACAAATCTTGAAGGCACAGCTAAGAGTAATTTTTGTTGAATTGGATGTCAGGTGATACGAGCAAGAAGCCAAAGCTGATTCTGGGACAGAAGGCCTGAGCAGGCAGGCGGATGGGGCCCCCTTTCCTGAAATGGGAGAGGCTTTGGGTGGAGCAGGTGGACAGGAAAAGAACAGTGACGGTCAGGAATCCAGTTTGGGGCCTGTGAAATCGGAGATATCTATGGGACAGAGCTGTCTAGCAGGCCATTGGATACACAGTCTGGATTTCAGGGGACAGGTACCGGCTGGAGAGATACATTTCAGAGTCAGGAACATGTGGAATCTCTGTAAAGCCGTGAAATGGATGTGATTCCCCAGGTCTCCCAGACCATCTCCAGCACCTTGAAGCAATGCAAGAACTTTTTGCAAATCAAATTTTTGTTTCTGGCCCAAATAAATCAGAATGCTCATCCTCCAAGGCCCACCACAAATCTAAATTTTTCGTGAAGTCTCTCCTAATCACATCAGTCCCAGTGGGACCTTTTCAATTTAGATGATTGTCTGCCTCACTGATTCATCAATTAATAACTATCGATTGAGCAAATGCTGTGTACGTGGCCCAGTGCTGGGTGCTGTGGGGGATGTGAAACAAGAACCCCATGGTCCTTGCACTCAAAAAGCTGACGCCCAGCTGCACACACAGACCAAATGCCGTCCACAGCACAGGTTCTTTAAGGAGTCAGTGACATGGGAGAAGTGCCTCTTGAGTTGGGCCTTAAAGAGGTAGCTTCTGGGGACACATTTTTGGAAATTTTGAATTAATAGTCTCTGTCCTAAAAGTCCTCTTGTTCTAAACATCTGTATTTCTATGAATATTGAGAAACCGAATTTTTCTCTGGAGGAGGAAGAGTGGAGCGGGTGGGGGGCACTACGGAAGCGCAGCCCAAGGAGGAAAAGGCAACAGGGGCAATGACTTGCTGGTGGGAGTCAGCGGGGGTGGAGAGGAGATGGTGGAAGATGAGGTCTGGGGCAGACACTTCAAGTGGCGAGCAGCAGAAAGTGAGTCTGAGTGTAAAGGAGCATCAGAACCCAGCTTGAGTTTGAAGGCACAGGTGATACGGAGTCGCGGGATCCATGCTGTGTTGCAGGGGTGGACTGAGAGAGGGGGTGGGCGCAGAGTAGGGTGAAATTCTTGGCATTATCCAGGCATCAGGTAATAAAAAATAAAATAAAGTCTTGACCTAAAGAATTGATTAGCAATGAAGACTAACCGCAGAACAGAGTGGAAAGGAAAGAAAAGGCAGTGTGGCAACTGGGAATAGGGGCCAAGCAAGGGAAGCAGGAGGCCAGGATGCCAGGCATGAGATGGGAGGCTAGAGGCACTGCCAACAGGTGGCGGAGAGGAGCTCAGTTAGGGTGGGTCCACCAAAGGACGACTGAAGCACCCGAGAGCGGAAGAGGGTCAAGGTCAGAGGTGGAGAAGCAGGAGTCAGTTCTGTGGAGCCATGTTGAAGCCACAAGGCAGGACAAGCCCAAGGGAGACAGGGCACTTTGTGCTTAGGAATCAGTGATCTGGGAGCATCTGCACATCTTATCTCTTCAGCTAGACACTTGACATACTTCTTCCATTTGGGCAGTCTGTTGGGAGGCAAAATAATGTGGCAATTAAGCACATAGGGTCTGGTGTCAGATTTCCTTCGTCTGAGTCCTGGTTCTACCCAGTCCTGGCTCTAGCTTTGTGAACCTGGCTGGGCAAGTTACCTTAGCCTCTGTAAGCCTCAGTTCCTTCCTCTGTAAAATGGGGCAGACAATAGTAGTTGCCTCATAGAAGTCGTGAGGATTAAAATAGACTTAGCCCATGGAGAAGATATTGAGTCATGTTACCATTATTACACATGGTCACATCTCAATAAATATTCACTGATAGCAGAGCCCATAGAACTAATATTTGACTATACAATTCCCTGAACCAGTTTCTCAAAGGGAAGGCTAGGGGAGAGAATAAACATTTATTGATCACCTGCTATATGCCAGACACCCTGCTAAATGTTCGATTGGCCCTTACAGCAATCTTACAAGGCAGCTATTGTCCCCATCTTATAGATTAGGAAATAGTGATTCTGAAACGTTAATAAGCTTGCCTAAGATCACACAGCTAAGAAATGGCATGTAATTTCATGCACTTAAAAATTCTGAAAGGATGTGCTCCAAATTGTTATTTTACTGGTCTGTACAGCTCCATACTATTTAAAATTCTCAACAAATAGTTATTCCTATAATCAACAAAAAACACCATTTCCATTTTGGGAACAGGAGGGAACTGTGGGAGAAGCCAGGCAGTCCCCCATGGTTACCTGGAACTGAAGGGCAAAGGGGAAGCTATGCATGGCACCCAGAACCTCAGAAATTAGCAGGGAAAGGATGAAAAGGGAGATGCGTAAGCATGTAATGTATTTGAAAGAGATTTCCATCTAAGATCATTAAAATAATAGAAAAGTTTTCATGCTTAAAGGGATAAACTTCCTTAATCTGTCCCATACTCTTAATCCTTAGAGGACATGTCTCTGTTCTTGGAAAGTGGATGCAACTTCCCTGTATGTCGACCCCTTGGGCCTTGAATAAGTTATAAGCATGATTAAAGCTGTAACACCGTGTGTTAAAGATAAAAACACGAAGAGGACTAGACAGTTCAGATTAACTCTGAGGTCAAAACATTGTTCTCATCACATCAAATAATGACCTTCTGAAAAAAGTATGAGGGAAAATTCACTGATGAGCGAAAACCACCTTTGTAAAGGGCTGCTTCAGTTAACTGAATCCTACCTTTAAAAAAGCATCTCTAGTCAGTATCATGTTATTTGTGTATTTTGAATGTGGTGATAACAGCAGATATGTCAGACATGTTAGAGGATGTTTCATTTCATTTTTAAAATAATGCTTAAATTACAGTGCTGTATTTCTAAGAATGTCATAGGAGGGAATTAATCTTTGACAGGAATCAGAGGTTCGCCCAAACTTCCACGGGAAAGCAAGGTGGTCTGCTAGAGAGAGATGAGGAGACTTAAAGAAAATCCTGACAGTCAATCAATCAGTATAGCATCTCTACAAAGGTTTGTTTTTCATATATTCCCTTATGGAGCATTTTGATTCTGGCAGGTACATACAAATGTAATTCAAGTCAACCAACAATTAATTTCTGAATACCCACCACATTCTTGGCACACAAAAATGAAGAAAGGTATAGTCTCTCTTCTCAAAGAGGTCATAACTGATTGCAATACAATGCGATACTTTCTATCCATAGACACACACAAAGATGGGGTAGCCATCAATTCTCCAATGAGCTAAAATGAAGGACCTAGGAGGCCAAAGATAACTACGAACACATGCCTTGGGCTGAAGGTTTTCCAGCCTATCAATGATTAGTTTAGCATTCATTTGCATCTAGCTGCCTATTGGCCTGTTGTGAGTCAAGAAATGAGTTCTGCTATTGCTAACTTTGCTTTAAAAGCCCTGCTTGCTTAGCTATTCTTAACTTTCAGATGAGTCTGGTGGGAAAACAGTAGAAATTCTGGACCTTAAGAACAGATTGAACAATTAAAAAAAAAAGAACAGACTGAAACTTTTTTCCTAAAGATTGGACAAATTTTAGAACTTTCAGCCTGAGAGAAAAGAGGCAGGATAAAAACCAGCTTCTTCCCTCCCACAGGAGACTGATGTTTGTTGGTGGAGATGGAAAGGAAAAGTATAACAAATCCCACTTGACCCCTCCTTGACCTCTGTTCCCTCCCAAGAAATACTGAAGTCCCATCAAGTGTAGGGTCCCCAAGAGATGGGGAATGAGGGAGACTGGAGCCATCTCAGCACTTAGCAAACCCCACACCCTCATCCTTCCCTTGGCTTCTGCCTCCACCTCAAGGCAGTTGGCAAAGTTAGGGACCTTGAAGTCACAACAGTTGACTGACAACCTCCCGGCTCACCTACAATTCATTCTGAGTCCACATTCCCACACTGAAAATTAGGTCGCTCATATGTTCTTTGCGTTGGTCTTAAGGATCAGCCCACACTGCCTGAGGTGACCAGCAAGCTTCCTGGCTTGTGAGCAGTGACCCAGATGGTGAAGGTCTGTTTGTTTTCCTTGAGAACTCTGGCAAGCTCTCCAGTCTCTCATGGACTGCCAAAGTGACCGATGAGTTCTTCTTTGCCACCTTTGGCTATTTTCAAAACTGCAAATCCTTAAGTCTCTGAGTTGGAACACCTTCAGTCTTTCTCATGTAAGGAACCACTGGTTTCCCTAGAGCTGTCTGTCTCCTGGTCTTTCCATCCCATTTGCTGCCTCTTAGACATTTAGGTTAACACTTGTCCTTATTTGCTAAAGAGAGGTTAAAAACTACAAAAAAAAAAACCCTGATAAACTTTGACCTTTCTTGGTGACCTCTTGGTTACCAACTTCTCCTTAGCCTCTAATAAAAAGGTGATGCGTTTCTTTATCAGCTCCTTGGGCATGTGTATTTACCTGAAGGATAGTCTTCTATTGCCTGCATGTGTTTAATACACTGGGCCTCTTCTTTGGGCTGTGACACCAAGCCAAGTGCTTCAAGAAGGACAGATTCCACCAAATGGTGGGTACAGAGCATCACTGTGTGGTTGAATCTGTGCTGGGTTTTTTCCTGGAAACAGTCTTTTTAGAGTTTCTACTCTTAAGTGATTTTTTCCCTCCATGCCTTTCAGATCACCAGCCTTCAAGGCCCATGTGCCACCTCCCCCAGGAAACCTTTTCTGGTTGTTCCAGCTCATAGAAAAAAGACACAGGCAGCTTATGGAGGCTGGACAGTGATCAACATGGTGGCTTGCACAGGGACCTGCCAGGCCCCAAGCTGTCATTAGTGGTGAAGCCAGGGTCACAGTGATTTGGAAGTCAAATGGCGACCAACTGTCAAACAGAAAGTCTCTCCAGGCCCAGCCTATCATTATGGGGCTGAGAGAAAAGGCCCAAGTCCTGAAAATTGAGGTGGCAAGAACAAAACAGGATTGTGGAAATAATGAATGAAAATCAGTCCTGGGCATAGAAGCCTGGGGAGTGGCATAGCTATTCTTCATGGAGTAACTAGAGCCAGGACATCCCAGAGGATACATATCCTGACTTTGGTTACCATAAAGATTATCCAAAGTGTGCTCTGATAGCAAAGACCCAGGTGATGATAAGAGTCCAGAAAGCCGTCATATTGCTGAGGAAGGCCAGTAGGTAACACATGGGCTAAGGAATCTGGGTTCAGGCCCTGACACTGCCCTTTACTAGGTTACATAGTTCATAGCCAGAGCTTCCCTAATTGTAAAACAGAGAAAATAACACAATTAACCTCTCGGGGTCATCATAAGGATTCAATGAGACCATGGGTAAAAGGTACTTTTCTCCATACCTAGCACATAGTTAACATTCCATCCATGCTAGCTACTGCTATTGTTCCCACTCAGAGCATTGTACCTGGCACCTCGCATATGTTTAATAACCAGTCATGAATGCATAATGACTAAATGGATCCTGGGCCTGGAAAAGAAACTAACATCAAGTCCTACCAGAAAGGGGAAGGCTGAGAAGGGTGGCCTAAATTTGGCTTATTCTGATCAGCTGAATCTAGAAACATAAGCAAAGCAGAGGATGGCGGTGGACACAGCAGAGGCAAAGGAAATGGGGCAGGAGAGCATTCTGAGAAAAGCTACTTGTTTCTAAGTTGCCACGAAAATGGTTTTGGTTTTTAGAGTGTAACCAAGGTGTTAAAGGGAGCGTGAAGGCAAAGGGCAGGTGCGAGGCTGGACAGACTAGTTTGGCACCAAATAAAGGAAATGCTTGCTACACAAAGGAAAGAATCTGGCAAGTGAGTCTGTCCCCTTGTTTTTTTTATAATCAAAAAATCTTGATTGTAAATCTTGACTGGAGTGTCTACTCAAGATTAGATTCTGATCTAAAACTGGAATTCTTCACCTTGGGTCTATAAGTCTCTGGGCAGTTTATGAGAAAGCTTTGTAGGGCCCATGAACCACCCAAAATTGTCTGCAAAATTTTGTGTGTTTGTACGCTCTTTTGAGGAGAGGATAGAGAAAGGGGGCTCAGAACAATGATCATATTCTCTAAGTCATCTGTGACCCCCAATATTTTAAGAACCTCTGATTCTCTAAGAACACATGAACTTTATCGAGTCAATAAAGGGATTATTGAGAAAGAACCATGTTGTCAAATGAGAATTATGTTTCATTTACCATATTGTGAGCTTATGCATAAATAATACAGTGATAATACATATCTACAGCATAGTGGTTAAAATGGAAGTTTCTGGAATCATTGGATTTTCTTCAAAACCTGGCTGTACAACTTAGTAATTGTATGACTGTATGCAAGTTAGTTAAGCCCTTTCTATAAGTTAGTTATAGCTGCACAGCAAACCATCCCCAAATTCAGTGACTTACAGTAGCAATCATTTTTTGTTTTTCACAAGTCTGCGAGTCACCCAGGGATTGACTGACCTGCGCTGGGCTTGGCTGCGGATGGCTCTGCTCCACCTGTCTCTCATTGTCTTCCTGGGACCAGAGGGCTAGCCTACATTTGCTCTCCTTTTGGCAATGGCAGAGGAACCAGAGAGCAAGCAGGAATGCGTTAAGTCCTTTAGGCCCAAACTCCAAACTGGCACATTGTTGCTTTTGCCTCATGCTATTGGCCCAAAGAAGTCCCACAGCCAAATTCAGTACCAACATGTAAGGAAAGAAACCCTGCCTCTTTTGTGGAAAGAATGACAAAGTGACATGGCTAAGGTAGTAAATACAGGGAAGAGAGAAGAATTGGAGTTCTGGTTGTGATTTCCTACATCCCCTACCTCTCTATTCTCCCATTTGTAAAATGGACCAGCAGTAAACCATGCCTCACGGCGTTATTGGAGGATTAAGAAGACAATGTGTGTTAAAAGACTTTTCCCAGTGTTTGGCATATAATGTTCAATAAATAACATCTCATTGCTATTATTAGTAGTAACTCTTTTTATTGCTAGACATTTTGTGTCAGGCCTACATACCAGTTCTCCTTAGCCAAGGTTCTCCCTTTCTGATGTTAACTCTATGTGCCAAGGCTCTTGCTACTGTCTGCAGAACTATTTGCAGAAACTGCTCAAAGCCCTCATCTTAAATAACATGTACCTCAACACCAACGGCGGGGCCAGCAGGCACCAGGTGCTTCCTGATGTGACCCATTGAGTCGGGCGCAATATCACTTCTGTGATATTCCTACCCAAATTATACAACCGACATCTAATCACAAAGAAACATCAGGGAAAATTGTTCTGAAGACAGTCTCCGGAAGAACCAGGCTGTACTCTTCAAGAACATCAGTCATGAAAGAAAGGGAAAGGCTGAAGAGACATCCACATAAAAGAACTCCTGAAGGGATATGACAACTAAATGCAACACACTATCCTGGGTTGAATCCTGAACCGGGAGGAAAAATTATAAATAATCTTATTGGAACAATTGATTAAGTGTAAATATGGGCCATAGGTGGATTAGAAATCAATGAACCATGGCCCTTGACCCAAATCTGGCCTGCTACCAACTTTTGTAAATAAGTAAATAAAGTTTTATTGAAACACAGCCAAGTCCATTCATTTTTGAATTGTCTGTGGCTGTGTTTGCACTATAAACACTGTAGGGCCCATACACCAAAAATATTTACTGTCTAGCCCTTTACGGGAAAAAGTTGCCTAACTTGGATGAAATGAACAATTTTACTAAATTTCCTAATTTTAATAATTGCTCAGAGATTATATAAGAGAATGACCCTGTTCTTAGGGAATCCACACCCAACATATTTAGGGGTAAAGTAACATCAAGTCTGCAACTTGCAAATGTTCAGGGAAAGAAATTATAGAGAGGAAAGGGAGGGAGAGAATGATAGAGTAAATGTAGCAAAATGTTAACAGTTGGTCAATGTAAGGACTATGTCTTGAGAGTTCTTTGTATATATTTGCAACTTTTCTGCATATTGAATTTTTTTCAAAAGAAAAAGTTTATAGTGCAAAAAAAAAATTGCACAGGCTTTGCCAAAAGTAATGCTCTTTTAGATAAGACTTTTTAAAATGCCTCCGGCTACTCCTTCACTCCTCTATCCTCCGCTTTCTCTTGTGAATTGCTTGGCCCAGCACATGGTATGCCCTGGCCCATCACCCCTGCATTGTGAGGCACGGTGGTTCTGTCCCATGTTATCTCCCTCTTCTTGGCTAGTTGAACAGCTTCTGGATTGAAGTTCAATCTGAAAAGTTCCCATATTGGACAGAAATACAGATTCTATGAAGTATATATGTCACAACTGAGCATTGCCCCACCTGTTGCAGCTCCAGGGTGATTCTGTTTTAACAATTCCACTCCCACCATCATGGAGACCACCAGCTAACCTAGCAAAGGGCTCAGGCAAGCCACGGTACCCTCCACCCAGTTCACTGCGCATCTCTGGTCCCCTTTCAACCACACTGCTTTCATGCGTCAGGCTGAGGAAGCTTGAGCAAGGATGGTTGCCCCCCATTATTCTCTGCAGGGTCTCAATGGACAGAATTTCATCTTATGGTGTGGCTTTTTAAAACTTCTATGAACAGCTAGTAAAAAGGTGGCTTATTCCTCCAGAATCACACCTCATTCACAGTATTCTCTATGCACCTGGAGCCATTCTCCTCTCCTTCACCAAATGGGGTAGAACTGGAATGAAACCTTAAAGAGAAAGAAGAGAAAGACCATCTCTTTCCCCTCTCATGTTCTCTCATTTTGCACACACGGTGACCCAGGGAGGGCAGTGGGTCAAAGACAGTTGTTTCCACATACTAGGGCAGAATCCCTAGGTTTGGAGAAACAAACAGGCTACTCACCAAGGCCTCATGGTTGGGAGTAATGGCGCCAGGAGCAGACAATAAGGCAACAAGAAAGCATGCAGTGTTGTCAAAACAAGAGACAATGAGAAGCCAAACATCCTAGCCTTCTTCCTAGTTCTGAGTTATGGAACCTTGGATACCTGACTTAAGGCCTTGAAACCTGTTTTCTCACCTGCAAAACCAGGGTAATAAAATCTACTTCCAGCATTGGTTGTGAGGCTGAAGTAGAAGAGTATCTGAGCACCTCATCCAGTGTTTAGCAGACTTAAAAAACATCATTGCTTCCCTTTCCCTGCCTTCCCCTAGCGTAGGTGCACTCCCCTTACTCCTAGATATGAATAAAAATCAGCACCTCGGGGAGGGCTCTCTGGAACCAGTTGATGTGAGCGAATGTGATTCTTCACATTCTGGGTACCTAGTCTACAAATGGAATGAGGGAGGGTTTGCTGACAAATAAAAGGAGTGCTCCTATTTACAACAGCCAAGAAATGGAGGCAGCCTAAGTGTCCATCAGTAGATGAATGGATAAAGAAGAGGTGGTACATATACACAATGGAATATTATTCAGCCATAAGAAGGAAATAAATCCTACCATTTGCAACAACATGGATGGAACTGGACGGTATTATGCTCAGTGAGATAAGCCAGGAGGAGAAAGACAAGTACTAAATGATTTCCCTCATTTGTGAAGTATATAACAACAAGGCAAAACTGAAGGAACAAAACAGCAGCAGACTCACAGACTCCAAGAAGGGACTAGTGGTTACCAAAGGGAAGTGAGGTGGGGAGGGAGGGGGAAGGGGATTAAGGGGCATTATGATTGGCACACACAATGTAGGGGGGGGCATGGGGAAGGCAGGATAGCACAGAGAAGGCAAGCAGTGACTCTACTGCATCATACTACGCAGATGGACAGTGACTCCAGTGGGGTGTGTGGGTGAATGTTGTAACCACAATGTTGCTCATGTGAAACCTTCGTAAGATTGTATATCAGTGATACCTTAATTAAAAAAAATGCAATGCTTATGAGGATTGTGTTTGCTAAGCACAGTTCGTGAAATATGTGCTGGTAAACCCGGGCAGCCTAGTTACTTCTTTATTTTTTAGGGCAGCCTTGGGTATATTTACTTTCTCCTCCATACTCTAGATGTTACTTAGGGTAAGATCTGACATCCCAGTCCCAGACAGCGACAGAAAGATATATGAATAGGATAAATCAGGCTCATTTTTAAGAACGACATGAGGTAGAGTCTTAATTTCTTTTTATTATTTGACTCATAAAGCATTAAATACTAAGACTTCATAAACGTGGCTATGTGCACCGGTGAATGAACAAGCCCATCAAGACATGTTATTTTACTGTGGGATCCCAGAGACCGGGCCCCTAGTCTCCAATCCTCAACCAGAAGCTACGCTGGTTCTCACCATCTCAAACTGAGGCACCCTTTGGGAAACACTTGCATCTGCCCAGGATGGGTTGGTGGGTATTTTTGCCACAAACCCTGCAGATGGTAGCAGATCTTGGGCTGAGGCGCTCTTCAAGCTTGCCTGGATCCTGTTTACCCAAATGCAGCAAAGGGTGTCCCTGGGTGCACTGGCATGTCCTGTGAGCCATGGCCCTGCAGAGGACTCTGGCCACCTGGGAGGTCAGTGGGCTGGACGCCTGGCCCAAGGTCATGGAGATGTTTTTGTATGTGTGTCAAGTATATCTTCAGAAAAGCTACTTCCCTCATAGAAGACTGAAGTTTCACCCTGCCAGGCCACAGAGGCCATTCTTAAAAGTTAAAAATGAACAGGAGTGAAAGAGTCCGTGCCTGGGATATTCCCTTGTCTGAGGGAAGAACTGATTCTTTGGAAGGAGTGAGAGTAGCCTGAACTTTGTGTCTCCCAAGATGATAGGGAAGCACTTTACCCCCCTTTAGATTCCTTTCTAGCCACATCTCTCCTCTCAGCAGCTCCCTGGGAATTTTCTCAAGAGAATTGGCAGGGGGGAGGGGAACCAGGGCCGGGGACTTGACTCAGCCACTGTGTGAGGGGTATTTGGAGAAGGGAAAAGCCTCTTGCCTCATTAAAGATCTGGGCTCCAGAGCTCAGGGGTAAGGCAGGCCCCTGGGGGGACCACATGTTCATTACCCGCACCCTCATTTATGAGGACACAGGCCCAGGAGGCTGATGGGAGGCTGCAGCCCGGCAAGTGTGAAGCTGAGAAGGCGCCAGGGTGAACTTCCTAACAGCCCGAGCCTTACTGAGGCTTTGTGACTCCAAGCTGGCCTCTGGGTCCCCTGAATGATTTCCCGTCTTCTAGGAATTTGGATGTAAGAAACAAGACTTCATTTTACAAAAAGAAGGTTCTTTCTCCTCCTATGGCACCAAAAGTCTTTAAATTAGAGTAAAAGATTTTTCTAAGCTCATAGACAAAGGGCCTGCCCCCTGCATTCAGGCAGGTAAGAGTTGCCATCTTCATTTCAGAAAGCTGAGAGAGGTTAAAGAACTTACCCAAGGTCACACAGCTAGAAGTGCCAGACATTTGTGGAGAAAGAAAGGATAGGTAGGGCTTACATTCTCTAGCACAGAGTTGCCTCTGTAGGAAGCCTCTCTTGGTCTCTCTGCGCTGTAGGGCAGGCAGCTTCAGAAAGGAACATTCTCCGGAGCCGAGTTTTCCCCGATCCTAGATGTAATCAGGAAAAGACTCATGCAGCCCCCATGTTGCCTCCTGGCAGCACCTGCTCTTCAGGAAGGCAGAAGCCTGCTACCCCCTCCCGTCTACCAGCACAAGTGCTGCATTTCTTACTTTCCCTGACCTGAGCAGGGGCTGAAGGGTGCCTCGGTTCATGGCCTGGGAGATTCCTCTTTCCATAACACTGGGGACAGACATTCCTGTTGTCTCTCCAGAGAGGAGCAGCTCCATGTAATGACACATTTTCCAAGCTGGGTAGAATGGGATTGTTGGAAAAGCCCCATTGATTGTGGGCTTTCAAATTGCTGGGCTCCAACTGGGACAGTTGATAATGATAAAGATCTTGCATTTATATAGACCTTTTCATCCAGATGGATCCATAGCGCTCAGCAGAATTTACCACCGATTGTACAAGTGCAGACAAACTCTGCCCTCTGTGAGGGGCTGCCAGCTCCCGCAGAGGTCACCATACTGCTGGGGGTCTCAGTCAACATTGTGCCTCCAGCCAGAGCATGTTCTGGGTCTGTTCACTTGAGCTAGAGAAAGAATTTGCAAATCATGATAGCCCCAGAACAAAATGGGCTGCATGGGGCAGCTGGAGAGCTGGGGCCATGGTGAGTAGCACCTGCACAAAGAAAAGCAGGATTCAAGCCTTTGGTGAGTGCAGACCCCCCAGCCCGGCCCACGCAGCAGGAGAGGCAGGGGGAGGCCAAAGTTGGGGAGACAACTGGGCCCTAAAAAAACTACTCTTACGGCCTCTAGATGGGCAATTCCTTAAGTGTGTTCCACAAAACATTAATCCTTCCTGCTAGATGCTCCTCGAACAGACATAAATTCTGGAGTCAGGCAGGTTTGGGAAAGGCTGGGATCCTCTAGCTGGAGTCACACTACCCGTGAGCATATTAAGGGCAAGAAGCCTCGTGTATCCCATGCTGAGAGCCCGCAGCGCTGCTCGGCACGTGCTGCAGGGCAGGGCCCATCCACACTTTGGCCTAATCCACTGTAGATTTAGATCAGTCTAAGGTAAGGTTTTCCATCTTCATGTTTTTCAATTAAAAATTTACCTATTCTTCTTAGATCTAGTATAATATCAAAGAGCTGAATTGTTGTTATACACCATCTGATTCAACCCCCGGAGGAACCACAGGGAAACTGAGACCCAAAGAGAGATGTCACATGCCAAACTCACACAGCAACTTGGTGGCAAGGCCGGGGCTAGCTTGACATCTCAGTCTGATCCCCTGACCCATTACATACGATAGAGATATAAATGTGGTGACAGATTTCTTTTTTAAGCAAAAATGTGTACAAGATATACAGCAAAGAAATTCTACATAACCCTTGCTTCATTTCCTGGATTCCACTGTATCTTCTGCTGTTTTTCCAGGTAAAAGATTTTCTGTCTGTGGCAAGATGCTCCCTCATTTTGGGTCTGAGATAGTTGTAGGTTGAGGGTAAGTCTTAACTAGACCCTTGGGAAGTTCTGCGGCATTCCTACACACCCATTAATGCATGCGTTCCCCCCCCACATACACATGCATGCACACATGTAGGTATGCACACGCACATATATACACAGCACACTTCTGAAAGGCCTGGGTAAGTAGCAAAACAACTACTGAGGGATGGGACCCTAGGCCCATGCCATCCAATACAGTGGACACTAACCACAGGTGGCTATTTAAAATGCTAGTTGAAATTTTTTAAACCAAAATAAAATAATTCATCTCCTCTGTTACATTAGTCACATTTCAAGTGATCAATAGCTCCACGTGGCTGGAGGCTACCGTGTTGGACTGTGCAGATTAGAACAGTCCCACCGCCACAGACAGTTCTACTGGACAGGCTGCCCGGCTCATCCGCAGCATCCCCGGGCACAGGACTCTTCTCATGTTTTCTTCAGAGCTGTGAATAATCCTGGTTCTCTTCCAGGAGTGGAGAAGCCTGAATGTTGAGCAAGAGGGCTTGTGGATCATCAAAAAGTAAATGTATCTCCTAAATACAGGAGTAAAGGCAATGATCCCAGAAAGACCTAAAAGCATAGTAATAAGACTCAGACAGCATGGCGGCCATGTTTCTATCTACTTCCTGCCTCCAAGTTCCGAATAAAATTATCATCAAATAGACCACTCCACACCAAGATGTGAGCGGCTGTGTGTTGCACGGATGTTTGGGGTCTCCTTAATCTCTCCTACTACATGTGCCTTGATAAATGATCACTGAGTGCCTAGTATCTGATGACTTGTCTTCACAGCCCTGCAGTTGGTTTTGGGGTCAGATGATGAATACACATGGTCAATTTCTTTTCAAGAGCTGCTAAGTAACTCTTTACTCAGCCCCAAGTTGACAATATTACTCCCGAAGTCAACCTCTTTCACCGTGTTTCTTTTAAAAAAATGAGTAAACTTAATTTCTTAAGTAGTTTTAGGTACACTGCAAAATCGAGCAGAAAACACAGAGAGTTCCCATACAACCCTTCCCTTCCTCCCAACCCATCTCCTGCATCCTCTCCTGCCATCAACATCCCACACCAGTGTGGTCCATCTGTTATAGTCGGTGAACCAAATGTACACGTTGTTATCACCCACAGTCTGTAGTGTACATTAGCTTGGCTCCAGTGGCATACACTCTATGAGTTTGGGCAAACGTATGATGACTTGTACCTACCATTATAGTATTATCCAGAAGAGTTGCATGGCTCTGAAAACCCTCTGTGCTCTGCCTTTTCATCCCTGTCTCCCCCCAGCCTCTGGCACCCACACCCTTCTTCTTTAGGAAGCCTGTTCACTTCCTGCACATTGCTAACCCCAGCTGCTGCTGACAGCAGCCACGAAAAGCCGGAGGACAGCAGATGTGTTTCCCATCTTCTAGCTGCACAGCAGAGCGGTGGCACAGCGGGGGATGGAGCCCAGGATGCTGGCTTTGCTCGGGGCTGCGGCTCTCTGCTCGCTGGCTTGTGGGCACGCTGCTGCATTCTTGGGCCCTCCCCCTTCTCTCATTTGTCACCATGACCTCATCCTCCCCACGGTGCGGCCTCCCAGCCAGACCGGGCTGCAGGAGCTTCATCTCTACTGATTTTGTTCTGGGATTCGGATGTTCATTCTTTTCTCAGGATCCCCCAGCTTGCTCAGACAGAGTGGCTGCCAGTCAGCCCCAAGAGTCCTGGAATTTGGCCTCAAACCAAGTTTGCCTGGGGCCAGCGCTCTGCCTCTCCTCAGCCCAGACTGGCAGCCAGAGGGGAAAGACTGAACGAAGCTCCTTGGCTCAGGGAAGACAGCTTCACTCTTGAGTTTTAACTTCCATCTTTCTTCGAAATTTTGGAGTCAGTCTTAACTCCTCAGGTAACAAAAGGTGCATAGAATTTCCCCATTACCAGAAGCATGGTTTTCTCTGAGCTCCATCACCCAGAGTGAACCCAGCATCCAGGGTCCTTTCCCACTGCACTGAGCCTACCTTCCCCCATAGTCATAGAATTGTTAGCCGGTCCCCCTTGACCCTAGGATAACATTACCTTTCTTCATTTCCCTTGTGGCTAGGCATTCAAGTACTGGCACTGAGATGTGTGTGGAGCTGGGATATGCAACTTCGATGAAGAAAGAGAGCATGAACTTCTTCTCCCTTTTCTTTCTTCCTTTTGGCTGAAATGGGACATGATGGCTGAGCTAGAGCAGCGAAACAGAGCTACATGTAGTAGACAAAAAAGATGGAAAAACCTGAATCCCTGGCACTGGGTAATATCACACCAGCCCTGAACCATCTTCCGGGACCTTTGCTTGAGAAAGAAGTAAACTTCTATTTTATTTAAGCCACTTACTTTGTGTTTTCTGTCATTCACAGATGAGCCTAATGCTGACTAATTATCTGTCCCTTGTATTAATAGTAATAACAACAATCAGAAGAAAAACAATATAGTAGGTATAACTCTGAATACTGATTATCTTCCAGACACTGCACTCAGCACATTAAATGCAGCACCTCATTTAATCCTCACAGCAGCCCTACAAGGTGGATACTGCAGTCACCACTTACCAAAGAGGAAACTAAAGGTTAGAAAGAATAAGGGACCTGCTTAAGTGTTAAGTTAATAAATGCCAAGAATGGGATTCAAAACGCTACTCGGTAAGAAGAAACGAGGCCAGGGATTAGGAAAGGGAGAGAAGCAGCAGGGCCAGGTGAGGGGAGAAGGAGACCCAATACCCCTCCATCCCAATCACAGCGAAGCTCCCTGGGGTGCCAGGGAACTCTCAGGGCTGCCTCAGGATATTTTAAAATTTCAAGAGACACACAGCTCCACTTGACATGTGTCAGCCCAGCACAAGCCTCCGGCTCAAGGCAGCTCATGGTTTCAACATTATTTATTGCACTCCGCTGATTTTGATGCTCGAACTATTGGGGGGAAAGTTGCACTGTCCCCACCGGAGATGCTCAGCAGGTAAGAAGTAAATCCGGTGGCCACTCCTGATGATGGAGCCACGAAAGAAGAAGGAAGATCCCTGAGAGACATCTCCAACACCACCGCCTGAACGCCTGCACCAGCCACACCCGCACCAGCCACACCCGCAGCCTTGTTTGCAGCCTCACAAGCCACTCTCATAATGAAACAATTCTGAATTGGGAGTCTGCCCCCTGCAAGGGAGGCTGGCAGGTACACCTTAAGTGGGCTTTGAAAACTGGCCAATGGGAGGGAGCTGGTAAAACAGGTCTTGCATTTAACGTAATTCTTTAGAAATTTAAAGACACCAATCATATAGTTTCTCACTGTCAGGTCAGAAATTTTAAGAGTTAGAATGAAGGGGTGAGATGAGGAGGTGATGCTATGTACCGGTGTTGTAAATCACTGGGACCCGCTAGGCGTGGAGCTTTCTTGGGCAGACACAGAGGACATCTCCGCACCTCCCTAGCGTAGCACTACCTGTAACAGTGTCCGTGATGTCCCTCCAGCCTCCCTCATACCAACACCGGTCCCTCTCTCTCTTTTATCTCACAGGACTGGGCACACAAGGGGTACTTGATAAATTTATATAGAGTGATTGTTTGATCCTTAAGGAGATTAACCTAAATTTGCACTGAATTTATGTAGTACATTTATTCTCCTCACTAAAGATGAAGACTGCCATTTTATATTTAGGTCAAGATGTCAAGGCCTGAATGACCTCTCACCTGCAACAGTGAGGATGTCCTGAACTCCGTCCTTGTGCAAAGTACCACGCCTGGCCCAGGGATACAGGCGTGAATGTGACACAGCCCTGGCCTCAGGGGTTTCCCAGTCTATCCCTGACTAGGATGTGAGATAGATGAGGATTTTCACAGCACAGAGGTGCCTGCCTTACAGAAAGCCTGACTTGGGAGGTTTGAAATTACATAAAGGGCCTTGGGTTCCAACTACCTCTCCACCACTTCCATCTGACATTCACAACCATGATACAACATACCTGTGATTGTTCAGCTCATGCTTGAACTCTTCTCCTGATGGGAGACTTACCTCCCTGTAAGGCTGCCCAGTGAGTCTGCACACAGCTCCAGCCATGAAGAACTACAGATAGGAAGTTTGCTCTGACCTGAAAGTGTCAGCTATTCTATCAGCTCTCTGCCTGAATCTGACAGAGAACAAAATGGGAATTAGATACGTGTGGTGGTTTCAGCATGAGACAGTTACTCGGTTTAATGCCAAATACAAAACAGAGAAGAAGGGGGAATGTGTTTGCCAAAGGGAGCCCTCCCCGTGGGCTTTGGCTTGGCCCCAAGCTGTTTGACAAAGAGCCACAAGGATGGCATGGTCAGAGCACATCAGCCGAATGCAGGAGCTGCTCCAAGGGTGGAAAAATATTTGGCCTCCATGAAAACTATTTTCTTAATTATTATAAACAATGCCTCTCCAATGAGAGTCTGCTTTCCTTTTTCACCTTTTGCTTTTAAAAAGTCTCTCTTTCTCAGTCATTGAAAACATTGATCTTCAACATTACCTCTCCTCTTTGAAACAGTTTCCTCAGTCTAGACCTGTTATGTCCAACACAGTCGCCACTAATCACATTTAAATGAAACTTAAACTTCGGTTTCTCACTTGCATTTGTCACATTTCAGGTGCTCGGCAGCCACACGTGGCGAGCGGCCACCAAATTAGTGCAGATGTAGAATATTTCTGTCATCACAGTGAATTCTAAGGGCCAGCCTTACTTTGACCTTTATTTGCTTATTAGTATTCATAAACAAAGCATGAAGTTTTTAACCAGACAGAGCCAGAGTTTAGTTCCATCTTAGTAAATGTGTGACTTTAGACAAATACTGGACCTCCCTGAGCTCCACTGCAAATCCCTCCTCCCATAAGACGCCTCTCGAGATGCCCCATCCACATACCTCATTTGCCCCTCTCATTATGACTTAAATAGCCAAGATACTGATGGAAGCACACATCAGTGGATCAATATAATGACAGTATAGTCACAAATGATGAATGAACATTTACCTTAGATCAGGCACTGTGCTATGTTAAGTGTTTTACATGCATTTAACCTTACATACATAAGAAATAAGGTATGCAAGCACCGCTAATTTGCAGGGGAGGTACTGAGAGTCAGAGAGGTTGGGTTACTTCCCTTAGGTTGCACAGCTAGTCAGGTGAGGCTGACTCCAGAGACACGGGCTGGGGCACTCCAGCTGCCTCCTTTGGGACCCTAATAGGAGTGAGTTACAGGCCCTGCTGTCCTCGCCCTGGAGCTACAGGTGCTGAGCGGTAGTCACCAAGATGGCCAGAAGGTTGGGTTTGCACAGTCAAACCTGCCGTAAGTTTCTGCCGTAAGTGATGGAAGGTAAGGGTATTTACATTGGGTAGGAACTGTGTCTGAGTTTGAGACTTAGCTTTCCAAATAACTTAAAAAAAATCCTAATAGACACTCAGAATTTCTGCCCTCAAAATACTCATGTATATTCACTTAGCAAATTCTCTTTGAGGAATTTATTCTAAGAAACTTATCAGGAATGTGCATGTACCCCAACTTAGCCACCAGGAAATTCATTATAGCCGTTTGTGAGAGGGGGAAAAAAATAGAAACCAGCCAAATGTTCAGTAATTGGGGATTGATGAAATAAACCATGTTTCATCCATAAATTACATAACAAGTCATTCAAAATACAATGGTGGAGATATGTATTATTTAATGCCATGGAAAAGTCTTTGTGTCATATTAACGGGGGTGGCGGAGCAGGTTACAAAGCAGTTTGCAACTTAATGGTCCAGTTTTTGCTAAGTAGTGGTGTAGAGGGAGCTCTCTAGAAGGACAAGTGTTAACTGGACAGAAGGATTCAGCTTATGTTTTCCCTTCAACTTATAGGTATTTTCTACTTTTTCTGCAATCAACATGTAATTTCTTATAGAATTTAACCTTCATTATTTTTTAATTTGGCTTTTAAAAATCCTTCTATTATCATTTCACAAAATATACATACATTGAATCCCTATGTTTTACACTGAAACTAATGCACTGTAGTATGTCAGTTAGACCTCAATTTAAAAAATCTTCCTGATGAGCCATTAGTGAAACCCTCACTTCCACTCAGGCCTTTACCCTTGTCGGTCTCCTTAGGGGGAGACTGCCTGGGTAGTCAGGCTCTGGGGCTGGTGACCAATGGTCCACACACAGCACTTTCTCATTCCTGGGTTCACAATTGGCCTGCGGTTTTTATGTGCAAGGCTATTTATTTTCCAATCAGAGGCATTGAGTTGGGACTTCTGGAGGTAAACTGGTAGCTCTGGGCAGCTTTGAAGCATCACAAGTGGGAGGTTTTGTCCCCTGAAGATTTAGGAGGGCAGGCTCTCTCTACTGTTTTATTGGCTTCTTTTACATATGTATAGCCCCAGAGTGGGGTGGGGGCACTGCTCAGTGGGGACAGACCTCCCCAAAGGTAAAAGTCCTCAGAAACCAAGAGGCCAACTTCTCAAACGCTGGCCCCTTGCCACCCACCTACACCAAATCGTAGAGACCCCTTCCTTTCTTCTGTATTTTCTTTCGGTAGAAATCAATCTTAGAGGGGAAGATTGTGGACTTTAGAGGCAGAAAGACATGGGCTGGAACCATAACAAGTTACTAAATTTTCTCTGAACCACGAATAAATTCCTCATCTGTAAAATGGGCCAATAACAGTTGGTATTTCCGGTCACAGGTTGCTGTAAAGAATAAATAAGAGCCTTCCCAAAGAAGTATTTGGCACAGTTCCTGGCAAATAGGAAGCCCTCATTCCATGGTAGTTGTTATATTTCCCTCTCCCTTTCTCCCTCCCTTCTTTCCTTCTTCCCTTGATTCAAGCTGAGCTAACACAGTCCTGCAGCTAGAAGTCCATACTCCTCTCTCCTTAAGTCGCTTACCCTCTGCCCCAGAAATTCTGCAAGAGCCCCAGCTCCGCACACATATGCATCCCACACCTGCATGTTGTTTTCCATGCGGCCTTCGCGTTTCCCATTGACTCAGGCCCTGGGGCAGGGACAAATTGGACGAGCAGAGTGTAAATGTTACCACTTAGGCTCCTGCGCGAGAGGGGCTGAGCACAGATGTCTGCAGGGGCAAGCGCAGCCCGCTGAGAATGGGGGCATTGTGTGCGGGCTCACACAAAGGCCCAGTGGCCTCACTCGGCTGCCAGCTTCCCAAGCATCCCCTCTTTACGCGTTGATTTATTAGGCCAGGGATGAATGAAAATGTAATTAATATTACTGAAGCATTAGAGTCTATTTAATTTAAATGCCACTGAATATTTCACTTTCAGCTGGGAGTGACAATGTGCTCGGGCCCCGGCTGGTGAAAGCTGGGGCCATCTGTTACCCCGGGGAAAGGAGAGATTGGGGAGGCCGAGGGTGAGGGGCTTTGTGGACATTCCAAAGGTCCATGATCATCATTCAACTCAAGGGCAGCCTAACCGCATTCCTCCGCAGGAGCCCCTCTGCCGGGAGGACGCTTAGAGAACAGGAGGGGAGAGACCTGCAGCTGTCTGTCTATCTGCATGCACCAAGAGAGCCCACCGGGAGGCCAGAAGGCTGCAGGGGCAAGGGACAAATACAGGGTCGGTCAAGAACCTGCTGTGTTTGAGGAAAAGAGGGCCGGCCATCCAGAACTGGGCTGTCCAACAGGGTAGTCAGTAGCCACACTCGGCTCTTTCAATCAAAATTAAAATTAAATAAAATTTAGAATTCAGTTCCTCAGTGCCACTAGCCACATTTCACACGCTCGACGGCCACATGTGGGTAGGAGCTACAGAGCTGGACAACACAGCAGAACATTTGCATCATTGCAGAAAGTCCTGAACAATACTGTTCTAGAGGGCAGTCCTACCTCCCGAGTTAGAGCAAGAGTCCCCCCAGAAATCTGCCCGAGGGGTCCTGGGTTGATCTGGGGGTTCTCTGATCCTTCAAGAATCACCAATGGTCAAAAGCAGGCACTGCAGTGACAGGTCTTGCGGTTCAGACCCCAGTGCTGTTGCCGACCACTGAACAAGTTATTTAATCTCTGCCTTAGTTTCTTCACCTGTAAAATGGAGGTAATGATGGGACCTGACCGACTGCATTATTGGGAGAAAGAAACTATGAAGTGCTTCCATCAGCGCCTGGCACACAGAAAAAGTACAGCAAACATGAGCTGTTATTCCTGGAAGGGGCTGATGGGGAGAATGATCTTGGACTAAAGGAGGAACGTTGCCCTGATATGTCTGAGCTTCGAGGACACTGAGTTTTGAATTCAAGAGAATAAATCCTGAGGCAGCCAGCTGGGGGCCTGGGTCCCAGGTTCCTGGGTTTCCGGAGCTGGGGAGAGGGGCAGGGAGGGTCCCAGGGCACTCGGTTCAGCCACAGCAGCGGCGGCAGGAGGCGCAGGCTCTGTCCTTCGTGGGATGATAATTAGCCCGGTGGGTTCTCTCATAATTGGGATCATTTGTTCTCCTGTTTTTTTTCTCTGACAAACTGATTCCATGCCAGGGGAAAGCTGTGTGACTCACACCTTGCCATGCCAATTAGCTGATAAAGATCAAACGTAAACAAAGATGGCCTAATTAAAACTAGTCATTGAACCTCTGTGAGCATCTTGTCAAAATTGCGCCAACATTCTGCACCCAGGCTTGCGCTGGGTCTCGGGAGCTAAATGAGGGATTCCGCGAAGAATTGCATATGTCCCCTGGGGGGGGGGCGGGGGGGCGGGGTGCCGAAGGTGATGGAGGGAGCAGACAGAAGGCAGAGGAAGGGATTAGCTCAGCCACTTGGACTGGCCCCTCCGGCTGTTCCAGCTGCAAACCCCCACGCAGAAGGTTCTCATGTGTGCATGCGGCATGCCCACAACTGCCCCTGTGCACGGAGAAACCATCTCAGGGTTATTTTTGTTTCCATGTGTGGTTTTCAGATAGGTATCTGTTTTGTACTTTGGATGTCTCTAATCCTAAAACTCTCAAATCACTGTCACGTAGTCAATGAGCCTCTTTGTGACTCAGTTTTCCTCCTGAAAAATGACATCGATGACACTTGTCCAATTTACCGCTCAATGTCATGGTAAGGATCAAACGAGCCTAGGTGTACGAAACACTTAGCAAAGATAAGAGCGTCATTCCACTTGGAGCTGTGTGGTCTGGCCCCGTGCAAACGGCACCCTTTCGGGAACTGGATGCACTTCAGCCCCAGCCTCAGCTCCGTCCCTGCACACGTGGAGCCGCAGTTTCCTCACCTGGTAAATGGGGCTGGTCATACGTGCCCCCATAGGATTAAAGGCTGCAGAGCGCTCACACAGGGCCTGGCCTCTAGTAGATGCTGGAAGATGTCAGTTTCCTACCCTTTCATTCCTTTACAAAAGGGGAGGGAGGGCTCATGAAACAGGAAAAGGAGGAGAAAGCTTTCATACGCCCCACCCTGAGGTGCACAGACTCCTCGCTCCCATCCTTTGATTCTCTAGCCTCACAACTTAACCACATTCAAGTCCCAGTTTCTTAGAATGACAAAGGCCCTCAGGATCTGAGGCCTGCACACCCCTCGGTCCCATCCTTCCCTGACTCTGACTCCCTCCCATACACCCATGCTTCAGCCACACTGAATTATCAACAATTCCTGAAAGGCACTAGGCAGCAAAACCACTATCATTTTTCAAATGCTGCACCTTCTCCCTGGAAGTACCTTCTGCACCTGGCACAAACTTTTTCAATCTTAAGGCCCTGCTCAAGTCTCTATGGATATTTTCCCAAACACCCTCTTCTATGCCTCCTTCAAGCTGGAAAAATGACCACTTGGCAGTTTCTTCGCTGTGCACCCTATATGTTCAATCATGTTCGTAATGCAAAAGTGCACGAGCGGGTCAATGCTTGAAATATGTGGCAGGAATTTGTACCAGTCTCCAACTTCAAGTAGGAAACAGACTTGCAAATTCTTGGCATGACAAGGCAAATTCTCATTCCTGGGTGCTTAATTTGAAAGCACAGCTTCCCCCCAGCCCACCCCGGGACTAAGACCCCCTAGATGGTAGCAACCTTGGCTTAGGCACAGTTGCGTCACTGGTATCCACCGCAGGGGCTGGACAGAGTGGGAGCTCCATACTCTTGGAAGGAGTGAATGAATGAACAATTGAATCAATACGTGAATGAGTAAATAAGCAAACCCCTTATTTTGTATCAGTACTTTGTCTGCCATCTGTCCACCTGCAGTGGTCTCTCCAAACTGGTTTTCTGTGAGCACCCCTGGGACGGAGTCCTGCGCAATGCGCACTCACTAACGAACCCCTTTTTTCCTAGTACAAATCCTTTTATTGTTTTGCTGGTCCCCGCAAAACAAATATTATAGAGGATTAATAAAGACAAACAAGGAAGTTAAAGAGAATCACTAATGTAGCCAACATGAGCCCTTTGGTCTTTGTCCCTCTGGACCTCATGCACCAATTCTAGTCACTCTGCCTGGGTTTGACTCCCAGCTCTGCCACTTAATGACTGAACTTAAGCAGTTTGTTTAAGCTCTCAGTGCCTCAGTTTCTTCCTCCATAAAGTGGAGATAATCATTCTGCCCACCTCCCGGCTGTTAGGACCATCAGCCAAGTTAGTACATGTGGAATGCTTCGTGCCTCGTGCAAACTCAGCACAGGTTGGCTGTTCTTACTCAGTCTTCAGTAAAGACACCCAGGGCCCATCCTGGGACCCAAAGCCACCGTGACCAACAGGGCTGCGAACGAGACCGGCTGAGTCACCCTACGCTGCAGCTGTGCATGTTAAGATTATATCCCTCAAAGCTGGTTTCTGTGTCATGACTGAGACCATGACTGCAGCTGAAATGCAGCTCTGGCATTAAGACAATGCTAGTTTCACTGAACCCTCTTAATATAAACAACAGGATTTAAGCTGCTGCAAAGCCTGGTGACACCCTGGCTAGGCCAACTTTGCCGCATAGACAGGCAGTTCACTCTCCGGGTTCTTTAAGCCGTGTCACCTGAATGAGGAAATACCTGCTCCCTGGCAGGATGCAGGCCTTTGCCACAGCCCTCCTGCCTGCCAGGCAAAGAGCTCTCTTCCGTCTCAGGTGGGTGCCTTAGAAAAGGGCCTTGTCACCAGCCTGGTCCTCCAGTGCCTGGGATCCATGTGCTGCCCGGCCTGGGACAGCGTGGGGCTCTCCCAACACCAGGACCCCGCCACTGGTTTTGGCAATGATCCTGTTTCCAGAATAATAGTCTTGAAGCATTTGGGGTAATGGAAGGATTGTGGGCTTTGGAGCCAGTCAGGAGGAGGTTCAAGTCCACATTCTGCCATTTACTAGCTGGGTAGCTCAAGCTTGCATTTCACTTACTGAATAAGGTGATTCGTGTACCTCCAGGCTGCATTGTTGTGAGGCGATGTCTGGCTCAAAGTGCCCCTATGTGGAAGCTGTCGTTAGAAGCCCACGGGGTGGGTGTGGTGATGGAGCTCAGAGGTCAGGCTGAAGTTGTGGCTGCCTGCTTCCTTCCAGGACAGAGCTTGAGGGTGGGAAATCTGGGAGCCCCCAGGCCATGCGGTGAAAGGGCTTCACTTTCCTTTCCCCAGGAGTAGGGACAGTCCCAGCAGAAAGAGAGGGAGAAGGCAGCTGTCTGGGACTTTTAAATAGAGAAATAAGCCTTCTGAGTAAGTGGAGAGGAGAACTGCCTCCGTGCCTTCACAGTAGCCTAGAAGGGGGTGGCAGGAATGGGCTCTCCCAAGTTCGCCACTATTTCCCTTTTTCCCCTTCCAGCTTCATTGCCTACTTCAGGCTCAGTCCCTATTCAAGTGCAAACACCAGGAGGCGCCTTTGCATTGTAGCCAAGTGTACGGTGAGAGGACTGACCAGCAACAACTTTGCTGAGAGCCTGAGCTGATAGGGAAGGAGGAGGGGAAAGGGGCCTGGAGGGCCCAGCCCAGATGGTCCAGAGGTAACTCAGAGTGGAGGTGTGGGCAGAGAGTGCCCAGTCTTGGCCAGAGCTGGCTCCCTGCCCACAGGCATGGGGTTACCCTCCTCTCCAGCCACATAGGGAGGACAGACTTCTGGACGAGGGCCCCAGGAGTGAATCCTCTGGGAATTCACAACCCAGGCTGCTTCATTTGAATCCACCTCTGCTCTGAGTACCTTTATCAAGACACTCAGCTTCTTTGTCTCAGTTTGCCCATCTGTAAAATGAGGCCAGGAATACCTACCCCGTAGAATTGTGAGGATGGCATATTGTAATGTTAGCTCTGGATATTTTTACAGAAGTGTGTTCAGCTCAGCCCTCCGAAGAAATGGCTTCAGGTCCGTTAAAAACTAACAGGACCTCATGCAACATGGTATCTTGGAACAGAAAAAGCACATTAGTGGAAACACTGGTTAAATCCAAATAAAGAGTGCAACTCAGTTAAAAGCATTACCAATGGGAATTTGTCAGCATTGATAAATGGACCCTGGTTGTGTTTGATGCTAAGGAAGCTGGGGAGGGTGCACGGGGTCTCTCCATGCTGTCTTTGCCGCCCTTCTGAAAATCTAGAAATATTTCAAACTAAAAAAAATTTTTTTTTACCATAATAGGAAGTCTTGGCCCTTCTGGAAAGAAGTACCTCACTGCCACAGCTTGAGAGCAGCGGCCCCTATTCCCGTTCTTCCACACACATTCCTGCAGATGATTAGTAAGAAATTGTAAACATAAACATTTTCATCACTGACGATATGTTAGGCTCCAGGCTGTGTGTTTTATATACGCCATCCCATTTAATCCTGACAACAACCCTGAATGCTGGTATTTCTACTCTCATTTTACAGAGCACGGAAACTGAAGCTCACTCAGTTGTCCAGTCATGGTTCCAAAGTCCATGCTGTTTCCCCTGCAGAAAGAAAAACTGGGATAACTGGGGGCTTGCAAGCTTCCGTTGTTGACAGCACAGTCATACTGAAGAAACAGTGCCTCAGGGGGACCAGTCTTGTGGATCAGAGCATCGTCAGAGGACGGCAGGCCGACGCACCTAGCAGCACCTGAAAGGTGAATCAGTGATAGTGCTGATACTCGCCGACGTTGTTTATCATGGGGGGAGAAAATTAGAGAAATACCTAAGTACCGAGCACCTGGGAATTTATGGAGTTGGTTCTGGTACACTCATTCAATAGAATAGGCAGCCATTCAAAGGATTTTTGTATACTTTACTGTAAACATGCATCAGTCAGAATCCTTTCGGCTATGAGTCACAGAAAAATGCAACTCAACCCATTTACATTAAACGATTAAGTAATTATCTAAAAACAAAAACAAAAACCCAGCCCGCACTGATGTGGTGTTAGCCGTCACATACAGGAATGACAATACATGATAGAAGCAGAGAGGCAGTTCCGGAGTGTATCTTCGCATCATTCAGGAAACCCAGTCCCCCAAACCCACCAGCAGTCTTGCACTGGCTTTGCCCAGAATCACATCACATTCCATCGTTATTCCAGTCACTGGCTGGTTGGGGAATGCACTGCTATTTTAGCGAAGTCAAATCATCTTTTACCCTGGGGACTGGAGGTAGAGTCTGCCTTCCTGGAAACAAACTGCCACTGAATTAAAACAGGGATTCGGTAAGGAAGGAGGAGAGGACCAGCGGCTGCTAGGTAAGAAACTAAGAGTTTCTGTTGCAACATAGAGAAATTACCATATTATTGAGTGGAGAAAAGGGAATACATTTCAAAAGATGTCAATAGTATGACCCTGTTTATATAAAACTGTTCACATATTTATGTGTGCATATGCAAAGAGAAATACATGAGGGGATATTCTTCAAAAGTTAACTGTACTTATCTCTAGGTGGTGAAATTCCAAGAATATTTTATACTATTTGTACTATGCAGAATTCTTTATGTCTAACTATGTGGAATTATTTGCTAGGAGTGTATGCTTTTCTTACAAAGACACCAAGTACTGCTGACCCTTGAACAACACAAGTTTGAACCACACAGATTATTTTCACTAAATATACTGGAAAAACTTTTGGAGATTTGTGACAATTTGAAAAAACATTTTTTTCTCTAGCTTACTTTATTGTAAGAATACAATGTATAATACATATAAAATACAAAATATGTGTTAATTAACCACTTACGTTGTTGGTTAAGACTCCCAGTCAACCACAGGCTACTAGTAAGTTTTGGGGGAGTCCCAGTTTTCTCATGGATTTTTGTGGATTTTCAACTGCACGGGAGGTCAGGAACCCTAATCCCCACATTGCTCAGGGATCAACTGTATTTCTTTCGGGGGATTCTTTTTGTTTTAAGTAGGCACAGTCTTTGTGTGGAAAAGGTGAGTGAACTGCTGTTCCAGGCTTTGGAGACTTTTCTGAAGAGTTAAAAACTACAAGTTTTTTTTGTTTTGTTTAAAGATGTTTTGTTTATTTGTATGTCAGGTTTAAAATATGTCCACAATTTTTTGACACTCCTTCTACTGAAATGTGGAGTCTGTGTCACTTCTAATTCAACCTGGGCACACCTGAGACTGTTTCAAACACTGGGGTATGTTAGAAGTGACACTGTATCTGAATCTCCGTCACAGAAGGCCACACAGCCCGCATCTCGTTCCTGGAACATTTGCTTTTGGAGCCTTGGGTCTGCACGTGAGAAGGCTGCCTACCCTGAGGACATATTGCAAGGAAGACCCAGCCACATGGAGTAGCGGTGGGCAAGCAACTCTGGCCAACAGTCCCAGCTGCATGCAGACCAGGTGCCCAGTGATTTTAGCCCCAGCTATTCAAGTCATCTCCAGGCATTCATGTCTTCTCCACTGAGACCCCAGATACTCAGGGAGTAAAGACAAGTCTTCCCCATGCCCTATCTGAGTTCTTGACCCACAGAACCCACAAACATAATAACACAGCTGTTTATTTTATGCTACTCAGTTTGGGGCCATTTTAATTGCAATGGTACAAACAAACTAGAATAGTTTGTTTGTCCATATGTTTATTTGTTTTTAATGCAGTAGGCCTGTTCTCACAGGAACACAGTATGAAACCCACAGGTTTACCCTTGACTGTGTTGGCGAAGCCGAAGGCCAGAACTGCAGGAGGTAGGAGGCATTGGGAACCACAAAAGCTTCCCATATTTTGGCTGGAGGAACAGGAGGGACAGATACATGTCCTTGGGACATGACTCAGAGTGGAGTAAGGCAGGAAGGGGTAGGTTTCATTGCCAGTGCTATAGGCCACAAGAAAGGAGTGGAGACATTTTGAGAAAGCATAGATTGCTGAGGGAAGGCCAAAAAACACCAGAATTGTTAAGATAGGACTCAATAATTTCTACTCATTTGCCGTGTGACATTGGGCACGTTACTCAAACTCCCTCCAAAATGAACAACCCTCCTAGTCTTATGAGGATTAATGAGCTAATGTGTGTAAAACTCAGTGGACACATGTCACAAGGCCTCTCCCCTCCTTGGAGACCAGATGAGCTCCAAGGCCAAGTATCTCCTTTTCTTTTTTTCACGATTGGATTGAAGCGTGAAGATCCCCATCACTTTACAAACATCTGTTTAGGGGTGGTTGGCCGAGTGTGCTGAGGACAACGGAGAAGAAGATATTGGAAAGAGGAGAAAGTGTCGTGAGAACAGCAGCAGACGAGGAAACAGCCGCCCAGCGTGGAGAACTCGGGGTTACTGGCCAGGAACCCTGACTGCGGAACGCGGAGGATCTGAGTTTCACCCTAGCTAGGCCGCTTGCTGGCCAGGCTGCCTTAGAAAGCTTCCCAGCCTTCCATGTGCTCCTCTGCGAAGCGAGGGGACTGGTGAGCCGCCCTGGCAGAGCTGTGTGAGGGTTAGCTGCCCTGCACTAGGCCCACGGCACGCAGAGGCGCTGGGCAGCGCGAGCTCCCGCCTCCTCCCTGGCCCGCCTCCCCATCCCCCTGAGGCCCTGCTTTGTTTCCCGCGTTCCCCCCCCCACCCCCCGGCCGCCACCTGCAGTGCAGACCACTCCCCCACAGGACCTCTGAGCATCCGCCACTCACACTGAACTCACACCTTGCCAAAACAGCAGGACGCAGCCGCTCCCCCGTGGTCACCCATGCAGCCGTGTGACTGGTGGCCTCACAGCTTCCTGGTGCACCCCGCCTGTTCCCTCTCTCCTAGGCTTGTGCTCTGGATCTCACTGGTGTGCCCCAGGGGCACGTCTCCCGGGTCACATCCTTCCAGGCCCAGCGCAGGGAGCAGCTGGGCCACGATATACCCTCACCCATCTCCTCTCCAGGCCTGTGGGCAGGGTCCTCCCCCACACAGCCACCAGAGTGGTTTTTAAAAGCATGTAAGTTACATCATGTCACCCCTCTCCCAAGACTCTCAAGCATAGATTTCATCCTTAGAATAAAACCTGAACACCCTTTCCTGGCCTCAAGCCCTGTTCATTGGCCTCATCTCTACTCGAGGCTCCCCGCTTCCCACACTCCAGCCGCACTGACCTTCTGCTCCCAGTACTTCAAACAGCCATCTCCACCCTGGTTGGGGCTTGTGGTCCTGCTTTTCCAGCTCTGCACGCGCTACCACCTTCTCCTCCTTCAGTCCTGAACGCAGGCCTCTTCAGAGGGGCTTTGCCTGACCATAGCTCCCCACCCTGCCCCTTCCCAACGCCACTCACTACTACCACTTTGTCTAATCAGCTTATTCACAGTTCTTAAAGCTATCAGAGAATATAAAATTCATTTATCAATTATACATTGTTAAAAAATGATAATACTGATTAATACATTTGACATATTTACCTAATATTAATATTCTGAAATCAGTAATGATCTACCTCCTTCCACTAGAATGGGAATCCTTGAAGAGAGGGCAGTTTCTTGGTCAGCCATGCATCTCCAACACCAATAATGTTCACTTTCATTGACTCACATGTTTGCACTTCCTACCTGAAGAGGCTTCTGCTGGCTGTCCCCACCCTTTCCGACCTCTCCATCCATACGGTTCCTAAAAGACTGATTTGGCACTAACCCCACACTGCCTACAGTGGCACTTCCCTGCCAAATGTGTCATGCCTCCAGGCACATTGTAAGGTCCTGTATCTTAAATGCCTTTCCATCCCCTCTCTGCTTCCCCCTGAAACACACACACACAGTATGTAGCACAGGGCTCATGCACAAACATAAACATAGATGCTCAAAAAGTATCTACTATTTATCTACTTGGTCAGCACTCTTGTCCTCTCTCCAGTCCCCCTCAGGGGGAGTTTGGGCTGAAACTCACCCCCTTAGGCTGAAAGTTTATCTGTGATTCTCTCTTTCTGTGATTCCTGTCACAATAAACAACGTGTGTTGCTTGGCTATGAACCTTCCCTTTCTAAGGCCTCTCTGTGAAAGGACGCTCATGGGATTCACTTACCAAGTGAGTTTCCTGACTTCATGTCCAATGTAAACACAGGCAAATATCTAATTATCGAACATTATTACCACTTGTAATTATTCTGACTCCTCAATCAACATTGTGAACTAAAGAAATGAGCGTGAAGAGTGGAGTATTTCAATTTTGCTCTCTTGTCCCTTAAAGTATTTATTTTTCAATCATCACTCCAAATAGTTTAATTATGTCTTGCTACCTAATTAGTGCATGTATGTGGAATTTACAGGCCTTCCAGAGTAAATCTTCCTAACTTTCTAAATGTCTATGTCTCACTAGTGTCCCATCCAATATTTCCAAGCACTCATTTCCAAGGCGCTGTTTCTAGACTGCCTTCTCCTTGTTCTGGGTCTTGCTCTGAAACACGCAGAGGGGAAGCCGAAAGCAAATGAAACATGGCTGCCTACAGGACACTCTTAAATATGGTCTCCTGGAATCGTTAAATGTGTTTCCAGAGAATTAATAATAGCTGTGCTAGTTAGAATGCCAGTTAGGCTGCTCCTCCAAATGCCAAAACAACAGTGGCTTAAAAAAGATAATTTTTTCTCTCACTCAATAGTCTGGGCATAAGAAGTCAGGACCAATGTGATGTTGGGGATCCTTCTATTTTGTTGCTCCCCCATTCTAAACCACACAGCTTCTGTCTTACATCCTAATAGGGCTGCACCAGCTCCTGCCACCATATCTGCATTCCAGTCAGTGAGAAAGAACGGGAAATGCAGAGCATACTTCTTCCCCTTAAGGACATGACTCTGAAGTTGTACACATCACTTCCACTCATACCCTTCTGGCAACTTCTAACTACAAGGGAGGCTGAGTTATATACCCGTTTTCCTCTTTTCCTGTGCTCAAAATAAATTTGGAATTTTGATTACTTAAAGAAAGAGTTAAAAGCATGTGTATGACAAATAGCAGTCTTCTGCCCTAGTACCTTCATAAGGGGTGTGTGTGTAGCTCAATAATCCAGCGTTCTTCAGGCTACCTGAAAATCAGCTGTTCTGCTGCAGTCATAGGGTAGCTGGGTGAAATACAGGATGCCCAGTTATATTTTAATTTTAAATAGACAACAAAGAAGCTTTAAATGCATGTATGTCTCAAATATTCAGATTTAAGTGGATATGTTTATGTATTTTTGCATATTTCCTGTATTTTTATTTGCTGACTCTGACAACTCTATGTAATCAGGATCCAGAAACTGAGATACCAGGAAGTAAAGCACATGTTTTTCATCCCAAAGTGTAGGAAGCGGGTCTTTAGCAGCTCTCTGCCAAGAAGCCAGTTCATTCCCCTACCAAATACTGGGATTTCTGCAGTGAAATAAATAGCCCCTCCTATGGAGAAGACAGTCAGCATAGGGAGAGAACCGTGCGGCAGCACAACTACGGGCAGTGTGCAAACAAAGAGGAAGCTGTCAGCAAGCGGCAGTGTGGGCACAGAGGCAAACCGGCAGCTGCTGGGGAAGAGAGCCCCTGTGCCTGGAAAAGATGACCAGAATTGGGGAGATCACATACTGTAGAGAAGGTGCGGTGTCCAGGGAAAATGAATGGATTGCAGAAGTGAAGGAATATGAGCCAGCTACGAAGCAAGCCGTGAAGCTCTGCAGCAGAAGAGCCCTCAAAACAGAGTACCCAGAGGGATTTAGGTGACCTTCCTGGAATGAACCCCTGGTGGACAATATCTTGTCACAATTTAAAGGGTTGCAAACCCCTGGAAGTACATGGACCTCTAAATGAATAGTTGAAATCAAACCCCAAGTTCTAGAGTTGATCTGAAGGGCTCCACCGAGGAAGCACGTGCCAGCCGGGGCAGTAACCGAGCCACCATGGACCAGTCGTTCCAACCCATGTCAACCCTCGCCTCGTTTCCACCTCCTTAATCTTCCCCAGGTGGGACTGAGTTCCCTAGCCATCTCCGATGCAGCTCTCTATTGCCTCCTCCCCAGATCTAACTGCAGGGTCCCAGCCACAGTGGTGGTGTGGTTGTCTCCTGGGCAATGAACCAGATCGTGTACATGAGGAACAAGCTCAGGGGCCTTGAGTGTCAAGTTACCTACCAATCCTTTGGATTCCTGCCAAAGACAGAGAGTTCCCACCTGAATCCCAGCAGGGATCAGGGCTCACCTCCTTTCTGTGAGCCCTGACCTGTTCCTGGGGGGCCTGCCGCCTACAGACTGACCTCATAAGGCAACTGCTTCCTCTGACGCCCCACATACACATACCCCTTGGTCCATGGTCATCAGAATCAGGCCTCACATTGCTGCACCAATCAGAGAGTCTCGGTCAGTAGGAACACACCAGAACTACAAATGGGGATTTTCTAAACTCCAGATGACTAGCTCTCACCTAAACTTACTGGGTTTGGGGGGAAGATCCAGGGGTATGTGTATATTTTAAAAGTTCTATAGATGACTCTGATGTGCTCTCTATGTGTAGGACTTCTTCTACTCAACACACTGCCTTGAACTAGGAGTTGCTTCTGTAGCCAGTTTAATTCCCCCTGGCCCAAGCATCCTTGGTCTCCTTGCTCTCTGCCACTATGGTGTCAGAGTGCCAACACGCCTTGTCCGACTCTTCCAGAGTTGTGACAGGTGGGGGAGGAGCAGTGAAAAACTAAATTTACACCTGCCCAGCATGTTATGTGTAACTCAGTTTTGTTAAGATTAGATATTTTTCCATAGTGATAGTAATTTATTCTCAAAAATGTCCTTGAGAGAATGAAGTCTTGACTAAATGACTATAGACAGAAATAGTCTCTAGTAGCTACAAGTGATCTGAAACACCTTACTGACCACGTGCTGGGGGATGTCCTACTACTCACCATTTGACCTGCCTTTCCGGGGCCGTCTAAGGATTGGGGGTGGGTGGGGCAGAGAATTAAATGACAACTGTCATATAATAGGGTGTTTACATCTATAGGGCTACCTCTATGCATATATTAGCTACAATGTAAAACTATATTAACTGTCCGTTCCTTGCAAAAAAAAGGGAAAAAAGCAGCAAAATGCAAAAGTGTATTTCCTTTCATTTCATCCCATCAGCTCAAGACTTGCTCATCACTGTTAGCCCTGAAGTGCACCCCTCAGACCCAATCTCATCTCCAATTCACAGCCTTCTACTTGGCTGGGTCCCCAAGACTCTGTATCAATGTGCCACCACCTCAGTCATTCAATATGATTCTGTCAGCACACTGCATGTTTAGTCAGCACACCACCAAACATCAGGTTTAGCTGTTTTCTTTGAAATTAACCAGATTTTTTTTTTCTGCTGAAGATACTGAATCAATATGGTGTCTGTGGGTCACCGCACGACCTTATTCTAAATGAAAGCTGCCTCTGTGCTCTGTCTGGCAGGAGTGAAGGCTACTTTCTCTCAGCTTCCTTGTGCCCTTACCACTCAGACCTTGGCTTTTCAAACTCAGTTCAAGTTACTATCATTAAGTGTTTTCCCATTCCTGCCTTGGAACCTAGAGAATTAGAGACTTCCCTTTCACATTCATCCTTCCAACCACTCATCCATCTATTGAGTAGGCATTGGAAACACAAAGTTTATTGAGATCTGGAATCTGCTGGGTTGCAATATTAATATGAGTTTTTAGTTGCAGACAACAGAATCCTCCATAATTAAAGCACAAAGAGATTTGCTAGAGGATATTAGGCAGTTTACAGAATTTCTAAAAGGGACAGAGTTGAATAACATGCATCCAGAAAAAAATGACCTTACTACCATCTACTCCACAGGACTGTTTCAGAGTTACCTCCACCTCTGCATCCCCTATCACTGCACCTTCGATACCAGACATTAGACACTAGCCATGCTACCTCCTGAAGAACTAAATGCTTCTACCATCATGCTTGCCAGGGTGATCTCCTGGTGTAGGGCCTCCATATTTGTTGCTCACTCCACTGCCATGTGTCAAGTGAGCAAAGGCACTTACTTGGTTGAGTACTTAAGCTTACTGCACGAGTTCTTGGAAACACAGTTTTCTTTTTCTATCTTCTATAGTAAGGAAGAGGATAAAAGGAGGAGGGGAGTTGAGGCTGTAGAAGGAAAGTAAAAGGAGCCATTACGGGTGACTAAGTAGGAAACCTTCAGGGCAAGTAGAGTGTATACCCCAAGGAAAAGAGAAAGAAAATCCAGGCATAGGAAAAAGCTTGACATGAAGCACTGATGTGAGAAAGTACAGACTTGCTTCAGGAAAGATGAGAATTCCGTGTGGCTAGAGCAGTGCTGACAATGTTGAGGACTGGGTGGTGGGGAGACAGGGTCAAGAAAGACGGGCGAGCCAAGAAAGCAGGCAGTAGCCAAACCGGGAAGTGGTTCTTATGCTCTTAGAAACTTGGTCTTTCCCTGAGCAAGCCCAGAGTCAGGTGCTTTCTGCACATCTGACCAAAAAATCTGCAATTGTCCATCGGGTATTTCTGCCCCCAATCACTGACCCTCACCTTGATCTTTGCCTTGTGAAGTACCTCTCTAACAACATTCCCTATTGAATGGTAAACAAAACAACTTTCAACAGAATTGGTTAGTTCCATTAACAAAGAAGTAGGTCCTTCATATTTTCAGAATATTTCCTTTGTTCCAATATTCTACAGTATAAAGATAAACTATGATCAAGATGGTGTTCCATCGCCTTTCCTTTGCCCTGAATTCATGGTGCTTTCCCTCACGGGGTCTAGCTGTTGCACCTGAAAAGACAGCTCAACAGCTCTATTGCGGCAAGGTGCTCAAAACTTCCTTAACAAACATTTTTTGGGGTGTCCTCTCTCTCTCTCAGAACCACATCCATTCTCCCACCATGGCCTTTTGTAATCCTGCCCTCTGGTCAAAAATGACTGAGACAGCTTATTAACACCTGACTCGGTCTGAGCAAATTGGCTATCATCCTCTAGAAATTTACAATTCATTCATTCTGCCATTCGACAAATATTTCTTGAACCCAAACCTTAAGCTATTAGTTCTAGAAGCTAGGGGTATGGTGGATACATTTTCTCCTGATACCCCACTGCATCATTCTGGGTTCAGTTAGACACCTATGCTTCCTTCTACATTCTCTTTCTTTGTTTCAGCTGGACAGAGGATGCCTATTCTTTGCAACAAAGGAATCCTATCTAAGACAATTTCACATTGTTATTCAAGACAGGGAAATGCCTTATTTTCTTTCTTTGAGTTTCAAAGCCATTTCCCCACGATAAAGAACCTGAGAAATCTCTCTCCAAAGTTCTAACTAGGTAAATTTTCATGGATTGGAATCATGTTTGATCTCAAGAAATCTTTATTTTTGAGGTTGAGGCTATACTATTCACTTTATGAAAACAGAGAACATCAAGAAATGCACCAAAGCCTTCCACTTAATCATGACAATAAACCAAGATTTTTGCCTTTCATATCTTTATAGGATTCACATGATGACAGCACCTACCCCTTACACTCTCTCTGTCACACACACACACACAAACACATACAGAGAGCCTTTATAAACATCTTGTGTAAGTAAGCAACATAGAAAGGTGGAAAATTTGAGTGGTTGGAAGTATAATGTTTGCAAGATAAATTTGAATTTAAATACCCCTTCCTCTGATCATCTTGAAAAATTTCAAATCTATAAAAAGAGACAGTAACTGTTTCACAGGATTATTGTGAGAACTAAATGTGTGTAAAGATTCTAGCACATAAAATGTGTTCAATAAATGGAAATTATTAAACAGGTAGTCACCATTTATTATTGGGATCTTTACTTGTGAGCCCCAGTGAGTATGATATGATATATATACTTAATACACAGATGTATATAACATACATAACACACAGCTAGATCTGTGTAAGCCAGTTGAACTACCTCCCTCACCGAAGGAGAAACTGAAGTGGTAGTTTAAGCCGGGAGATGATTCAGACCCTTGGGTATAGCTAATTACAGGACTCAACAATAAATTGTAATCTAATCTACTGGTATAACCAGAGGTGTGAATTTCTGCCAACTCAGGATCCAGTGTCGCCCTGAACAAACCTCCTTATCCTGAATGTGTCTAGAAGCTCTGAATGTTTTGCTGGAAATTGAAGAGGAGGAGAGGGAAAGAGGGTGGTGATGATTCAATTTCTCCAGTAGCCAAAAGCTGAGTGGTTTCACAACAGAGGTGCTGAACCCTTCTGCTTCCCCAGGTCTTCAAAAAAATGACCATCTGGGGAGACAGCAGTCACCCTGGTGGGCACAGCAGGTACCATACATTGGGCCAGCATCCAGCAGAGCTATTACGGACTGTCACAGGTCAGCTCACTAGTTAAATGTGGGCTGGGCTGACTCTGGGGGTTGGCTTCAAGGGCTCATATTCTGATGGCTACTTTTGACTTTGGTCTGGTTTCTTGGCTTTCCTCAAATTTGGCTTCCCCGTCTGTAAACTGGTAGATGATAATATTAATATCTGCTGTATTCCTTTGTCATGGCTGCTGTAAGAAAATATTACAAACCTGGTGGCTTAAAACAACAGAAATTTATTCTATCACAATGATGGAGGCTAGAAGTCCAAAATCGGTTTCACTGGGCTGTAAGTAGTCAACAGAACCAAGCTTTCTCTAGAGGCTCCAAGGGAAAATCCATTCCTGCCTCTTCTGCCAAAATCCCTTGGCTTGTGGCTTCATCATTCCAATTTCTGCCTTGTGGTCACATTATCTTATCCTCTTCTGTATATGAAAAGTCCCCCTATCTCCCTCTTGTAAGAATGCCTGTGATTTAATTCAGGGCCAGTGATGATTAATTTTATGTGTTGTTTGGCCATTGGGTACTCAGATTAAACATTATATCTGCGTATGTCTACCAGGGAGTTTCTGGATGAGATTAACATTTGATTTTGTGGACTCAGTAAAATTAATTGCCCTCCCCAAATGAGAGTGGACATCATTAATCACCTCTACATGTCATAAGTCTTTGTGTGATAGGTTTATGGAGGTATGAGAAATAATTCAGAAATTAATGCAAAAGAGTATTCTTATTAATCTATATTTGAAAATTATTGTATTCATGAGAATTCTACTTTTAACCTCAATTCTGAAATAAGTAATCATCAAGTTCTGAATGAAGAAAACCTCCATCTAGAAGTTTTCTATTTTTGACATTGGTTTATAATCTACTCTGTGACGTTTAACATAAACTGGGCATATTGGTCTTCTCAGTGCTGGCATAAAATTGTTCTTTGTTGCTATCAGTTAAGGTCCTGTTAGCTTCAAAAGCATAGAGAAAGATCAAGATTCAATATTTCAACAGCCTCCTGTCCTTCCCGTAGGCTTGGTGGGTAAACAGTCCATTCTAGGCATAAGTTAACACTTAGAGAGCCCTTTCACAGACATTATTCATTTAATCCTCCTAATAATCTTATGAGATGGACAGCTATCATAAGTCCACTTTACAGATTTGGAAAACGAGATGGGAAACTTAAGGCTCTGAGTGCGAAACACTGCTGGTCACTTGTGGAGCTGGACTGGAACTCCTGGCCCCTAATGCCACCACCAGTAATGGAGAAGGAATAGGATGGAGGAAGGTAACAACCTCGGACAAAAGGAAAAGGTCACCTGGAAATTCAAGCCTGGAAAAGTCTAAACGATGAAAGGCAGCAGATGTGAAATGAAGGAAGTTAAAATCCCAAATCAATCTCCTGTTTGTTCCTAGTTAAAAAATGGGAAGATCAGATTCCAAGGAGCCAGTATATTGATGCATGCTCACATATTCCTACTGGTTCCTTCCTTGGGGCGATTTCACATGATACAGTAAAAGGGGGTGCATGACCTGATTCACTAGGTCTTTTTCTAAACCACATCCTCTCGCCTGGGCAGGTATCTGAGCAGGTGAGAGGTTTCCCTATGACAGGGACAATAGACTGCCTTTTATCTTCCCCAGAAATATTTCCTCAAGGAAGTTGAAAGCCATACGCATAGGCGAAACCGGAAGTGAGGAGTACATAAACCACACTGAAGTAACACATTTACAACATTATAAGTGATAGTTCATAGAATAAATGTACCACGTGTGCATTACTCAGCTCTTTTTTTACACCGTAATTTCCTCCTCTTCCAGGAGGGTGTCAATTTCCAAACAGACTACACTTCCTGTTTTTCAACTTTTGCAGCATTGCTTGAAGATTTCATCTAGTGAAGGCAACATTACAGTTGCTAAGCCTTTGCAATGACAGGGCCATCAGTGCTGCATGTGGACATGGATGGGCCTGTTGAAACAACCTGATGCAGGAAGAGAAACTGGGTGTGAAACTACACTTTTAGAATTCCAAAAAATACCAGAAAGTAGTGGTTCTCAAATATGGCTGCACATCAGAACCACCTTAAGGGCTTAAAAAACAAAACCCACATGATTAAATTGTTATTTCTGTGGGTGGGATCTTGGCAAGAGATGATCTATGTGTAGCCAAGAACCAGTGATCTAAACCAAGGACTCAATGAAAAGAAAATACCAGAACCCCACTCCATATCCTTTGTAGATGGTACAAATATTCATGCTTATATTATTTAATGAGGCCATGACAAGGCTGTAGATGTTAAAAATATTAATAGTGAAGAAATGAGAATGACCATTCCATCCACCATACTAGGTATCCATAAACAAGAACTAGAAAGGGACATGGACAAAAGAAAAGAACTAGCTCATTTAAAGCAGGGAGAATTTTGTTATATACAAACACATTTTAAAAATATTTTCAGTGTGTTAACATTATGGGATTCTGGTGAAAGATGAAAACATTATGGAATTCTCTATACTATTTTGCAACTTTCCTGTACATTTTTAAGTTGTTCCAAAATAAAAAGTTTATTTAAAAAATATTTTAGAGACCTAATCAGTATTTCCAGGGAAAATTTCCAAATCTAATACTGTCATTATAGGCTGTAGTTTGTATCCTGCAATCATCATGGGATTCAGTATACCAAGAGATTATTTTTTCCAATGGCCTTATTCTGGGTGATAATATTAGTAACAAGAAAAATAGCTAATGGCATTTACTGTATGGTAGGTTCTCTGCTAAACACATACGTGCATTATCTCTTTAAATCCTCACGGAAATTTTAAAGGGACTATTTTATCATCCCCATTTCATAGATGAGGACACGGAGAATCAGAGAGGTAAAATTATTTTCCTAATGTCATACAGCTCGTTAGCAACAGAGCTGAAACTCAAACTTAGATGGAGCTAATTTCAGAGACTACAATTTAAACCTCTGTATTATATCATCTTCAAATCTACAATGGTGCCTAGGTCTGTGAAATAAGAGAATATTTATTGTGCATATCCAATGTGCAGTGCTGGCTGTCACCAGAATTAGAAAACTTACATGCTTCTAATGTCTATTCCTTCTCTTCAGCTTCATGCCCTAATTTTCAACATATTGTTTCTCCTCAGGTATTTCATGCTGCTTGGTCATTTCGTGTTTCAAAATTACCCCTTAGATGAGATGAATTCGTGCTTAGTTGTGAATGATTAATAGCAGCTTCGTGTGTTAGTAGTCCTTAGAATTATAAGCCCATTTTAAAAAGAGTATCAAAAGGGAGTAGTACTTACACAAAAACATGAAAGTGGTGGACTTTACCCACTATAGCACCTTAATGGGGGAGATATTTGAGAAAGGGGCCCTTAACCAGAAAAGCACACAATTAATAAAAGTCACTCACAGCCTGTGAATTGATGTACACAAGGCACTGTGATTGACATCAAGGAGAGCTAAGAACCAAGCAATAAGATCTGTCAATCTTTCTCTTCAGAAACTGATTATCTGGTCAGAAATACTAAAGCCCTCACAAAATGGTACCGCATTGACAAAGTGCCCCATCATATGGTAGTTAGCACTTAAAAGAAGACATGCAGGAGGTGAAACAATAGGCCAAGTTTGCCAGTCCAAAAGCTAGCCTGAATAAAAAGGTTTGTACTAAAAACAAGGGGTGGTGGCATGCATCTTATTTGTGACAGATTTGAATTTTAAGAGCATTGTGTCTGAGTCTTCCTATTGCTACCGGTGTTGTTTTTACAGGAGACCTTGTATGCCAACACTTCCTCCCTCCATTCTGTAAGTCTGGGGAAAGGAAATCTGTTTATTGCTTACAAACTGCAGTCCAGGGCCTTCTCTCTTTCCTGCTCCAGCAGAAGCAAAACTGGCTTTCCCCTCACCTCTCAGGTACAAATAAGCCCTCCTTGCCCAGGTAATTACCCATTGATATGGAGATGAACTTCTGTCCTCCCCCTGAGGATATGCCACTAAAGCCATACTTCTTTCCACCTTTGACTCCCTATTGATATGCAGATGTACTAAAGCCAGGCGAGATATTCTGGAAATATTACAATTTTACCCACACCTTCCTTCCTCCCTCCCTCCCTCTCTTCCTTTTTTCCCTTCTTTCGTTCCCAACACTTCTTTGCGATAGTGTAACCCCGGGGGAGCGGGGGGGAGGGGCGGGGATGCCAGAGCAAAATACCTTTGAAACTGAAATCAGTCAAAGGGAGAAATAAAGTGGGAGAAACCCATTTATTTCTTACAAGCAGTTGTCCACTTCTATCCTGTGTCTCTCACAACCCGGCGGCAGAAGAAGGGGCCCCACACAACAAGGAGTCCCACACAACCTCTCTGGTCCAGATATGCCCTGCTGGCCCTTGTAATT